>VXAA01007033.1:1518224-1671202 GCA_013399115.1 Anseranas semipalmata
CGTCTCCGCCGCCTCGCTCCGCCCCGCCGGTGCTGCCCGGCCCCCCGCGGCCTCCCCGGGCGAGCCCGCCCGCGCCGCGCTGCTCTGGCGCCTGGGCCCGGCTCCCCTCAGCGCCCTTCCGCTGCTCTCCGCTCCCTTCTTACGTAAAAGCAGTGGCAAGCTGCAACTAAGGACTGCATGCTTTCCTCCCGCCCTGCTCAGAGTACTCTAAGTGAAGAAGAAAAAAACAAAAAACAAACAAGAAAACCCCTGCTCTTAACAATCTCCGTCAGCCGCAGTGCTGGAAACCCAAAGGCTCGTTATCGTTTAAAGGCTTTTTTTGACCTGAGACCTCAGCAGGTGGAGGCCATGGAAGGAGTGCTGCTGTGACAGAGCTTGATGCCTTGGACAAGCTTGCCTTGGAAATTGATGTTCTTGATCTTCTGCCAGCACGGCCTGGCGCTGAAGGCAGCTCGGCCTGTCGAAACACCAAGTTTTCTAGCCACTGGGCTAATCAAGGTTAGCAAACACTCTCTCTTGTTTTCTAAGAAGTAAGCCTCTGGCTATTGAGAAACTGCCCTAATTATCTTAAACAAATCGCTGGTATCAGGAACCTCAGTGAGCTTTTTCATCAATAACCTTTTTGAAACCCAACCCTGCCCTTTTTGCGCTTACAGCCTATGAGAGTATTCTTGAAGGCTGCCCTTCAAAAATCACACGAAATCATACAAAAGCCAGAGGATTTCTATTCCAAGACCATCTTCTGCTGAAAAAGGAAGAAAAAGCAGAAAAAAAAAAAAAAGTTATCTGCAGACCCTTTTGTCCCTATTGAAATGGACTGGAGTTACCAGTACTTGTGCAGCATCAACAAAGAAGTCCTACCGAAAAGCGGAGAGGGCTGTGCTGAGCAGTGGCTGTTGGTTGTGCTCTCCTTTCCATGTCTGTGGTGTGGTTTTCCTGTGTTCGCCTGCATTTTAGCATGTCCTGTCTCCCTGACCACACACTAAAAACCCTTGGGTTATGTTTCAGTGAATGGCACCTGGCAGTCTGTTTTTTGAACTGCCCATATGGCTAGCAGGAATTGCAAAACACATAGGGTGGAATACAAATACATCTACATGAAGGAAGTCCATAACTGCTGCCTTGACATTATGCAGCTTTATTCGTCTGGGCAGGAAAAGATAAGGTGTTCTTCTGTTTCCCTGGCAGGATCCACAACCTTTGCTGGCTCAGGAGCTAGGAAAAAAAGAGATAGGAAAGCGGATGCAACTCGGGAAGGCAGAGTGAGCTGCTGCAAGACACAAGATGATAGTAGGCCTGCGAGAAAACAGGTATTCTAATGTTGTTTTATTAGTTAACATACTGATTCATTGGAACTTCCAGGTTGTTTGAGAAAGAAGAGAACATCACAAAGATCTTAACAAAATAGCTACCTCTCCTGTAATCACATCAGAGTTGTAAATAATTTATATGCAGTCCCACATTTCCCCATTCATATTTTTCATACATGTCACTCCATTCTGTAAGCTTATGACTACAAAAGGCATCCGTTTATTTCCCTTGTTTGACTGGCAATAACAATTTCCCTGGCTAGGCCTGCACATCAGCGCACTGGAAAAATACCTGACCAAACCATGAATGAGCTAGCTTGGCTGCTGGAAGGAACACAGCTGCCCTAGTGCAGCACTCTGTGCAGTTTAATTAGACTTGTAGAAGTAGGGTATATGAGCTGCTCCAAGAGGTAGGTCTGATTGGGTGGCAGAGAGGATTTACTGGTGTTACATGTACACGATTTCACTTTTATCCTTTTGTATTACTGTCCAGTAGTACAAATGGTATTGGACCCAAGCATGCAAAGTGACCATCCAGCATCTCTAAGGTGTAATTAATCCGTCTTCTCCCAAATAGCCTATGGAAGAGTATATACAAAGAAGACAGACACCAGAGATAATATTCAATTCAGCAATCTCACTGATAACTTTTTTGTGTGGAGATAATAACACTGAATGTCTCCCACGTGGATATCTCTCTTTTTTCCTGTGCAGTATGCAGGTGTCTTTCATATTAATTCCTGAACGGCCAGATGGAAAGGAAAAACTATGGGCACAAGAGAGTGATTGATGACTCCAGCATAGTTGGAGAGCTCTTTGGTCTTCTGTGTTCTTCAAACCCTCTATTAGTTCGTGGCTGCAATAACTCTGGAAGCGTGAGCATGAACAGCTCATTCAGCTGTGTTCATACTGGCACTGGTTGGGACACATGAAAGACAGGAATGTACGTCACAGGAACTGTGTTAACTAAATGTGTTGTCAGATTGAAAACTTTCCCATGAAGACCTGGAAAGAAGACAGAAATTTGTCACAGCATGCTATCAAGCATTTCCTGGAGCACTTCCAGTTAATGAAATGCTAAGAACCTGCGTATGATTCCCCAGACATTCTAGTGCCAAATCCATGTAAATAGCAGTGCCAGGGGGGATTTGGCTGTATAGACATAGATGGTTATTATTACTGCAGTGTGGATGCTCCTGGGCTGGCTTAGCAAGTACATGGTGTGTCGATGTCAGGACCATGGATGTATCTGAGAGATCTGGTGTGTATTTACAGTATAAATACTGACATACTATGATGTATCTGCTTTAAATATCTTTGAAGACATGGTAGCATACTCATCATAAATTGTAGCCAGAAAATAGCTTGACTATCACCCAATAATTTGATTGCTTTTTTTCTCCTTAGCTCTACAGTAAACCCAAATAATTTAACTGTAGCAGAGGTTTCACCAAAAACCTTACATTTTAAATTGTATTGAATTATTGCTTAGAAGATCATTGGCTAAATAATGTATTTAGAGTCCTAATCAATGTTATGTGTGAAAACCCTCTGTTTCGCCAGTGCAAGTTAAAGCTGCCTCTTGTGCAGATGTGTTGGGGTACTTAGTCTCTTACTACATGATCCTCAGATCCATTTCCTGACAGGACCTCAGTCTGATTCAGTTCGCAGGATGATGGATGCACAGTGAATGAGACAGCCATTCAGTATTGGTCTTTGTCTGTTCTAGTCTGTGTGTGGCTATAACCTTTATTGACTGTACACTGTCTAAATCAGAATGGGTTCATTGATCTCCTCAGGGGGAGATTGTGTTCATCACTTGAGTAAGCATTTTATAAAAATTCATGAATTTTCCTTCATAGCTTCCTGTGTGACAAGAAGGTATTGCTACTGCCATTTTACAAATAAAGACTTGAAACAAGGGAGAACAAACACCCTATTGTGAAAGTATTTGCTAGTGATTCAAAACATGCATGCTCAGCTTGAAAGATCTAACATTTGCTTTTATGAGTATATATTTACAGTGCAAGATATATTCTGTGCATATTATGTACATCTTGCAAATCTTGAGTGAGGTAGAGGAGGCACATAAATATTATCATGGGAACTTTCCTGAAAGTCACCTTCTGGGTCATTGAATATATTTCCCTTGTTATTGCAAGCATACCATGTAATGGGGTTCATAAACTGACTGTACTTTATCTTAAAAGGAATTAGGTGTTTTGTTCCGATTACTGTATGAGAAAACTGCTCCAGAATACGGTTGTTGTGAGGGTTAAGAATTATCTTCTATCTTCTAAACTAAAGCTCATACCCATTTGGTCTTTTACCAGCAGTGACCACTGGTTGAATGGTTTAAATTGTTCTTCTTCATCCTCGTGTTTATCCATCCACATTTGTTTTGCTAAAGTTAACACGATAAGAATGAATTATATCGAACTGAATGAAGGCTAACTACATTCTGAATAAAAGTGTCCACACAAAGGAGTAATGCAGTTTAACAAATCCATGCGGACCTTAGTTAATATTGAATGAAGTGCCATGATGTAGCTTGTGTAGACAAGTTTTAAAGGGATAAATGACTGTAGTATTCACTCATACAGTGCTCATATTTTGCCTATGGTTTATACCAGTATTTTCAGCCAATTGCAGAATGCCGAGAGTCAGGAAGCTTGAGTTATATCCCAGTTTTGGG
The DNA here is from genome assembly GCA_013399115.1 of Anseranas semipalmata. Lineage (NCBI taxonomy): Eukaryota > Metazoa > Chordata > Aves > Anseriformes > Anseranatidae > Anseranas > Anseranas semipalmata. Next base: position 1,522,230 of record VXAA01007033.1, read on the forward strand.
GGGTGGTTACTAGCAGCCAGTAGCAGTTATTATTATTGACGCAGTATTGCTGATATAACACTTGTGGTTTGATCATCATTTGTATTAGGTACTTCCATCCTCAAAGTCACTAAGATGATGAGACTTTTTGTTTTAGAGATTTTCATTCTGTTGCCTGTTCTGCAGGAAATAACTAACTATCAACTGGAATTTAGCGAGGAATCTGAAAAATTCTTTTACTTTCAAGCAGCTCTGAATTACCAGGACAAACAGAAAAACATCTTAAATGAGATCTCATCATCTTCCTGCAGCTCCTTATTTTGGCATTGCTACTTTCAACAATACAGATGAATTGGTACCCCATAATGAGACTTCCAGCTTCTACCAATCCAGGTTCACTACTCTGCTGAATTAACACGGGCCTACTGAATAAGGAGACACAAAACTATGACTCTTAAGATGGGAAACACATCATCTAATGTTACTAATTCTGGGATGATAGGAAAGTGTGTATGGTTTGAAAGTAGTACCAGCTAAGTGGAATTACACACAGATGGCTTTGATGCACTTGGATAAATTGCTTTACCTTCTTTTTCTGTTTACTGTGGTGTGGCAATTTCCCATGGCTAATCTTCAGCCTTATCTTATCTACAGCTGTAAACTTGTTATTAGCTTGTTTGCACTGCTACAAATTTATTGTGCATCAGAACTCCTTTGATACACAAGCTGAATATACTTATGTGCCTTCTTTTTCATTGTATATATAAGCTAAGTACTCCTGCAAGGTATTTAACTTGCTGATTTTATCTGGTCCACAAAATAACCTTAATTTTCTATCTTCTGTTTAGCAAACCATAAAATGAGCTGAGTCAGTGATATCAAATGAGCTATTTAGTAAATGCTGCTTTTTTCTCTTTCTGTGCTTGTGGAAAGTTCTTGTCTAGGTTACATTTTTTTCTCAAGATTTTCCTCTGCTCACTTTGCTCACTTTTTTTTTTTTTAGTTTTTCTAAGTCATCATTTATGCTGAACAGACAGATCAGACTTGCTCAACAAAATTTGGGCTTCACTGACTATTTTTATGTAGTCACAACTACTATACTATACCCATTTCTTGGACAAATTGAAGTAATTTATAATCAGCAGATGGATATGAAAGTGCCACTTTGGGCTTTGATTCTCTCAGGTATTTTCCACAAGGGAATATCCAAGGCTGGTTTTTCATGAGAGTTAGAAGTCTAGTATCAATCAGAAGTGCCATTGACACAAGACACTACACTGATACAAGTTACTTTTTATGGTTCACATGTAATTAAACATTTTTGAAACAAGAACTTTGCCCCAGCAGACTCTGTATATGATCACCTCACCTTCTAGAGCCAGTACAACAAGATAAAACACAAGTATGGCGTTAGCTAACTTGGCCCAAAAGTTACCACGTTTGTTTCTGATCCACTCAGGTAGCCCCGTGCATCACAGATCTGAGATTAATTAATGAAAAGCCGTGGCCTTGGTAAAGACGAGAGAGACATACTTTCACAAGTATTTGTAGGTCAAGTTCAAGCTTGGAAGGAAGCCTAAGCAATTACTTTTAACTAGTACTATATGGGACAATATCAGAATAACTGCTCTTTGCTAGGATTTTATGCTATATAATCCATTGTAGTTAACGTATGGAAAAAACACACCATCTTCTAGTGAATGATTTTAATTTTCTTTTTATTTTCCTCCTACAGCTAGAGGAATTATTTGAGGAAAATTAAGGTAATTCTAAATTTTCTCTTTTGAGTCACTTGGGATTTCAGGAATATTTCAGAATATTTCAGGAACATTCTCCAAACTCTGAGAGGAAAATTTCTTACAGCATTCCTTATAATGGCTTGTGGAAGCAAGAGTAGGTCAAGTCTTCATAGTGCAAAGTCCAGCAGGATAAATTATCTGGTTAGCTCTTCTCCAGAATTTGCTCCAGAGCAACTCTAAATAACAGCAAATCTAATCTCAGCTACTTCACTGAAAATCAAGAATATCTCCACTAATGCAATAGTATTAAACCATTTGCAAATCCGGTGTGCACAGAATACGAGTCAAAGCTGTTGTCACCTGCATAATGACATTCATTACTTCACTATATCAGACCCTATTTATAAATATATGCATTTTCCTACCATGGTCATACTTTTCACAAAATACAGAAGAACTGATGGTTTTTGTCAGATGTTAATTAAAGTTAGTGAACATGGTGGAGTAAAGCCATAAACCTAATGGATTCCTACACTACCTGTAGGAACAGTCCGATATTACTATCTTGAACTTGTTCATGAGCCATAGATATTTCACACTTTTGCAGCTACCTAATGCTTTTAGGTAAATTAAAACTTTTTTTTTTTTTTTGCCTAGAAAGAGAGATGATATGTAGGCAAGCTGAGATACAATGGTTTTATTGGCTTGATTCTCTTACTCATCAATGACTAAGCCATGAGAAAATCATTTGCCATTGCAAAGAAGTATGCAGTGTGCCTCTCTTGTTTTTGTACTTTTGTTAATCTGAGATAGCAGAGGCTAACTGCTGGACTTATCACTCTCGTGCTGAAGAAAAAGGGGAACTGCAGTAATATAATGCAAAGCAGAATTTGTCATGGGATGCTGGGTCCTGCAGGTCATAAAACTGCAACAACAATGCAATAGTTAGCAAAGTTTGAAAAGCTGGTAACTATAAGGAAGTTGTCCAGGACTCTTACAGCAGCTTCCCCAAATCTACTTTTCTTATTAATATACAAACATTTAGAGAAGATGTCACTTTACTTTCAATTTATTTTTTTCTGGCCTCCTTTTTCTCTGTGATCTATTTCCTTGTATTCCTCAAGAGCACTGTATTTGCCCTGTTTGATATCATATTACCATATTTCTCAAGAAAAAAGTATTTCCATCATTTTAGACACATACCTGGCTTGCTGCCATGGTCATACTTTCCCAAAACACAGAGGAACTGATGTTTTTTATCGGATGTTATTTAAAGTTCATAAGCATGATGGTGTAAAGCCACAAACTTAATGGATTCCTATACCACCTGTAGGAACAGTCAGATATTACTATTTTAATTTTGCAGGTGGGGAAATGTAGATGTAAGAAGGTGAAGTGGGTTGTCTGCGTCTAGGAAATAATATAGTGGCAGAGCTGGGATTTTTTCTTTATCTGAGTTCTGTGCTAAGTACATTAGTCACACATTCCAGAAAAAAAAAAAAAAAACACAGTGGGAACAGATGTTAAATACCCTTCAAAGATACTTAAATATCTACAGTGTACTAACAGACTCCATTTTCCTGAGCTTGGATACAGGCATGGGTAGACAGGGTTTGTTTTTTAATAGGAGTCCAGGAATGTCTTCAGTGAAGTCTATACAACTATTATTTCCCATGGAAGAGGAAAGGACAGAAGTAGGAAGTACATGTGGAAAGCTGCCCCTTATATATTATCTGGAGACCCCAAGAAAGTCCAGGCATTCTGGCCAGCATGATTGGCTGCCAAACTGGACACAGACTGACAAGACTGAGAAAGTCTTGTAAATCCCAAAGCCATTTGCCTTGGGAGTCAGTTGATTGTATTTACACCGGAAGGGAGTTAGTGGTAAAAAAACGCACTGTTGTGCTGTACTGGCAAAAACACCCTTAGCCTGGATGTAGCTATATCAGCAAACTGTGCTTCTACTTAGTCTGGTAGAATTACGTTCTCTTTATATGCCCTCTGTCAGCAAAAACGGAGTTTTGCCAGCATAAGTACTTGACCAACTGTTTTCACTGCCATAAAATATTATGTAATAAAAATAAAATATATAGTAGCATTCAAGTCAGAGTTCTATAATAAATACAGTCCATGAATTCCTTCTGTGGATGAGGGGAGGTGTACCTAGTAGTGTGTTTATTATTTTAGGAATACTTTCTCCCCACTGCTATTATGACATGTTGGTGCAACTTGCTATACAGCATATTCCAGTGTCTACTAATTGTTGTTTACATACAGGGCTAAGAGTCATCATAATCTACCTATAGGGCATTTTCTTTTATCTTTTCTGATGTCCAAAGAATTTTGAAAAGCGCCAACAGATTATTACCATTCATTATTAATATTACAATATCAGGGTTAGGATTAAAGAAGGAAACAAAGATTTGGCTTATCTTTTTAATGCTTCTGTCCTAAAAGTGACTATTAATTTCCTGTCGTTTTTTTGCATTGCAACCATTACAATCATTAGACCTGCACCATGGCAAGTAAAATTCCAGTCCTGACACGTACCTGGTATTCAGTTCACCTAGGACTCTTAAATAGGAAAAGAGAGGTGCTCTGAATGATCTGCTTACTATGTTTTGTTGTTGTTGTTGTTGTTGTTGTTGTTGTTGTTTTTTGTTTTTTGTTTTTTGTTTTTTTTCTGTGAAAGGTGGTACAGAGATCAGTATATAAATTATGTGTCTCTAAGATGATGTTGAACCACAAGAACATCCCTCACAGCTAGTGCTGGGTCTTCAGTGCAGTCTGTTAGAAGGACAGAACTGCTGCAGAGGATTTTAAAATTCCAGAGTGAGAAGTGAAATCAACAACAATTAAGAAAGTCCCTCGTTACATCTCTTTATTGGAAAAAGCTACAGAAGATAGAGACATGTGTAGAGATATGGACATAGTCTATATCCACTATGTATGATGCACCATACTCATACTCATGTGTCATAGAGTAAATACATGAGTGTGCCGCAGTGCCACAGCTTATGCTTCAGAACTTGGGAGGACCAAAACTTGTCATGGCTGATTTCTCATTCAAGAGAGGAAATTCTGATTTGACTATAATCTCAAGAGTATAAATCATCTCCAGAGTATAATTAAATAAAACTGAATGCTAAATACAGTGAGCCTGCAGACATTTCAGCTGTTGAAGAATAAAGATAATGATGCAGATGACAGGTTATGAAGAGCAAATAGCTAATAAAGAATGTTCTGCACATCAGTGTCATGTTGTTTATCCAGCCTCACTTATTATAAGATTGACTGGGTGGTCAGAGTGTAAAAATTAAATGAAGATATATTATTTTCAATCTCCTTTAGCTGTAGCATATCACTATGAGCATGTTTATAATTAAGCTTCTACAAAAGCTCTTTATATTCCTGGTTTAATAGTTAAAGTGGTTCACTGATTGATATTCACTTGTAAAGCTATAGTTTCAGGACCAACTTCATCTGATCTAAGCACGGGCTGCAATAAGGGGTAGTTTTGTCTTTCCCCTCAGTCCCAACCACAAAGTTCTTTTCTGTCAGAAGTGGTGCTCTGTTGCAACCCGGCTGAAATCTAACCCGTGACAAAAATACAGAAGTACAAAAACAACAATTCATTTTCAGCCATATCAGTTATATTCTGCAATTGCAGATTCATCCTGCAGCCACAAGCACCCAAAAGGGAAAGGAAGCAGCACTGGAAATGGGGGCAACGGGAATAGCAGGACCTGCATTTAGCTCAGCTTGATCTGAACTGCAGCCTCATGTTTCTTTCGCATTGAAAAACATCACGGGCACCTCTGTGTTGGTAAAATACATAGTCATCTATTTCTACTAACATACCAATTTAATAGTTCCTTGTGGGACAGAGTTATACTGGTCTTCAGATGCTCTCTTCAACTGGATATACTTAGAGCAAAGTAAAACACTTCTACGCTATAATATCCAACACTATAATATTCAGAGATTCTGATTATTAAATTATTTCCAAATGTTTTAATTATTGCCACCCCTCCAAAAACAAGGACAACAAAATGGTTCATTTAAAAATAGGTTTAATTACTGCAGTTTAGCTTGTGGGTTATATGTAAAAACAAGCAAAACCATCAAGGAGTCAGTAGTGATGTGGATAGTATAATACGAAGTTCACTCCACATTTCTCGCTCGTGAAACCGCTCCTTTTCTTGTCATCCTGGAGCCTCTTGTCTACCTACTTATCTTGCCCCAAGTTTCCGTCCCTGTCTCTGATTCTGTGGTTACTTGACAACTCGCATTCAGAGGGGTGGGGTGGGTTATTGCTGCTGTGTTGCAGAACCATGACAAGTTGGTATTTTTAAGGCCTAAGACCTAAAGGTAGATCCAGATAATGCAAGTCCAAACAAACTCCAAACTGCCAAGGTCAGCCTTGTTTGCTGCACCGCTTTATAATTTTATATGGGCTCAGAAACATGTATTCAGCTAACCCAGCTCTGATTTCTTTGCCCAGTCCTACTCTGCTCCTCCTATGTCAGTAGATCAAATAAAAAAAAAATATTTTAAACTATACATCTATGAAAAGTGAAACTCTTTATTCTTCAGACCTGGAAAAAATAAACAAACAATCAAACAAAACCTGTTTTGAAAGGTGTTCACTGAGATTTTGTCAGGATGTGTGGTTCCCTGCCCTCTTTTACGCATTCCTGTCTTTTAGATGTTACATCTTTGCTCTGTTCCATTTGTCACTTGTTTGGTCCCATTCAATTGAGTGGGACACTCACTACCTTTCTCCTTATCCCCCCTATCTTATTTCTCCCTAAATCTGGATTCCCTTTATATTTCTCTTGTGTAGTCTCTGGGTCTGCCTTGTCTGAAGCAGAAGCTCCCCCTGCTGCTCTGGTTTGTCTTGTGCAACATTGTACAGTTAGAAACTGGGTAGGTTTCCAGTCATCTAACACAGCACATTCTGGGGGAATAAAGGAAATTATTATTCAAAATGACCTACAATAACATTTATTTTCCTTTGCATTTTTTTTCCTGAATTTAACAGCAGCATGAAGTAATTTCACCATAATAAATTTAAATACATTGTCCAGAAGCCTTTATTAAAAATCTAATCTATTAGCATTAGCAATCCCTGAGAGGAATTGGGTGCATCTGAAAGATTACTGTCAGCAAAACATGGAATTGTTTCCTTCCCATCTGTTTCTGCTCCAGAACTCCCACGCACCACTCTGTTCCTCTCATAGCGGCGGTCGGACAAGACATGCTGCAAGCTGACTTAACCAGCCTGGGGTTTTCCACAGACCTCGTACCCACCAGTACAGACTTGCAGCTGTTTTCATATTCCTAGGGCCTGGTATTATGCTTACATATGTATAATTGTATACCTGTGAATCAGTCAAGTGATTTCAGTGAAATAAGGTCTGCTTACAGGTATATCAGTTTCTGTGCCCCGTGTTTTGCTGGAGCTTGAATTTGTACTGTTTTTCTCATACAAGTGATCAGGGGGTTCCTGCTTATTCATGTCCGCGTTCAAATCAACTTAAGGCACGGAAAGCTCGTTGCTAATGTTAAAACCTGTTCCATATACCCCGTCCCAGTCTGGTTGGCTTTCTCCTCCCGGTTTGGCAAAGCAGAGACACGAAACGAGCTGTTTCTGGTGAAAACCATCCTGGCAGCATGAGCTTTGGTACTTGGTATTTTCCCTAACTTCTTCAGTTTCATTCAATATCTGAGCCTGTTGTTTGCTGCTGTAAGCCTTGACCTCACTCCCCTGAGTTCGGTTGAAAAGTCAGGCCGGTGAGAGGTGAAAAGACAGGGAGAACTTCAAAAAAGCTGAGGCGTTGTTGCATATAAAAGTGTGTGAAATTTTGAGGGTTCCGACATTATTTGCAGGCTGCCTGAAGGCTGTGCGGGTTACGGTAAGCGGGTACTCGTGGGGTACCCCCTCGCACACTCCCTTCCCTGAGGCAGCGCCCGAAGGCCGGCGGCCTAGCGGCGGGGCCGGGACTCGAACCCGCGGCCTTGCGCGGGGAAAGGCGGGGTCTTTGCCCCGTGCGCATGCGGGCCGCCGCGGGGAGGCAGGGAGGGCTGCGGGAGCGCGGGCCCGTGGCGGAACGGCGGGGAAATGCTGCGGCTGCTGGAGAAGCTGCCGCCGGGACGGGCCCTGGAGGTGGGCTCCTGCTCCAACCGGTGGGGCGGGGGAGGCCGCGGCGGGGCCTTGTGCAGCGGGAGCCGGCGGGTGCCCCCCTCCGCGGTGCCGGGCGGGCTGTGTCCGGTAGGGCTGCAGGGGCGGGCACGGCGGGGTGCAGCCCTCCGCTNCGTCTGCGGGCCTCTCCAAAGCGAAAGCGAAAATCCGGGCTCAAAACACGCCCGGGGTGCCCCTCGCTGGTGTTTCTGTGTGCGCTTGCTTCACTTTGGTGCTCAAAGGGAAGCTGTGACAGCCGGGGAGGAAGCAGGGCGTGTGGAAGAGCCTTCGTGCTTGAGGCCGGTGATTTGGGAGACTGGAGCGGATCCACAGGTACAGGCCTAAAGATGAGCGCTGTGGATGTGTCCTGGAAGTCCCAGCGTGTCTGAGGCGGCCGCTGCCCTGTGGCGCGGCACCTCTGCTCCCTGGCACAAAACTGTAAGTCCAGGGTGAACCTGAATAGCATGGTCATTTCAATGGCCAAAGCTTGTAAATTGATTTGGGAGGACAGTTCACACACAGGGACTCTCTCTTATGACTTTTCAGAATGATGCGCTGGCTGCATTCAGAGGGAGCATAAAGACTGTACCCAGTGAAGGGAGGGGTGATAACTGAATTGCTGATGAATCTGGTGTTGGTCAACAGTGACGGCAACACATTTTTAAGTTATGCATCACATTTTTTCCAGTTCCTTCATAAAATAGTTGATGGCATATGTGGTCGTGCGTATCCTCGATACCAGGATTATGGCAGTATTTGGAGCTTGACAGAGTGGATGGAGGTTTTGGAAGAAACGACGATGTATTTCAAAACTGCAGTTGGCAAAAACATATCCGATGAAGAGGTAAGGGCTCATCGCTGACTGGATTTGACTTGGAGAGATCGTTCTGGAGTGATTAGCCTTTTAGTTTATTTAGTCCTAAAATATTTTCATAGGGTAGCATTTGATTAGTAGCAGACTAAATCCAAGTTGCCTCAGGCAGGTAGAAAGTGAGCAGCATTTGGATAAACATAAAATGATAAGATTTTTAAAAGAAAAAATTGGATGCCATTTTTATTAAATATTAGGGAATAATACTTGATAAAATACTGTTTTAGTTAGTTAAATTGATATTTTAAATACTATGAAATTATATCTATGTTTTCCTTAAAATGTGTAACCGGTCATTACTGTTCATTAGAAATAAAAACAATTCACGCTCTTGTTTGTTGCAAAATAGCAACTGGAGGTAAATCCTGAAAATATTTAGACTGGATGGGCCATGCAGCATGGGGCTATCATTCAAGGGCATTCCAATGTGTACAACTTCTGCAAAAACTTTTTCCATTATCAGGAAGGATACTCATGTGGTCCTGGAAAAGTCTGTACATCGGTATCTTTCAGCTGAGCTAATGTATTTTGTTCCCACTCTGATGTTCAGAAACTTTCAGAGCTAAACCTGTTGGTTGTGTATGTGATTCTTGTTTTGATTTTAGCATGGCATCTAAGAAGGCTTCATTCTCTGGTCTCTTTTAGTATAAATGACCATGTGCATCAACTGTGAATTACTACCAAACAAGAACATTTTTTTTTCACATTACTGTTATAAATACCGACTGTCTATCAGACATGGAGAGCAGCCATTGAGAGTGAGGTGAGAAGGATGAGGCTATGGAGTCTAGTATAACAGCTATCTAGATCGAAGCTTGGGTACCTACAGAGTGGGTTTAGACATCTTATTTCTTCAGTTCATAATTTAAACATTCATAATATTTATTTTGATTTTTGTAGGCTGCTCAGCAGATGAATGAGTTAAATGCAAACTATCAAGAAGCGGTCACAAAATGTCTAAAAGGCAGAAAGGAAGAAATCAGGAATGCACTAGTAGAAAGAGTAAATGCAATCTCGTCTGCCCAGCTGCAGGATTTTGACTGGCAATTAAAGGTGAGAGTTTTTCTTTAATGTTACTGGAATATAAAAAGAAGCCTTCTACAATGTAGAAATAACTTTCTGGCCTTAGTAGGCCAGCATGTTCTGGGGCATGGCTCAAATTTTATAGGTACCAGAAGCCATGTTCATGATAATGAGCCAAAGACTTGCCAGAAATTTGTATAAATTGAAAGTAAAATTCCTTCTTTTAATGCTTCAGTATCTCTCTCTCTCTCTCCTAAAAGTAGTTTGAACTTTACTTAGGAACACTTTAAAGTTTCATATGCTGTCGTGATTTTGAGGCCTGAATAGACACTATTTTTACTTGAAGGAGGATGAAATATTTAAAATAAAGAGTAGTACACTGATACAAGATGTGATTCCCTGATTTTTTTTAAAAAAATTTAGATTCCTGCATTAAACGATTATTTAATAATTAGTTTGGAATCATTTATCTTTAGATTTGTTTTGTTAGTAAGTCAAGGATAACTGTCCTACCTAAAGTTGAGTGGTGCTTTTGGGTTACAAAGCCACTGCAGCTTTAAATTAGTCTGTGACAGAGACAAAATATAAACTGCGTAAGTAATGTTGTTTACTTAGTCCATGAGAGCTGTTAAATAGTTTTTCATTTCCACAAGTGTTAAGTAACTTTGCAGCAAACAGCTTTTGAAATTAAACAGCATTGTCCACGAAAGACAAGATTTTGTGAGAGCAAATATGCATTATATTGTGCTTCAGATGAGCTGTTACTAATTATTGATCTGCCTTGCTAACTGCATGTACTGCTGAGGAAAATATAAACCAGACTTGTGCGAACTGTTAGTAGGTGCTTGTGGTTTCTTTTAATTGTTTCTCATGGAAGATTTTTTGACTTTCTTTCTATTGCATGGTATACATATCTGGTACACATCTGAACTATTCGTATTCATTTTGCTTTAAACAACTTTTTTTTTTCTTCCTTGAGCTTGTGGTTTTTTTTTTTCACTTGCTCTAATTGAATCCTACCAAGGCGATTGTCTGTCCTTTGCTGTTCTGTGCTTTAAGTAAATAAAATAGCTCTGTACAGTGCTGACGAACAGTACTATCAACTGATTCTCTATTTAATACCTTTCAAAAGCCCTATTTACACCAGAGTGCGTATAATAGTAAACAAAAAAGAAAGCACAATTGGTTTATAATCCTATTCATCAGTATAGGTCAAATAGGGTATCTGGCAAACAGTATTTGATCAGCTGTAGAGAGAGTTGAAAACTGCACAGAGCTGTCCTCTTTCTCCCTACTGCTCCCTTCAAAACATAGTTATGCTAATCAACATTATAAAGTGACTTCAGAATTCACGTACTTCACTTTTAAAGAGCCGTGATCAAATATATCATTCCTTTTCATCTAGAATACAAAATGTAGCAGACCAGTAATTTTAACAAATTATCTTGGCAAATGTTTTGTTATGAAGAGTAGTTTTAGTACATTGTTGGTAATAAAAAAAAAAGCCTGCAGAGATGATTGTGAGCAGTTAGTCTTGTCATGTGGATGTTTCTTCTAGTAGTACCCATTCAATATAAAGTAAAGGTCTGATGCTGTGAAAGACTAAAAACTTAATGGCTGCACCTTACGCTTCGTTGTTGTTTCATCAACCTTCCTAGCTTGCCCTTTCCAGTGATAAGATCTCCATGCTGCAAATGCCACTTCTCAATCTCGATTTGGATGTGAGAGAAAATGGTGAAATTAAACCAATTTCTATAGAAATGAATAAGGAAGAGCTGCAGAACCTAATAAATGCACTGGAAGCCGCTAATAAGGTAGCTTTTACTGATGTCATCTTTTCTTCCTGAGTTCTTGTGCACTGAGTTTTTTAACTTGTTCTTGGTATATTGCTGAAAACCCAAAATAAATAATTCACTGGTAAAATGACTGTAGAGTTGCAGAAAGCTTTACATAAGGCAAACTGTGTGTATCTATTTCTGTGCATCTTTGACAGACTTTAGTTGTTTTTTTTGTTTTTAGCAGTCGAGAGTTTCAGTTTAGTTGAGAATTATTTAAAAATGTAATTAGAATCCTGATAAGCACAGTAGTCTGTTCAGAGCATCATTCAAAAGTCTTGTAAGAGTAGGAAGAGAAGGAAAAGAATGACATTGTCAGATGAGAGCTGATTTTGAAAGATACTGGAGAACTCCAGCGTTCCACCAGCTTCACAAAACTTCAGTGGCTGGGAGTGCATATGGCAGAGTTGCTTGGTTCAAATTGAGTACTTGAGAAACATAAGTTTCCATGGCATACTAAACGAGGGAGAAATTTATAGACAAAGATCCAACACAGTAAGCCAAGAAGAAAATTTCAAGTGAAACTTTAAGATTTCTTAATTGAATAGGAAGTGAGGATTTAAAAAAAAAAAAATTGCTAGGGGAAGAAGTGTCATCTGACTTGCACCCTGGTGATATCCATGAATCCTGGAGTCCCTTCTAGTTCATTTACCTCCTAGTATTCATTCCAGCTTTATTATAAAGGATAGCAGGTTTTCTTTATCTGAAAATGTTTTCAAATATTTATTGTCTCTTATCTGGGAGGCAGAGTTCTCTGGCATCTTGGATGATGGTGGTGGAAGTGGTGGATGAGCATGTTTTAGAAGTTAGCAGCTTCTAGTTGCTTCATACTATTTTGCAAGTAAGGGATTTCTTCAGATGTTTTATATAATGTTTATGATGCTGTATCTGGAATGTGCACACCAAAATTAAAAAAAAAAAACTTTGTCAATGTATGACAACTGAAAATAATAGATTTATAGTAAGTACTGTTAATATTTTGAACTATAAAAGATACTAGGATTATGTCCACCTGCTTTAATGGAGCTGGTGTGAGACCTCTGAATAACTACAGAGTTCCCAGTGAGATAAATGCATTAGTCCAGATACAAGTGCTGTTCTCTTCAAATGAGAGCCCTCAAATGTTCTTCCAGAACAGACTTCAGTAGTCTCCCCGTGCCCTGTGTCTGCTTGAAGGTCTGAATGGAAGCTATGGGTTGTTGTCATCTCCATACTTCTATGTGAGGACAAGGAGAAAATCACTCTAGAAATGGTGCCCCCTGTTGTGCTTTGTCTGAAGGGAATCCCACTGGACCTGGAAATTACCAGTTTGCTTTATTGGTTTTGGGGAACTGAGAAGTGGTTAGTGTGCAGTAAGTGCTAAAGAAAGTTGCTGGGAGTAGTAACTGTGTGAGGTTGTACAAGAGAGCTGGCAAAGGGATGGCACGTTTTCCAGAGAAAAGATACGTTTATACAGTTACATGGTATCAGAAAGCATAAAGCTGTATTTCCTAGGCTGCTTAAGTTTTTGTCTTGTCAACTCTGATCTCATTCCTTTTCTTCTTTTTGAAGGTTGTTTTGCAACTGAAATGATGGAATTCGGATCATTGATAATGTCTGCTGGCAATGGCTCCCCAGCTGACTTGGAAAAAAAAAAAATAGAAACATTCTCTGCAAAGTCGAAAGCTGTTGATGCTGTAAAATACTGAACTGAGAAGGCATTTATGACTTGTGACCAAATACACCATTAATCCTTTTATGAAAATAACAGTCTTTATCTGTTCAATCACAAATATCAAAATTCAATGTACAGTTGCTTTTAGTGCTAAAGGTTTATACAACTATGAAAAAGCATAACTTAAGACATGCTGTATTTGTTTCAGTTAAATTTTGGGGGGTTACTACACAGATGCCTAGTAAAACTAAGGAGTCTTAATTGCATAATGTGTTATCCGTATCTAAGGTGCCATGATAATGAAGAACATGACAGCATTTTGTATCACTAATGTGTTTATACTTGTAAATAGTAAATAAATGATTGTGTGTGTGAATTGTTGCAATACGTTGTTTCTTGATGTATTAGTCACTAAACTCAAAACCTTTTTTAGATGCTGGGAAAAAATCAGCTCTACAACCAAAAGCAGTATAGAATCATGGAATGGCTGAGGTTGGAAGGGACCTCTGGAGGTCATCTTCTCCAACCCCCTGCTCAACAAGGGTCACCTGGTTGCCTAGAACTGTGTCCAGGCAGCTTTTGAATAGCTTCCAGGGATGGAGACTCCACAACCTGTGCCAGATGTTGAGGAAGAGGCACTGGGTCTTTACTCTGGGTAAAGGTTGGTTTTTTAGCTTGGGTTTTGTATCTTAGTCAGTATCTTTTCACTTAAATATATCACTGTATTCAAAAGGGGCTGCTGTGATGGGGAGGAGCATTGCCTATGTAGAGTGTAAAAAGGGTATTCCCACCCCATTTAAAACAGCAAATGATGGGTAATTCCTAGTCTGTATCTTTCTGAAAGCAGATGGGGTTTTGCTTATAGTATGTAATGAAAGTTAGAAGCTGTAACACTGGAGAAGCTTACACCAGAAATCTTCGAGTTTCCAGTATTTGTTAAACCATTTCTCCATATGTAAAGAGCAAATTATCTGTAATGTAGTAGTTTTAAAACTACTAATGCATTCCCCTCCATGTATGTGTGTATGCCTATTTTATATATACAACCTACATATGCATAGTTTATCATATAAAAAAAAATACATGAAAAGGCGAGATACTGATGAATTGCCCTCTTTGTAGTTTTGTAGTTTCAAATTTGAGTTAAGGGATTCTTCCACTTTTGTTACAATTTCTTACAATGAAAAGACTGACATCTAACAGACACAGCTTGATCATAGTCTTGAATATTTGTAAGCAACAGAAATTTGATCGTGAACTGCTCAGACGACGGACAAGACCTTGCTAAAAAAAAATCAGGTTGGAATTAGTATCTGTTTAGCTTTTTTTTTTTTTTTTTTTAAATAAATCTGGAAAGAGTTACTGCAGGTTGTCCTGTAGGTGTACCCTGTTGTTTAATAGCGACTTCAGTGAATAAATTGAGCAGGTTTATTTATTCATAAGTACATTTGTCTTGAATACCAGTTGTTCAAAAATGTAGTAAATTATTCAGAATAGGTTTGTGTTTTCTCAGCAATAAAAGGCCACAAATAATAACTTCCTTTTTTACATTCAATTAAAATTTCAGCTACGTATCTAGCTGATAGAAAGCAATTTTAAAAAATGTAGATACTACTAAAAATATTTCTGACTTTGTCTTAGTAATACAGAGTCTTAAAGTGTATAAATTTACATTTTAAATTTTATAGTAAGTTATGTAAAAATGGATTTGTAATTACACTAAGGGTAGGTGGTGGTGTTTCATCTTACATTTGTCCTGCCCTTCACTGCAGCACTGAACAGGGAAGGCTGCAGAATCGTTTTACAATTATTTAAATGACAAAAGAGTTTGTTATGATGTAACAGTAATAAATGTGCAATGAGCTGTTTTTTTTTTTTTGTAAATGTTGGATTTTATTGAAAGTCGGAGTATTGTTTATATAATACAAATGATGTTTTTGACAGTGGGCAAACAGTGATAATGTGTGAATGGCTAAAGATGGAGAGGACCACCAGTCAAACAGTCGAGAACTAGGAGCTAAAATGTGGTAATGGAATGGCATTTGAAGGAAACTTGTATCTCTACGGGGAAACAAACCATTGTGTGTAAGGCACATAATGGCCTCCAGTAGGTTGAAATTAAATGGGCAAAACAGAATAAAGAAGAGAACTTTCTGCTCTGTGCTTCACACCATCTGTCAGAAGATGTTTTCTTGTTCTGTCTCTGCTCTGAGAAGTAGGTACTTTTGGGGCAAGAAAGGTCTGCAGTTGTGACAGATAGGAAACTGCACTAGGCCTAATTGATGCAAAAAGCTAGAGATTTCACAACCCCCTTGTGCTGATGTCAGCTTCAACATATACTTGGATGAGTGCAGGTAGGAATGCAAAGGTAGAGAATAGCAAAAATGTATGCATAATGGAAACATCTAAGACAAGCTCATGTGGCCAGGGCAGTAAGAAAAGAGCTTATGTGTGAAGTATGCCCAGCAGTGTTCCCTTCTGGGCTGAAGAGCGGGTGGCTGGTTGAAGAAGTTGGCATTACATTTCCACACAGGTTTTCATGTAGCGCAAAGCACTGCAGTGCACGTCACAGCCCGGGAGAAATTGTATGCTGTGACCAGAGCAAAGCACGGGAAGCACACCAGAAGCGAAAAGCAGTAGAGGGGCTGTGCTTGTGAGGAGTGCTGCTCACAAAGTCACATGAGGCTGTGACTGAGGGGGGATCAGCGCAGCAATCCTATTCCTTTCGAAGGGATAGGAATTAGTCCAAAGGTGCAGGAGTTTAAAGAGACTCCATGAATACGAAATAACTTTTAATTTTGTCTTTGCCTAGCTATTTTTGTGTGCTTCCAGGCCTGCGCTCTAATTAGCTGGTTATGGTAAGTTGAAGGGCTTTAGTGTTTGCATGTCCCACCACGCTAATTTGCGACAGTTGTTCCCAGATAATGCTCACCCTTTTGCCCTGTTTCAGGGACACGCGTTCATATTGTCTCCTAGAATCATAGAACAGCCCAGGTTGGAAGGGACCACAAAAGATCATCAGGTTCAACCTTTTGTGTGAAAAGGAGCCTAGATGAGGTTATCTAGCACCCTGTCCAATTGCAGCTTGAAAACCTCCAGTGACAGGGATTCTACCACATCCCTGGGGAGGTTGTTCCAGTGATTGATTGATCTCACTGTAAAAAAATTCTTCCATCAAGACAAAACCTCTTGCAGTGCAGCTTGTACCCACTGGGGAGCAGCTCGTTTTGGGGTCCTGCAATTGCCTGTGGCAAGAAAGAATCATGGTTACTGCAAAGTGTGCGGCTGCATTCTCCCACATGACTAAAGTGCAACTCCTCTTCACTCATTCCTAATTCAGTCCACGTTGTTTTGGTAACTGCTTGGACGTTTGTGTGATTTGGCATCATTTGATTCTCAGAGCTTACTCAATTTGCTTTGAAGTCAGTAGGATTCTGAATGAAGTCACAGTTTGGTCCATTGCAACTTAGCTGAATCATCACATGTAAGAGTCACAGTGTTAAAGACTTTATGGAAAAGTGGTATTTCAAAAATATAGACTATATTCAAGGAGAAAAAAAGAAAAACAACGATCATAAATATATTTTGGTAAAACAGCTGTGGTTTACAGGTACCATATACAGAACTCTTAAACATGTAATTAAGACTAGAAACAAAACATCATACAGTAGGCTCTTTGAACTAAAAGCCCTAACAAAAAAGGTACGTATAATGAATGCACACAGTGTATGTAGTTTTAATTTCAGCATGTAAAAGCACCTACAGATATTCACATTGCATAAACAGACCTGCAGTTTGAATCTGAAAATGCAGCATATCAGTATAAAAGTGAATTATAAAAACAATGTTACTTGCCCCCCAGTGGCATTCACTGCACTTCTCTCCACTTCACAGAAACCTTTCTTTGATCTCAGACAAAATCATGGTTTTCTTGATCAATCATTTCAGGCACATGAAGTGATTCAGAATTGGATCAGACCAGCAAGCTGTCAGTGTGGAAGTGACTACTACAATAAAACTGCTTTTGCAACAAAGCAATTGTGTGTGTCAAAGTGCTGTGTTTTTAGAAGACCCAGACCTCAATTAGCCTGTAGAAAATTTCTGAGATCTGGAGCAAGCCTTTCTGATAAGACACATGCTGACATAATTATGCTTTTATTTGAAAGGAACAGTAACAGCTTGTTCTGAAGTATGCACACTTCACTAACACTTTGAATTGTGAATTAATATACATAATGAAGTGTTAGAAAAAAAGGGATTTTTCCTTTTCTGCTACTGGTGAATGCTTCCATCAGTGCACCAAGTTAGTCTATAGTTTTTTACTACTTTAAATCCACTTTAATTATGTTTGGCAGTATACTTCATTCCCTCTGTAAGTTTGTACTTTATACCGACTTTATGACTGCTCCAGACAGAACAAAAGACTACTGCCAAAATGTAGAGAAGCAGGCAAATCTCACAAAGAGTCATCCTGTGGACTTTTACAAGCCTGTGGGTTTCAAAACAGCTCCACGCAGGACTGACCAGGCCGGTCTGTGGAGACATCATTGCAAAAGCAGAACCTTGTATTTTAAGCTGGTTCTGGGGGATATACTGGGTGTTCAACCCTTCATGCTGTCTATAGCTGGGAATTTTACTCAACGGTACTCACTGTATGTGCTAGCACCAGTGGGAGTCGTAACATAGAGAAGCTCTGGCTGTTTGTTACCTACAGATTAACCAGGTAATTTAACAGCAAGAAAAGGCACCGGAAGGTCTGGAGCCTTTTCTAACTGGAGGCTGCTACAGGTCCAGAAGGACTGCTTTGGTGGTGGACTATTTGTGGGGAAAGATTCCTAGCATCAAGTGATATGTTTTTAGCTAGGTCAAAAGCAAAGGACGTTTCAGAGATGTGGACCATCAGGTTAATCAGCTCTGCTCTCAGAGAACAACACGCTCCAGACAGGTTACTGGTTTAGCCCTTGACCATTTCATTCATAATCAGGTGGGATACTGCTGAAGAGAAGTGAGATTAGAATGAGATTAACAGATCATTATAACTGTGAAAAAAAAAATAGTTTTAAGAACATGAGAACCAATGAACACCATTTGCCTGTGGCTCTGGATAGTAATTGCAGTGCCATGTGGATTCTCTGATGGCTAGTGAGGCTGGGGTTCCCTTTCTCCCCAAAAAGAGGGATGGGTTAACAGGAGCTTTGTCCTCTGCTCAGCTACCTCCTTTGATGAAACTTGTAAGAATATAGTACCTCGTAGTTCTTCTTCTGTTACCTTTTGTTTGCAATTGCCAGAGTCAAATATTATTGGCAGACTCCCAGATAGACACACACACACGTACACACACAGGGACAGTAGAAGATCATATCCTTGGGAAACCTATCTAAAAAAGACTTCCAATACAAGTTTCTTTAAATCTATTCAAATTCACAAATTGCATGAAACATCTGCACAAATTGTAAGTGGGGCTTAGCTGAAATCTAATTAGCAATAGCACCTGATCTACACTGAGCTTGAAGTCTGTTCCTAAGGGCATGCAAACTAAATCCCAAAATATAGCAGTGACGGAGCTTAGCACTAAAGTGTCTGTTATTCACCTTTACTGTTTACAGCCACTCAGCTGACTCCAACCCACTCATGGGAAGAGGTTGTGTTTCTTTTGTACTCACTAACTTCCAACATCAAGTGCCAATAGACATGGGTACCCTATATATAGCTCCATTTTTCCACCCTGTGCCTCTAATAACCACTACCTTTTCCTTGCTGCCAAGCTATTGCTCTCAAGTGAGAAGTGTTCTGCTTTTTTTCCTAAAAGCAGTTGAAAAAAGGAAAATATGCTAGTTATGGTTACACACCCTATTCTCAAGTTTTAATTCTCTTTTACGACTATAAAGAGGCCTTTGTTTGAATCAAATGTGCCTTGCAACATAAGCTAGAAACTATGTGTGTCCAGATGCCAGGAGTCTACAAGAACAAAAGGTTGAAGCCCACTAAAGCAGATCTTTGATCTTATAACAGAAGGCAAAGGATCCTTTTTTATTACTTAAATTCTTGTTTCAGTATTGTGTTGGATGTTGGCTCTTCCTAAATACCCACATGGCTGTAGCTGTAAAAGGGATTGTAATGTCTCCACACCACTGGAAGAGCTGGGTTAAATTACTGGCCTGTGGTCTGCCTGGGAATATCTTTGGGAAATCAGTTAGTGCAAAAACATGGGTCACTGATAGCTGTTTTTCACATCTTACACTACAAATGTGCAGACTGTATCCCTTTCTTTGAGTTTATTTCTGGGTATAAGCACAAAACTGGCTTTGAGTCTGTTACACTTTAGTTACTACCTCTGTCTTCATGGTCTTTCTCTCTCCTCTGCCCTTTAGTGTGTCCAATCAGATGAACTTGTGCAGCCTTCGTGGTCTGGAGAGAGGTTAGCAGGAGTGGGTTAACATCTGAAAGCTTTTTTTCCCTTTTCTCTTTTGATTTAGATGATCTTGAGTGTAACAATTGGGTGTTATTTTTTAAGAGTGGGTTGCAGACTGTCTTTGAGGTTGAGCACCTTTATAATTGATAGCAGCAGATGGGTATGTGTATGCAGAGTTATAGTTACTTGGTGGATTTCATGTAGAGGTTTTACTAGCTGCTTTGTTTAATGCTGAGAAACTCAGGTTCAACCTCACACCAAAGGTACTTTAGACCATCAGAGGGGCCTTTCCTGGTGTTTCAGTACCTGTAGCACATAGAGAAATTACTGTTGTAAAAGAGAGAAGTATGTAGTGATCTCTAAGGTGTCACAGCAATTATTCTCCTAAATGCTGTGATGGTTAGTGCTGAGCCAAAGTATGGCAAAAGGATGTGGAATGAGCACTAATCTAATCAAAAAAATAAACTCTCCAAAAAAGCAACTGAAGAGTGATTGCAGCCTGAGGGATTCACAGGCCTGCAAGTTCTCTGGCTCATCGACTTACTCTCTCTGCTTATTAAGTCCATCGCCAGTTTGTTGAATTCAAAACTGTGAAATGGGGTGTGTGTTTTGAATGGACAGCAAATATGGTCTTACTACTGTCCCCCTCCTGGGGCTCTTTCTTGTTCAGCTTGCTTAGCATGCAAGACTTCCATATGTTTTGCATATTATTTACTTCAAGATACCAATGTATTATTATTAGTTGTCACTAAAGTATTCTTGTTCTAAAGATTTTTTAAATTTGACTAAAAAATTAATCACACTGTCCCAGTTTGAGTCAGATGATGTGTGGCAGTCCTTATTTTGGTTGCTGATGCAGTGCAAATGTTGAAAAATTATTTGGAGCTATTTTAGGGTGGGCACAATCATGAGTTGTACCCTCATCAGAAGAGCCATTTGACTGTATTAATATTATCCTGAATCATCTCAAATTGGACCTGATGTCTGATTAATCTGGTAAAATTTTGGAACTCTTTAATAGACTGAGGGTTAAAGGTCGTAGTTGAGAAGAGACAGCCGAGGAGACCACCTTTGTGCTCTATTGAACTTGGGATGAGCCTGGGACTTTGGAGCCCACAGCAAAACTGATAGCCTCAAGGATCCCCTCTAGATCAGCAATGCCAAATGCCTCTTTTGCAGCCTCACTTTTTTTTTTTTTTTTTTTTTTTTTTTTTTTTTTTGTAATGAGTGCATTAAAGCTATTCCCTTTCTTGGTTAGAGATTTATCATTCCAGACTGTTTTTGTAGAAGCCTGCTACACAAACAAAGGCAAGGGGCAGTGGGTCCTGGTCTGTTAAGAGGTTCAGTTCTTGCAAGATGTGGCAAATGTTAATATGCAAAAATGTTTCTTTTATTATTACATTCTGATTGAAAAGTTGTAATGTCAACTCGTGATAAGGTCATCAGTAGACCTTACACCAGTCAATGAGGAACTGACTCAGAAGCTTTCCAGACCACACATTTGTATGCCCTACTAACTCCTAAATGTCGGCATTACTGCCCACTGTCTCGATCAATGTTTCTTTCTGTAGATGATTGATGGCAGTCTCAGTACTCAGACTCAGCGGTGTCTCCTGTTCTTCATCAGAGTAAGGAAACCTGTAGGAACCTGTGTGCAGAGCTCTCCTGCAATCTGTTCCCAGGCATCTGCTAGCTCCTGGGAGAATGTGTTGCAATTATCAGCTACAGGAAACCTGAAAGCCAAGAAAATTGGCCACTCTTAGTGTGGAGTATCCCTTAGTAGGTGCTTCCAGGAATGAACACGTTTGTTTTCTGATTTAATACAAAATTACAGACAGCAAAGTGGTTTTTACCAATTTCAACTTTGCTGCTTTGTGGAAGTAACAAAATTCCAGTTATGTCCAACATCTGATTCCCCAGTTGGAAAGTCAGTGGAATATGTCTCTGCTTCCCTTTCTTTTGAATATCACTGGCTTTGTGAAAATGTGAATTGGCTTACATCTCCTTGAGTGGTACTTCTCACAGACACCATGAAAATACTTCCTAGTATAACTATCTACTTTGAAATGGTGTGTAACCGTTATGGTCTTTCAAAAAGTTATTTCTTCAAATTTCTTTACACTTTTAATGCTTAAAGACTGTGACATGACAACTACTTTGAGTCATTTTACTGTCTTGTTTGGAAGCATGCTGCTAGGGGCTACCAATATGTGGCTAAATTTTATTCTACTTAAAAAAAGATAAAAGCAGGTACAGGAAGGTCATGAGTGATACACAAAGTCTTTGTAAAAATTAAGGAATTGCGCTTTTGCTGAAGATACTCTTTAAGAGCAGTTTTGTACTCTTCGGATATGAATGTGGTGAGTCTGTGAGTGTTTTTTGTTTGTTTGTTTGTTTGTTTGCTTTGAAAGTTTAAATCTAGAAGTAGTCAATGGATGGGTATCTTGCCTTGAAAATGTAACACGGCTACTGCAGTCCTTCACGGTTAACAAAATTGGGAAGGAAAAGAAACAAGTCTAGATATGTTAGTGTATGGTAACATTATTGCATAAATTAGTGTACATAATACAGCCAGTAAACAACATTGAAAAGAATAAATGTGATGGGAAAGACCATCCTGGACCACTTGTCTATGGAGTTAACATCAGTCAAGTCGGGGATCTTGACTTTGATCTGGGATGCCCTTCTCCGTAGGTGTCCTTTTTTATGAAGCCTGTGCCTGTCCAGAGCACTCCTGCCGTAGAGGTCTCTGCTGGAAGTGGCTCTTCTGTACTGCAGGCTGGCGCCGTCATGCACGTACGTGGTGGCTTGGGCGTCACGGAGGCTTGTGAACAGGTCTGAGCTGCGGACGTCATTTCTTATGTTGAGTGGGCTAAGCAGCATGTTTCCATGGGCATCAACCTGTGTCAAGGAAGGAGTGTGAATTAGGTAAGTTCCTCAGCCAGCCCAAGCTATCTCCCAGATGGGCAGGTACCTTCTGGCTCGACTGCTGAGGCGCTCCTGGGACTGCAGGGATGGTTGCATCTTGTCGACAGAAGTGAAAAGATGCTGAATATGCTTTCCTGACTGGTATGAAATCAGCTATTAGGCATCTAAGTATCTTCCATCCTGACCCAGCTCCTTGGTATGGGACCTTTTACCTCAGTTATCTCATCCTTCATAAAGGAACACTATTCTACTTTTATCTTTCACTTAGGTCATGGTCTCTATGAAACACTGAGGTTTAATGTCTGGTGATCTGACACCCTAAGCTTTCTTGTACTCAAGGTGAAGCTAAAATGTTCCTGTCTCTGTCAGTTTTATACAGTTTTAGTGCTGTGTGTTAGTTTCAAAAACAGTTTTGTAATGATGGATTCATCATATGAAGAACATGTAGGTACATATGCATTTTATCAGTTACTGTAAAAAGCTTGTGATGAGAATTAATTTTGGAGAATTAATCTCTTGTAGAGATGGAAATCACTGCTCCCCATAGCATACCATTAACTTGCTCATCTGCAGATAGACAAATCCATTTTACTCAAGGAAACCTTGCATGCAGTTGCATTTTTCTAAGTCGGTACCAGAAATAGTTATTTCAAATACGTTTATTTCTGCTGTTAGTTATTTAGGGCACTGTTTTAAGTACTTGAATAAAGAACTGGAAACTGCAACTGGTATGTATGTGTCTGGCACAAACTATATATATATATATAGGTATATACATTTATATATACACACACGTAAGTGATTTAATATCATTCCCTTTTTTTCATGCATGAGTGTGATCAGACGTGAATGGCTGCATTACTACAGAGGGTTTACTTTTTCACTTATCTTTAGGTTTCCAGAAGTTTGTAGTAAAAGCTCTTTCAGGAAGAGTTTTTTGGTGTTTCCAGGATGACTTCTGACTTCCCCATAAATATTTCCTAGATATTTCAAATTCCCAGATATTTAAACTTCCAGTGTAGATTATATGAGGGAAATACACACCAGGAAACAGACCTCTTACATGAAACTTTTAAGACTTTGCCTTGAGGCTTACTATTAAAATTGTTTTTCATAAACTGTTGCCTTATTCCTGCCTCAAATATACCACAATTGATTCCAAGGCTGTCTGGGGATGCCTTCATACAAAAGAAAAAAAAAATTACCTGTTGACAATAATGAAGCACCTGTGATATGCCATGCATTATTCACACTCTGGGCTTTACCTTTTTAGCAAGATATAGCAGAGCTAGGAATTGGTATGCAGCAGGTTTGAAGCACATTCAAGGAAAAACTCCAAGCAGAGCACACACGGAAAATCCAGTCTCCAGGGCCTGTAGTGGAGGAAAGCTGGAAGCCAGTGAAAGCCTCCGTTCTGCCTGGCAGCGTGGAAGATGTTAGTTCCCATCGCTGCGGGGAGAAAAGGATGCGTGATGATGACTGGCACATTTACACTGTGCCAGACTAAGTATTTGCTAACTGAAAGCAAAGAAGTGAAGGGGCTGTTTGTACAAAAGCCTCTCAGGAGAGCAGTGGGGAAAAAAAACTTTCTAAAAGGAGTAATGGAGTCACCACAGACATCAAATTCACTTAGGTTTAGCAACTGATTCTTTACACGCTGAAATGAGCATTCAGTGGGAATGTCCCAATTCCTACCTCTGTTTTAGTGGGAAGAACTTACATATTCTGGGTTAGAGAGGCCAGCTGGTCACAGACCAGCATGGCGTTTGCAATGTTTACTTGAGATAAGGGCTACCCAGGTTCATTTTAGGTCAGGTCTTCTAATGTATGCAGAAGGAAGATCTAAGCTAGGCTTTCCTACTCTCCAGAGGACCGCTGTAACTATGGGACTATTCATTACCTGCAAATTCTGATGTTTTCTTTGGAAAAAGCAAAGGTCTCAGATTTATAGTGGCCTTATATTGTCCTTATAGGGGCCTTATAGTGTCTTTATAAGGTCCCTTCCAACCCAAACCATTCTATGATTCTATGATTTCTCTCCAAGTAAAATGAGATTTAAAAAAAAAAATTATCAGAAGTTTTGATGAGTTTTACCATCATGGTTTACCATCATGGTTTTTACCATGGGTTTCAGTTTTACCAAATAGCTCCTTGAGCTGTCTTTGACTGTATAATCTAATGTTTAAGCTAATTTACTTTAGTGTTGTAATAGTAGTAACAGTCGTGCAAGCATCATTAGCAGTTATTATGGCTTCTCTTTTGTGAAGACAACTCATAAGTGCTTACAATCTGAATAGATTCATAGGGATGTTTCTCAAACTAATATGCTCTGGCAGTTTATTACAAGCCAAGGAGCACGTGAGTTCCTAAGTTAAGTATTATGAATTATCCTGATATTTTTTAAAATGAATTTTATTTAGGTCATTTTAGGTGAGATGATTTATATACATCATGAAACAATTAAGTCTTTGAATTGCAGGCTTTGAAAAGCAAAGGGCCTTATACTGATCTGTAATAAATTATTTCAGAGAAGTACAAGAGCCCTTCTGATGTAGCTGGGTTGAATTCTCTGCTTGTGAAACATGAAGTTGGGCTAATAGCGAAATAATAAAATTGGACTAATAGTTCCCACATCTTAAAAAACCCTTTCAGAATATATTGAAATTAACTCCAAAATGTTCTTAAAACTTGTGCAGCTGAGGTTTTGTTACTGAAACACAAGAATCCTACAAAATCCTGTAGGAATCTGTAAAAAGTAGAGATTGTTAATAGATCCCCAATGGAGACCTGCTATTAGTTTTGTTTATGTTAATGTTGAAATGAAGTAACAGCAAATATGTGCACAGTAAAAACTGTAAATTGCCTGTCTTGAAATCTTTTCTCCCTTAATTTGAGGTTAACTGTGGCTTGCTGTGCTGGAGGAAGCCTGAGCATCAGAAACAGCCAGCAAGTTTTAACTCATTCCACCCCACGTCTCAGAGATGATTTTTTTTCCCCACATCAGGCTTGTGCTGTTGCACTTGAACTGTCTTTGGCACATTGGCATCAGACGGCCTGACAAGAAATAGGTATGGAAGAACAGGGGTGGGCAGAGCCCAGGCTTTGTCTACTCCTCAGTTTTCTGGCCCACTGGCTGGCTGCTGGCTTTGGAGTGCAGCATCTCAGCCCTCTCCTTAGGTAGGAAAAATGAGCCATAACACATCCTGAGTAGTTCTTTCTTGCTTGGATATAAACCCTTGATTCTTTCAAATACTGCCTTGGTGTTCCTTAATGGGAATGCCCTTTGGTATGCTGTTATCCTTGAACATTTTCCATTTAGGTGGATCATATCTTCAATCTTACACTTAAATTTTGCAAGGCATTGCTTGTTTCCTGAAGACTGTGCTGCATTAAGGAGTCTCAAGGTTTCTCCCTATAAAACATAAGGGCATCAAAAATCATGTATTTTTTTTCCTTTTGAAAATGTGCATAAATGTGACTTCCTGAAGTATCTGTGAAGCTCAGTCTGTGCTGATTTAGCACAGACAGGTCTGTGTGGCTGAGTATGCTCAGACTCTACTGTACAGAAACACAACAGTGCCATTTGCTGGCAATAACCTGGAGAAAGGCTGTGCTGGAGACCCAAGGATACACTTACCAGCCAGGACAGGGATGAATCCTGCCCTAAATTTTATTACATAAACTGGCCATTGCTGGGATGAAAACAGGATTTCTTGCTGAACAGATACTCTTTTACCTGCAGTAAAGGTATCACAATCTCCTCTTCAAAGAAACAGGTTATGCTCAACAGGGATAAACTTATTCAGGTGTGGATTTACTTGAAGGTTGAGCTAGCTGTGTGGTGGTGTGCTCCTTCCCTTTTCTCCTTCCAGTAGCCACTGTACTGGAAAATCATATTTTCCTTGGAGCCTGTGGCTGGTCTCCGGCTCTCCATCCCGGATGTTTTGAGGCTCACAGAAGGTTTGGAAGGAAGCTATGATGTTGTGCAGATCTGGGGGGGAAGAGACCACTTGTCACCTGCCTTGTGTTGTGATTTATGAGTTCCTTGATGGCTCATCCCCTTCCCCACTTACATTATGATTGCATCCTATTTGTTTTCATGATTAAGAGACATCTTCTGTGTAATGATTATTCACATTAAAATTGTCTGGGGAAACAGAAGCTGTTGGACATGTGGACCACCTAAATATTTTCTTTATGGATTGTTTGTCCCATTAATCCATAAGTATGGTGGTTTCCTCAGTGACATCTTGCTTCAACAAATAGACAAAGAGACAGTTTTTACGTTTTATTCAGAGAAACAGAAAGCTTGTTTGCTACATTTTTTTTGGTGTGTATTAAAAAATTAAAATGGCATAAATTGTGAAAATTATTTTCACTTTCTTCAATCTGTAGAGCAAAGAACAGCTACATATGAAACAGTAGGGTGGTATCAGTTTCTGTCTGGTCTTCTCTGTATTAATATCACAGTCACTTTGCTGAGTGTTGCTCACATATCTAATGCTTTTGTTATCTGGTGAAGGAAGTCAAGCTCTTTTAGTTGGGAGGGTTGTATGTCGCATGGAAATATACAATATCTTCACCTGGCACAAAAAGAGGAAGCACTGTTACATATATTCTATTGGTTATAGGTCCCTGTATGGATACGTGATATGGGTCAAGAGTAAAGGGAATAAATATCCTGTAGCTGTACATACTTACAGCTGTACTTCTTTTGAGTTCCAAAAAAGCTTTCCCCTGCTCCAGTATAGACAAACATAATATCAATGAAATATCTCAAAAGATGATGAAGAGCGGCTGGGAGCAGCTGTCTTCACTAGAGACCACACAAGCTTACCGCATCCCTCCGCTTCGATCATGTGCATTCTGCCTGCCGAAGACAGAAATATTGCTGTTGGCCATCAGCATTTCCATGCTGAGAAATGAATGCTCACAAGGCCACATACTGCTGTGTCTCCAGTGGGATAACTCAATTCATTGATATCTGTTCAGCTGTCTCTGTATGTATATGTGTGTCTATATATATGTGTGTATATATATCTAAAATTACAAACCTGCACTGTACAGACAGAAAACAGTCTGCTCACTTAAAACATTCTCGGTATCAGAATGGAATTGCAGCCTAAAGTGTGAACACTTACAAATCCTCATACAAAATATGTGTGCTTTACATTTGCTGTCAAAAAAATGCTGGTGTATATATGTTGTGCTCTGAAAAGCTCAAGTGTGTTCATAAATCTATTCCATCCCATTCTGGTTACTGTTCTTGGTGTAATCTTTACCAACATAACAAGTAGACAAAAACTCTTTTTTATGAGCTAGGGCTTTTTTTTTTTTTCCTTTTTTTTTCTTTTTTTTTTCTAACAAACCAGCCAAATGTGTAGGAAAAAATGCTTACCTGCACTCTGACTCTCTTATCCTGTCTCAGGTGAGTGCACTGGGGCCCACGTAGCCAAGGCTTCCCTCTTCAACATGAGCCCTCGTTGTGCTTTTTTTCACCTAGGCTGGGTTAGCCCAGGAGCTGTGGAGGTAGCTGGTCCCAGTTTGTGGATTTTGTTGTTTTTTTTCCTTTCTTATTTTCCGCAGAATCAGATAGAGAGTATCTACACACAACAATCCAAAATGGGGACAACAATCCATATCTCCTCAGCTCTGCGGAGGACAATACTTTGTCGGACCTTGGAGATTGCTGCAAGCCTGAGCTGAGTTTGTGCATTCGCTGTAATAAAGCATCTCCTACATACTGGGACAGAGGCGAATGCAGGTAAGGACTTTTAATGGGCTCATGAGTTCACTGGGACTGAGAGTATGATGCTTAGCTGCAGTGGTGTGGCTGCTGGGACACAAGACATCCATGTGGACACACAAATCTAGCACTAATAAAATACCACTTCCTGACATGTGTGTGCAATTGCAACCATCCATCAAGCTAATGGCTTACCTGTTAAGCGTTTTATGTACTAGTCTTGTTCTTCAAGTTGAACAGAGAGCTCAAATACACAGTTGTCCAAAAGTTATCACCTCAGGACACAACAGTACAGAAGTTTATAAGGTAGCCTGGATAAGATCCATCCAGGTACTTGGATGGAATATATTGTAAAAAAATCAGAAAGCAGCAAAAAGTCTTTGGGCTCATTACAACATGTATTTTCCACTGAGAATTCCTGAGGACTCAGTGGTGTGGGCTTCATTCAAGACTCACTGTAGCAACAGCATCTGTCTTTGCTTTTTATTTTTTGGTGAGGTTTCTGTGTATAAAAGGGAACTGTATATTAAACGCTTATTCTGTACTGAATTCTACAGCAAAGTCCATCTTTACAGTTGAAATGGTAAGTGTTTGACTTCCTTGTACCCATTTTAATTCTTCTGTGCTGCAAAGAAATGCTTGTTCTGGATAGTCATTTTCTTTTTCTGTAGTTTCTTTCTCTGTTTTCAGTTGAAGACTGAACAAACCATATATTGCCGTAATCTCCTTAAAATATAATTTTTCTCTAGACAATCTTAATGATTTTGCATATGTGTTCAAACTGCATTTCTCCTTATCATCATATTCATCAACATTGTCACAGCAGAAATAATGTTTGAAAAGTTAGCTTGAACATTTTACCTGGACTCTAGTTGTTTCCAGTCTGCTCTTCTCGCCTGTAGCATGTCCTGCCCTGTCTGCTGTCTTTTTTTGACGTTGGGGTCCTTTCCCAAAGAATATATAGTTTACAAAGGCATATTCCAGCAAGGCGAGAAACACAAACACAAAGCATCCCATCAGGTAAATATCTATTGCCTTGACGTATGGAATCTTTGGCAAGGTCTCCCTGAGGTGGGTGCTGATGGTGGTCATGGTCAGCACAGTTGTGATTCCTGCAAAAGAGGTGGACATTGACTAGAAAGACAGTGAAGGAGATACGAGTGTGACAGCATTGCTCACCTACTATGCAATTCTGATGCTGATGGCTCAATTATGTGATCAGGTCCTAAATGCTTCCCACTTTACTTACAGCAGTAGCCCTGCTTGACCCATAGAGTGGCTTGCATTGTCCTGGTGAATCAGAATAAGTATCCGACTTTTGACTGAAAACTTAGGATTGAAAGCAGAAAGGGATGCTTTATGATAAAATGATGGTCTTTGGCCTGATCCAAAGACCTTTATGGCAACTGGAAGTCAGTCAGGATCCCAACCTAGCTTCAGAGCCAGAACATCAGACACAGGCAAGGTGGCACCTGCCTGCCTTCCCAGCAATGAAGACCCTGTGCTGCACAGCATCAGACAACAGTTAATGGTTCTGAAATCAGTTGCATGGAATTGGCTCTACTGTGTCCAAAGGCAAGAAGCATCTATATATTACAGTGATTTTGAAAATAAGTTACCTAGAGCAACTCTGGCTGCAGAGGCATCATAATTGATCCAAAAAGATACCCACGACAGAATTGTGATCAATGTGGAAGGCATATAGGTTTGCAAAATGAAGTAGCCAATATTTCTCTTAAGCCGGAAGCTAAGTGACAACCGAGGGTATGCTCCTGAAAGAAAGAAGCCATACAATGACTAATGCCTAAGAAAAGTTAGGCATTGATATCTCTGGGCTGGGGGGGGAGCTTTTTTAACTAGCTGGTGCTTACCTGTTGTAAACTCCACTCTCTTTGATACCATCTTGTAATCAACGATAGAAAATTGTGGGAGCTCAATGTTACTAACTCCGGTTACTGCAGACTCTCCTCCATTCCAGTAAAATTCAATATCATCGGTTGTGTATCCATCTGAAACAGAGGCACAGTCTGGCTATTGATTTTTCTTTTTGTTTCATTACTTAGCTTAAATAGTTGCAGTTAAAGTGGAAGGAGCTGCTGTTGAATGCAGCCTTCTGTTGTGCAAAATTTCTGCTGCCCAGAAGCCACTTTGACTTCTCTGTGCCCAGGGGAGGCTTCTGAGTGTGGAAAGTGAGAAAAAAGAAAACAAGGACAGAATTTAAGATTAAAGATCAATTTTTAGCTACCTCTAATAATACTGCTTTTAGTTCAGGCTTGAGATGCTCACTTTACCAACAGACTGATATAACATTAGGGAAAATTTTAAATTGGTTAGAGGGAGCTCTGACAGTAAAACCAGGCTCCACGTCCAGCCTTGCTTTTGATTTCCTGCGCAGCCTGTGACAAAACACAGAGTTCGGATCCAGCGGAGGCAAAGAAGATTCCAGAAGAATTCAGGAGCCTGTACTACAATCTGACACCCTCTGGCTGAGGTGTAGTTACCCCTTTGATATTCATAGTGTATTATATTTTAATTAGACCATGCCATTATTCATCTCCTGTTATCATGGAAGTATTTCCTATCTATGTCAAAACTAGTATGTTTCTTCTCCTTTCTTTAAATAGTGATGTTGATTATTTTTCATTTAATTAAAAATTAATCTGCCATTCTACCATTGGGAATGTTAACATTATTGTTAGCATTTTAAAATACATTTTGATTAAGCTCAAAAGTGACTGAATTTCAAAATTTCACAATTGATGACATTTTTGAACTAATACTTAAACTGCTTCCAGTTTATTGCATTTTGCTACTTTCTCCAGATACCCACTGAAGGAGAGAACATCTCATCCAGTTGTAGACTTTTCCTTCAAGTGTAAGAGTTAATCAGGTTTAAATCACATAACAAAGATCAAATGGAAACATGAGTTTGAACTCAAAGCTTTAGAAAACTGGACAGTGGTTTTGCCAAC
Organism: Anseranas semipalmata; assembly: GCA_013399115.1. Taxonomy (NCBI): domain Eukaryota; kingdom Metazoa; phylum Chordata; class Aves; order Anseriformes; family Anseranatidae; genus Anseranas; species Anseranas semipalmata. Next base: position 1,553,573 of record VXAA01007033.1, read on the forward strand.
TGAACAAACCATAGCATCAGAAGCCTCTGCAAAGTTAGGAACTTATCATTTTACATGCACTGGTGATGAATTTTCTGGCTAGGAAAATTAGACTTGAGATGTCTTTTCCCATGCTAGTGCTTGGTAATAGCCCCATCTCTGGAAGGCTGACCACATGCAAAATGGTTCTGTAGTTTCCCTGGGGACAGTTGGAGGAGCTCTCAAAACCTGCTACTGGGCTTGAGAGACCACTTAGAAATTCTGCAGTTATTGATCAGGTATCTTTTGATGCGAACATACAGTGACAGATTGAACAAGGTTAAGTGTTCAGATCTTATTTGTGAACTGTGCTGTGGTTTGCTACCTGTCTGAATAGCTGCTGAGACCATACTAACCTACGTAATATGGATCCTTGCTGTTTGCTTAAACCTCTGTGCTTCCCATTTCTTATATTAATTGATTGGAAATAACCCATCTCAGGGTTGTCACACGGGGTGCTCTGCCTGGCTGGTTTTCATTGCTTTCAGGTAGAAGCCCAGGAGCTTCTCATTGCAAAAGGTCAAGACAGCTGCTTGATGGTGGGGCTTCGGTAACTGCTCTAAAGGTATGCCACACAAACCATGGGCCAACACAAGACAGAAGCAGGAAAAGAAGACTTTTGGGACTGTTTAAAATGTCAGGGAACTGTTAACTTCATTTTCTTGTGAATCTGTATTATAAGAATCTCTCTTGAATATTTCCTTCTTTTAGAAAGATGCAGCACAACAGGGGAAAAGGTAAGCTATCATCTCATACTAAAAGTGTATTGATTATCTGTTGGCTTGATACCACACAGACATCCCCTGCGTGAAATAACAGTTGTAGCTATTTCTTTGTCTTTAGGGGCCAGTACTAGAAAGAAGAAAGGTGTGGGCACAACCCAAACGTATCACGAGTGATCGCTGTGAAGTGAACCGGGGGGAGGTTTAGATGTGAGAATCAGGGGTCCTGTTTCAGGGTGTGGAAGAAAGCGATGAACCTGTTCCTTCAGCCCTGTGCCATCAGCTGTGGCCCTTTCCACACCCCTCCCTCCTATTTCGCCCCAATTCTGCCTCTTCCTTGCCCTGTGCACACTGGGACCAGGGCAGAGAGGACCCAGGAACAGTCTCCAGCACCCAGCAAGCCCTGACTTTATTCCCTTCCCTGAAAGGTGAATTACTGTTGATTTATTTAGGACCATAAATGGTACCCAAGAAACACCAGAGATATCAGAGGGCAGATTTCAAAAAGAAAACAGGCGTACCTTCCTACAAAAGGGTTGCACCAAGTTATTGGCGCAGCGTGTGGTGACGCTGGACCTTTGCAAAATTAGATTACCAGAGTTTGTTAACATGGGCAAAGCTGCTTTTCATTAGCCTTGGAAAGGCTTCTATGCCCTTGGCTAAATTGTTACCGAATGAAAAGTAGAACTACAAAGCTATAAACTCAGCCGGCCAAAAGCAGGAACCTTGCATGGGAGGTTCCAGCGGATGACATACCAGCCCTGGTGGCAGGCCTTGCCCTCAGCCTTCACAGGCTCAAAAAAGACTTCCAAACACTACAAAATCGGGTCAGGCGTGAGCTACGGCTGTTCCTCCCGTGCCGATTTGTCCATTGAAGGTACTCCTGTCACAGTTCGCAGGGCCACGCGGGGGCGCCCACGCACCGCGGAGTGCGGCCTGAGGCCCCGCGCCCGCCCTCACGCAGCTAACGAGGGAGTGCCGGGATTTTGTTCTTAATAAAGCTTCCACGACAATCGCTTCATCTGTGTAAGCCTTTGTTTGCTCGCTAGATTCCTTCCCAGCTTCAAAACTATTAAAATATGTTTTAATATTGCTCAGCTCCAGATATTGAACTTCAGCCTCCTAGAAAATAATGTCTGGGAATGATGCTACAGGCCTTGACGGGGCAACACTTCGTTTTGTTTGCTTCTGCACCGGCAGCTGAAAGCTGAAGTGAAAATACTTAGGTGGAAGTGCCACAGAGCTAGAAAGCAACTGGATTCAAGCATGGCAAGAAGTAGGCTATGTATACATCTTGCAGTTCACAGGAAAAAAATGTTTTAGAAATGTGATATAGCAGAGGTTAACAGTGTATTAGACATTAATGTCACCAGGCTGCTTTATTTTCCACTGCAGCTCTTACAATCTCAAATACCTCTGGGATCAATACAGATTCATATTACATTAACTTCACAAATAAAGTCACGGTTCTATTCTTATTACCAATTCCACGGAGATGTACAAATGGAGCCCTTTTTTGTCTGCTTCTTCATGGTAGGCAGCTCCGAACATCAAGCAAAAGAATCTCTTCCTTAGGGATCTGTCTAAATAGGGCATTTCAAAAGAGTATTTCCAGCCTGTGTGCCCTAAACCATTTAACCCTATTCAAGGATGTGGGGCTGGATCCCAACCTTTTTCTATCACTACTAGCTCATCCCTTTCCTAACCACTTGGTCTTTTTGAATGTGGTTGCTGAATGTATTTTTACAATATCATTTTTCTTGTTTCATGTAGTTACTATTCCTATGACTGTGTTTATGATGATAAAACTTTTCTTCTGTGCCCCACTGAGGTGATCCATACAGCAGTAAACTGATGGTTTCAACTTAAGCCCAATGTGGGACTGGGGCACCACAGATCTGAAGATCTGTTTTGGAAAGCAATGTCACTAGTTAGCATTAAGCTGGTAGAATTGCTTGAAATGGCTCCCTGTCACTGTGTTAGAGTGGGTGTTTACATCTATAAGTGACTTTCTTTCTTTCTTTCTTTCTTTCTTTCTTTCTTTCTTTCTTTCTTTCTTTCTTTCTTTCTTTCTTTCTTTCTTTCTTTCTTTCTTTTCAGTGAGGAATACAGGCTGACCTGAAGGAAAGCAGCCTTTTACTTTCTGTAGGCAGATGGCAGATTGTAACTGGGGATATGAGTCAGAACTTAGCCTAAGCAATACTGACCCAAATGAATACTTGGTTAGATTGTTGCAGTAGTACAAATTGTCAGTTATTTAAGAAGGTTTCTCAAATAAAAATAAATCTAACATATGGGGGAATCTGTTCTATCCCAGTTGGAGACATCATTTCCTATCCATTAGAATTATAATAAAAAAAGTTATTACTGCATAAAGTCACTCTTGCAGCATTCTAATCTAGTTCAGGGAATGAATTATAACCTTGCTTTACTTTGCAAACACCTCTATCGGTTCATTGTTCCTTGTTATCTTTTTTTGCCCCTTTAACTTTTTACATCTCATTTGCCATTGAGACTTGATATAAGATTGGAAATCCTTTGGGAGAGGAATTGTTTGTTTCCGCTTAATAGCTCTTTAATGGCTAACACAGCAGGGCTTCTTGGTATTACTGTAGTCTCAATAGATGGAAACATTTCAGAGCCTCTTGAAGGTTTGTGGAAGAGTCATATGAGTAGTCAGATTTGTACTAAAAATGCCTCGCCAGTTTATTTGTCTCCTGGATTATGCCAGTGATGTCAGAGGACCTACTGAGTCTAAAATAAAGATAATGCAGTTCACAATCAGAAAAACACATTAATATGCTTTATCTAATATGGCTTTCATGTGCAAAAGTACCTCTTATAGGGTGTACTGGTATTTTTAATTTTTCCCTGTTCAGTAGTAAGAATTTCATTCTCATTAGCTGTAAACAAGCAAATCAAAGAATTATTAGGAAAAATTATGCAAAATTCCTTGTATGCGCTTTCATATGCTTTTCAATCCCTGTTGTGCTATATCTTGACTATTAATGCAGTTTTCTTTCTTTCTCAAAAATAGGTGTACTAAATTGGCTGCAAAGAAGGGCCACTGAGATGATTAAAGACAGACTTGCTTCCATGGAAGGCAGGACTGACTCAGTCACGATTCTTCAGCCTGAGGTATGAAGGGACTGAGGGAATGTTATGAGAACTGTCTATGAGATCATAAGTTTGTACGGTGAACTTGAACAGGAAACGATTATTCACAATCTCTTACACTTCCAGATCACAAAGGCATCAAATGGCATTGCCTAGTGGCTGGTTCAAAAGAAATAAAGGGAAATGCCATGTGCAGATAAACCGCAGAACTCATTGCACAAGGTGATGTGATGTCAAAAGTTTACATTTGTTCAGAAGCTATCATATATTCACAGAATAAAAATCTGTCCAGGTTATTGAATATAATGATATTATTTCTGACTTGAAATCACAAACTGTGGAACACTAACTGGAGAAATTTACTACTGGGGAAATGTCATTATGTATATCCCATGTTCTGTTCTATCTTCATAGACGTGCTATTAGCCACCGTCAGAGACAAGATAATTGGCAAGGTAGACTTTCCATCTAAGACAGCACAGATATCAAGGGTCTGATATGTTCCACTGCAGCCAGATCTCTGTCTTACGTTTTTCAACTTTACAACTCATATTTATGCTTCATCACTGGAGTGATGATTTTTAGCCTCATGTTGAGAGCCTTTAACTCTACAAATCTTTGTGTAATTGATGTAAATTAAATTGCAATTGGAAAATCGTGCTCATGCCCATGCATTTTGTGTAGTAATAAGCAACCTCCCCATAGTAACTCACTGGTCAAAATGTCACTAAAAACTTAGAGGTCTCATAGGCAAATAATTTAGCAAGCAGTGCCAGTGATATAACTTTGCACTTGAGGCATTCTGATGACTTCTTGTCTCAAAACTAGCAGCAATGATATTGCTTTTCAAACTTTTTAAACAAAGCAAGTGTGCAATATACGCTCCAGACTAGTTAACAACTGAGCAGAGTCTACTTGTGCAGATGGGACATTTGCGTAACTGTACAGGTAACATGCACGGATGCCCAACTGCTATTTACAGATCAGCCCTGATAAGTGCAGCCTTCATACATTAGTTTCTACATACTTTTAGCTAGTTTCTCAGCTTATAACCTAGCTTCAGTGGCTCTGAAGCATGGACTTTTAAAACGGAGCTTTAGTGTCTTTGGTAGTTACAACTGCTGATGATTTGTTTATCTGCTTCCATGTTTCTCGCTTCCTGGCCTGAATCCTATTCTCCTGTGAGGTTGAAACCAGCAAAATTCTTAAGTCACCCCTCATGTTCTTATCTGAAATCTAGACAGCAACCAATAAGGGCAGAAGCTATGCATGCAGAGATGAACCCCTGTACTCTCCTTGCCTTCCATCCGGATTGACTTCTTGCTGGTACCAGAATGTCCTTGGAGTGTGGTGCTCAGAAGAAGGACTTTGTTTCTTTCCAGTAGAAGGTGTCAGAAATCCCAGCCTTGTTCCTTGCTTTCTTTCTGAGATACCTTTTTCCTGAATCTGTTCTGAGCTTTCACCTTCTTCCTTTCTTCTCTTTTGAAATGGACACTTACACTAGATACCAGCTACATCTCAATCTGGAAAAAGTTGAACCAAAGCTCCTGACCTCTTCTGGTGAGGTTAACTTGCTTTTTTTCTTACTGTCTTCTGATTATCTTCTACCCTCCAATCCCCCCTGGTTTGATGAGAAGGAAAAAATCCATCTTCGGGAGCAGCAAAATGCCACCATGAATTGGTTCTAGTCTGGTCCTGGCAGCGCTGGTTGGGAGCTCCCGGCTCTGGATGGGAGACCTCGGTGTGTCGAGAGAGAACGACTTCTCCTAGAAGCCCAGTGTTGCAGTCCTTTACCTCTTTTGCTGTCTCAAAGGGCTTCCACTCCGTCACGCCAACCAGATGAAGGTAACCTGCTTTCAGTGTTGTCAGGAGTGCATTTTGTGTAGAGATTTTGTCTGACACAAATCAGTCTTTTCACCCCTCACTTTGCTGCTCTTTCTTTCTCATCTGGAACTGCTACACAATGCATGTCTATGTCAGTCTGAGCTATAATCCTTGAAGGTTTTCTTTTTTTTTTTTTTTTTTTTGACTTGAGTTGCTTTACAAAGTTAAAAAGAGAACAACAATATATATAAGCACATTATATAAACATTAGCAGCAGAGGTCCAGCTGCTTAGTATTTAATTAATTTAGTTCAGTCAATATTGCATGGTACATAGTTTTGTCTGCTTATATTGTAAACACATTTTGCCCTTGAGCACTTATTTCATTTGGCTAATTAAGATCTACTTCTAAGTGCTCCTGTTTTGTTGCCAGGCAGATTCTCCCAAATTTAGGTACAGCTGTTGTGCTCCGTGAAGAAACCATTTGAAGTCCAGGTCCATCTGTTTTGTTCTCCATTGTGTCAGGCCAAAACCTGCTCTTGTTGAAGGCAGTAGAGCCTCTGACTGTATATGAATCAAGACACTGCATGTTTTTTACTTATGCCAGCATGGTTCATACAAGTACACCTTATGTTTCTGTGCAATATTTTTGTCCCCTGCACATGATACTGAAAACCCTTTAAAAATTTTAACTACTTAATTCAGTTGCTTAAATTTTTCAGAGAGGTAAATAGAAGCAAATACTAGGCCAGTGTGTTTGGGCTTTTTAGATAAACTGTTTATATGAAGTTTTCCTAGTGGTCTTGCTCAGTGTTCTGTCTATGTAAGATGCCGAATTTTCAATTCATGAACTACAGTAGAAAAATTTAAAGTAACATTGAGCTACATGAAATTTTCATTCAGCCAAAATTAAGAATGAGTGAAAAAAGGAACTTTTCTAAATAAAATTACTTTTAAATAAAAATTCCAGCTATTCTGATGTTTCAAAATGAATTTTTTTTTTTTTTAAAGAAAATATATTTTATAATGCACATGTATTGTGCATGTATTACACTTTTTCTGCATACATATCTTAGGAAAACAGTTGCACATTACTGAGTTGATACACTTCACTGGGGAAAAAGCCTTGCCTGAAAAACACCGTGTTGTTCTTTGTGATGTTGTTACAAGACCATGGAATGAAATGTAGATCAATTTGACAGTTGTTTTAAAACTTTTTCACGCATCTACTGTACCTTTGTAACCATAGGTAAATACTAACTCTATGTTGTCAAGTATGGAGTAAGAAAGTCCTACAAAGAACTAAAACTTAAGGAAAAGTACATCTAGATGTGTTCTTGGTAAATAGATTTATAGCTGTAACAGGAAAAAAAAAAAAAGAAGCTTCAGAATGAATACTGATCTTGGTTCTACAGAAATGACTCCCATTGCTTAAGAAGCATATATGATGCAATGAGCAGGCTGGATTCAGAACACAGAACAGGAGGTGAGTGGCTTCATGTGATGAATGCAAGTAGAGGAGCAGACTCTTCTAGGTGGGTGATGTACAAAATCTGCTTGGTATCTGCAGTTTTGTGTGGAGGCAGATGTGTGGTGCATGCTCATTAGTGGACTAACATGGGGTGATGACAGAACGGCAAGCTCTCCATAGAGAGGGAAGGTCCAAGGTCTTGTAATCAAAGGACTGTGAATAATTTTCTGTGTGCTTAATCTTGTTGATACAAATTCCAGCCCACAGTGTGTGAAATATTTGAGTTAAGGGTTCTGTTGTTTGACCCTAAATGTGAATTCAAATAAGGCTGTCATGCTCTGTGTGGTTTGGATTAGAAATGGTAATATGTTAAATAACCGTGTGTTTTCTCAGGAAGAGCTCTCCATAGGTAATTTAGTGTTCGTAGGCACTTACAGAATACAAATGAATGAGAATGGAGAGAGATTGCTGAGGAGATTAGCCATATATTCCAAGTTAAAACTCAGTCATTGATGATATTAGCCATATTTGCATCTCACCAGTGGGAATAGATATACTGGGTAACAATTCAACAGCCTTTAGGTGCTGCTTCATTAGCCCATATCTATACTTAGAGTAATTGTGCATCCCTTCTGTTCTCCCTGGCCATCAGCACTACGGCTATGCAGACCTGGTCCTGGCATCCAGTGTCTCGTATGAAACGAATCATTGCCTAACTCCCTTTCCACCTACAAGCTAATGGGCAGTTGTTCATTGTACAAAACAGCCTTGCACTTCGGTGTTTGTAAGGTATTCATAAGACTGAGTGAGAGAAACATGCACCTGTCTACAGAGATGAGCCCTGCGTGGCCAGGGACATTGGACTGGTGGTTGGGAAAACAGTGCTGATATTTCTAAGGATGAATCAAAGGCTGCTAGTCACCAGAAGAGATGAATTCAATGAAAAATAATATAACTATGAATGAACTCTTCAAACACAACTGACATGCTCAATGTTTTCTTGAAGTTTCCCACACACTGTTGTTTGTTTATAATGAGCAATGTTTCTTTGTGCAGTCTACTTTTGCATGCCACGTTTGTTGTTTTACATTTATGCAGAAGATGAACCTGCACCAGTAAAGCTGTTAGAAGTGGTAGCAGAAAGCTAATGGAGCAATCCTTAAGAATTTTATCTGACGGACTCAGTTGTAGTTTCAGTTCTTCAGCTTGGATTCCTGACGAGTGGAGGTCTGGTTCATGAATGTATGGCCCACTTAGTAATTAACTACTTCATGCTCATGCTGTGCCAGGTCAGGTAAACAGTCTATCAGCATAGAGACTTGAGGCACTGTGTTTTGTTTATTTGTATCATTGCAGTGTCAAGGAGTCATAGGTACAGATCAAGACACAGAGTGTATTGGCACTGACCAGAGAATTTCTCAAGATTTATTACATCTGTAAACTCGGATGCATTTGGGACAAGAATTCATTCTCACAGATTAAAGTGAATCCATGAGTACCAGCATCTCCCAATTTGTTCTGGGTTTTATTTTATACAGCAATTCACACCTTGGCAGAGGACAAGGAAATACATAAACAATACTTATGGCTGTAATATCCTAGCACAACTGCATTATCTCAAAGCACAGTATGCCAGCTCTGCAAAAAATGTGATATGACCGGGTTTGGAGATTATTTTTGCTGCTGCTCTGACTGTAGAAATATAGACTCATGTACAAGCACGGCTGCTTCCTGAGAAATCAGCCCCTCCTCTACATAAACACCTATTTTTGAAAAGTGAGCCCAGCTTTGCTCTCTCCTGTGGTCACTGGGGGACAGCCTGGTCTCATCAGTGGCTCTGAGGCTGCTAAGAAGGGACTGAAATGTGCAGAGCACTTGGTGTAATTGACTCTGCATTCCACTGTGTGCAACGGAAGAGGGCTTAAGATACTCTGGATAGGTGACTAGCTTGGCTAATTTCAGTGCTCATGCAAGTGCTGAGTGTCAAGTATTTGCTACTAAAATCTATATAGCTATCCATCTTTTTGAAAATAAAAAACGAAAGTCATTTAAACTATACTGTCAGCATCTGAGTAACTTCTAAGTTTGTGTGCAGTGTACAAATGCAAGGTAAAAGTAAAATGACTAGTTTCTAACCCTCTGGGGAAAGAAATCTTTCCAAAGTGTGTGAATAGAACAGTCTCCATCACTTAATACTAATGTACTGTGAAGAATGGATTATTTTGACTTAGTGATTGACTTAAATTATGAAGGGAAGGAATGACTGACTGAAACTGAGCAACAGCAACAACAACAAAAAATCCTATTTGGCTAACTTCTCAGTTTCAATATAACAAGGTATTTGTGAATCTGCCTCTCAGAATATCTGGAAAAAAAAAAAAAGAAACTGGCTGAACTCCACAAGCTCTCCCCTGTGCTTGGCTTTCTGTCCCCATTGGTGTCTGTCTGCTGCTGTGGGTGCTCATGCTGTAACTTTAGAACCACTCCTGTTTGGTTGCCGTGCGTCCTCTGCAACTCTGAAGCACAACATTTCAGCTATGTTAGAAGTTAATGTAGATCTACAAATTGCTGCTTATGTGCAGAGCCTCCATGGGTGATCGTTCAGCAGTGAATGGCCAGTGATATAAGCTCAGCGTGTGTGTCCTGCATAGGATATATAGAGGGACCTAGGACGTGTTATCTAAATGTCTTCAGAGGTGATTACAGTGTGTTTCGAGTTGCTAAATGTGTTCTTCCCTAGGGAGTGGTCAATTTGTTGTCCCAGTGGGCAATACCAGCAGCCCAAGCGTCCTGATTTCCTTGCAGCTCTTGCAGGGATGTTTCCTATGCACAGTCTTGCTTGTTTTATGAGTATGCATTGATAAAGTATGTTTAACTGTTCTTTTGCTAGGGTTTGTGGGAGCTAGTTGCTTGAATATGGCGTTTGATCCATGACAGAGGCCTTGTGAAATGTGGCATTGTGTGCATGTCATGGAGCCAAAAGCAATGGGAGTGCAAAAGCAGCCATGGACTGTATGTTAACTGATGGAGGCACACATGCACACTGGTTGCTGCTGTAAATGGGATGAAATGCTAAGACTCTTGTGTCCCTTTTAGCTGGCAGATTAAGTCAGGGAGAGGCTGACAGAAATGCACAGTTGGTAAGATTGCTTCTACAAACGTCTGCAAGAGTGATTTCTGTAGCATGTGACAAATTAGCAAATATTGTCAGGACCTATCCTCTTGCTATGTTTGCTTGCAGAAGGTTATCTCAAAATTAATTACATCAAATGTAATTTTTAAAATGCACTCATCAGAACTGAGGAGATTGATGTTTGAAAGATTTAATGAATGTCCAGATTTTGTTCAATTGTAACTCCTTTCTTTTGTTTCACCTTTCCTGTATTCTATATTTAACACCTTTTTGCTGCCTTCCATGAGGCTGTATGCATTGTGTAACCACTATGAACCCATCTCTAAGCACCTACTGACCATTTTTAGCTCTCTTTTAAGTCTATTTTTTTTAGTTATCCTGATTATATTGAGATAATTTGAATTCTGTATCAATTATTAATTGTTCTATTTTCTTGTTGCTTCTTTCTATTTTTCCCTATGGCCTTTAGGAACTGACCTCAACAAAACATAGGTTGCTGTTCTTGACCATGTGCAAAAAGCCATTCACGCAACGAACATGACAATATCTGCCAGCTCTATAAACAATACAGTTGTATTAACAGCTCTATTAGTTCCAATCTGATGAGGCAGAGGGTAGTCTGATATAGCAAGAAGCATACCACAGCATAGCTCCAAGCGTAGCTTCAGCTATGGATGGTCCTGCAACAGCTGCTAGGACTCAGGGCTCCTTTGCTTGGAAGCTGCTTTTAAGATGAGGCTTTAAGATGAGGCTTTTAAGATGAGTTCCTCACCTTGGTGAGGAACTGCTGCATGTAAAAGGAGGTGTGAGAGAAGGGAACAAAGGGATCTCAGTCTGCGCGGGCTTTGGGAAGGGTGTTGCTGGCACACACAGCTGTGCTCAGAGAGCTCTCCCTGCACCTACTTCCACTCAGAAGGAAAGGGGAGCTGCTGCTAGACAAAGGGAGAAGATGTGTGGGGACAGCTGGTAAGTGCACTTGTTCCCAGATAATTCAGTGACGGGAAAAGTCAAGGATGTGCTTATATGTGCAATGTACATGAAAATACTTCGGAGGTGGGGAGTGGATGGTATTTTTCATCTGTATTGTTGTCACTGATCCAGACATCTAGTTAAGTTTCCCAAACAATTTTATCACATAAGTGAACAGACAAAAAGTACTGGTACCTTCTTAAGCCAGCTTTGACATAGAAGTGAAGGTGCTGTATAATTGTACTGTGCACTGACCAGAAAGAAGAGCATGTTCATGCATCTAACCGAGATGGTAAGTCTGTTAAAACCGTACTTAAGGTGTAAGTAAATATAGAAGTCTGAACACTTGGATATATCAGTGCTTACTGGCAACGATTTTCTAATGGTTGTGAAATGACATATCATTCTGTGTGGCACTTGCATCTAAATGCAAACACACCGTAGATTCATGTGTAATCTGAGAAAATCTGAAAGATGTGAATAGCTCGATTCATTCAATTGACTTTTAGTGTCCTCATTACCCTGGAACAGTGCTGTACCCTGAGAATATATCAAGCCTTTTTCTTAGCTGGACACTCATATATCAGAGCAGTGTGCTTCACGTGTAATTTGGCGTTCCTGTTTCTCCTGCAGTATTTGGGGAGAGGGGCTTGTGTTTGGATGAAGGTACAGGGTCCCAGAGCTCTGAACATGTACCGCAGAGAGAGGGACTTGGCTCCCATCTTCCAGCATGACATCTTTGAATTTAGATCTCCTCTTGTTCTTGCATACATGGTTTATTTTCTTTGGCAAATTTTTTTTTTTTTGGATACTTTAAGGAGAAGGCATGAGTGGATCCATCTCAAAGCTCCTGCTGCCTCAGGTACCAGCACGCTCATATTCATTAGCAAATTTTTATTGTCAGGCATGAAAAAATTGCTAAATATCTGGTGCCTGCAGGCAGGTAAAGGAAAAGCTTTTTGGGAAAGCTTGGATTTAAGACAGGTTTTTCATCTCTAATAAAAATCGTCCTGTTTGTTTGAGGTGTGGGTTCTTACATCCTTGGTAGTTCAAATGCAATTATACTCTGGATCAATGCAGTCTTGTCTCAAGCAGGGAGCTGTGATAAATCTGTTCAAATCTCATCCTGTCAGACCACTCTGTGCCAACAGAGGTGATAATGAATGTTTAGGTATGAACACAGTTGTTGTTTCTTCTGGCAACAAACCATCTAGAGGTTCAAGTGAAATATTTTATTGATTGACTGCAATACCACTGTGAGCTTGTTGCTCTTTCATTTAAGCATTACTTATATTTAGTATTACGTCTGATTCTATATGAAGCAGGGACAGCCATGAAAACAATGGATTCAAAATGGAATTGTCATTTTCTATACTCTAGCTGACTAAATAAATCTTCCTCTTTCCTCCAACTCAGTCTTTTCAGGCTTCTCTGGGCTTGTTCACTTCTCCCTCACAAGTGATGTGGTTACTAGGAGAGTGCTACTGACAAGGCTAAAGCATGGTTCAGCATTGCAATGTAGATTCCTGAATCATGCTGCAGCATTACAGTTGTCATAGAGACACAGATTTTTAAGGCCAAAGGGACAGTTCTGCTAATCTGCTCAGACCTCTTGTAAAACACATAGCAGCTTGTCAGTAAGTAAATAATTTTGCCAAACTGGAGCACAGTCTGGCTTTCTCTCTCCTGTGATAGTGAAAAACATCTCACGAGTTTGGGGGATGCTGGAAGACAGACCCAAATGGGATTTGATTTATTGTTAGAGTGGTGCTGTCTGCACATCATTTTTGCTGCTGAGTGAAAGCCAGATGCAAGCTTAGACGACAAGGTTGTGCCGTGACTGTGATACTGTCACAGTCACGGCAGAGACAGAGTATTAGAGTAATAAGTGTCCCATCTTATCTCCCAGGTGGTGCAGCAAGGTCAGCATTTATTTGTAATGAAGGATGCTAGAGTGGGGTGGCTGTGTGCAGTCAAAAGTCTCTGCCAGACCAGCCCTGGGTGATACAGACACAGCAGCTTGATGTGTGCAGTAGCAGCCCTTGCCAGAGGCTGCCTGGTAAAGCAGAACTGACAGTGGGGGGATTTAACATCCTAAATTGTCAAGCTGACATCCATCAGAGCTCACGTGAGAGTGACAAGCGGCCTGGGTAACCTCCAAGCAAGTGTTAAATCTCCTCTGTCCCAGGGTCTGTTAATCCATGAGAACTGGGTTGGTACAGATCCCAGCTCTGCTGACAAAGCAATTCCAGTTACAAAATCCCTTGCTTTTACACAGACAAATTTCCAGTAGCCATCACACTATTAGACACTGAAACAGGTTTAAAGCCTCTGATCGTCTCCCATCTGCCTCCACAGAATTTGGAGTAAGGAGAAGTGCTTGAGCAAAGCAGTGAGAATTTGTGTGAAGGATCATGTGCAGCCAAAATGCTCTCCTCCTCCTAAATGTATACATCACTCTGGTTGTCAGCTGTGCAGAAATAGCTTCTGCCATCCTGTAAGATAGCTTCAGGAAAGCTGGAAATGTATTTTTATTTTTATTTTTATTTTCATTTTCATTTTTATTTTTTAAGTGAAAATAATCTGCTGGCTCAATATAAGCATGCATTATCACTCCTCTGGCTGATCTGCTGGAGAGGTTAGATAACAGGGCAGTGTTCTGGTTCTTTGGGCTCTTTTCCCCTTCCTGTCTAGCACAGTCGTTTTGCTGCTATTGGCAGCGCTTTATGTTAGTCACCAGTAAGTATTATTAAGGCCAATTCTTAGCTCTTTAGATTTTCAAGGGATTGTCTATGGCTAATTCCCACAGAATCCCTAAGAGATGTAATGACTCACTACCTTTCTGTTCACAAATAGAATAGAATAGAATAGAATAGAATAGAATAGAATAGAATAGAATAGAATAGAATAGAATAGAATAGAATAGAATAGAATAGAATAGAATAGAATAGAATAGAATAGAATAGAATAGAATAGAATAGAATAGAATAGAATAGAATAGAATAGAATAGAATAGAATAGAATAGAATAGAATAGAATAGAATAGAATAGAATAGAATAGAATAGAATAGAATAGAATAGAATAGAATAGAATAGAATAGAATAGAATAGAATAGAATAGAATAGAATAGAATAGAATAGAATAGAATAGAATAGAATAGAATAGAATAGAATAGAATAGAATAGAATAGAATAGAATAGAATAGAATAGAATAGAATAGAATAGAATAGAATAGAATAGAATAGAATAGAATAGAATAGAATAGAATAGAATAGAATAGAATAGAATAGAATAGAATAGAATAGAATAGAATAGAATAGAATAGAATAGAATAGAATAGAATAGAATAGAATAGAATAGAATAGAATAGAATAGAATAGAATAGAATAGAATAGAATAGAATAGAATAGAATAGAATAGAATAGAATAGAATAGAATAGAATAGAATAGAATAGAATAGAATAGAATAGAATAGTGCTGTAGGAAGAGACCTTCAAAGATCATCTAGTCCAACTGCCTGAGCCCTTCAGGGCTAACCAAAAGTAAAAGTTTATTATTAAGGGCATTGTCCAAATGCCTCTTGAACACTGACAGGCATGGGGCATCAACCGCCTCTCTAGGAAGCCTGCTCCAGTGTTTGACCAAGATATGTTCATCTATTCTTTGAGTAGCTTAAGAGCAATTCATCTGTGGGACTGCCTGATTCCTCTGGAGCATGCTTCTCCTATAGTAGGAGTAAGTCTCCCTTAAAAACAGAGGGAAACTGAAGAGAGGTCCAGTTTGTGTGTGTGACAATGCTGGTGTGCCCAGGCATTGCTAGAGCTGTGCAGCTGCTGTGGACTCACTGGGAAGCACTGCACTTTTGGAGGGCCAAATGTATTTCCAGGTTGCCTGGTTTAGATGAGGGGAAGCACTCTGGGACGGGGAGAGGACAGGCTCAGATGCCTCCTTCCTACCACCTTGTTGGGATGGGGGAGATCCTGCCGCTCTCATTTTGATGGAGAGCAGTGGGAAGGAGCGGCGGCAGTGTAGCAGCCCTACTTTCCTTGTGCGTGGGGCTAGAAGAACAGGTCACTATCCTGATCTGCTCATAAAGCTCAGGGATTTTTTAGGGCATATAACAATAGTGTGAGGAGCACATGATCAACCTGGCCATGGTCAAGTGTCTTGGCATTTATCTATCAGGCTTTTGCTTGCTGTTTCTATTGAACAGTCATATTGCTTGTGTTTGCATCTGCAGGCATACACTTCATGCAAGCTGTACATTTACATCTGCAGGTCAGTGGAGATAAGTTCAACTACTCACGTTTAAATGCAGGATAGATATTTTACCAACTGATACAGACCTTTGACTTAGTTTATATTCTCCTCTGTCTTTTTGCTTAAATTCCTAATTGCCATGTGCATTTTCTACAGGCACTGAATTCTCCTTATAAACATTTCTCTTCATTTCTGGGCTCACTTACAGTGTCTCACCAGATACAATTTAAAGGGCAGGGCTGAGGAAACATCATTCACTTGGAACAAACATTTGAGACAACTAACAAAAAAGAGAAGATTCTCATTTAGTGCAAGTTACAGTGCTTTAATCGACAAAAAGGGAGCCATGCCAGTTTGCACCAGCTGAAGATCAGACCTATTTCTTCTGTATCAGATTATATGCTGTTGTCAGCTACTAGGTTTAGGGCTATCAGTATTGCATAGATTTACACATCTATACAGGTCTTTTTACAGTCTATGTGTTTAGTTTCATTTATTGTTTTCTTTCTGCATGCACCAAGCTTGCATGATTACTGACAGCACCCAGGATAAAAATGCCATTAAGAAATAAAGTCAGGATTTTAAAAAGGCCAATGTTACTGTTATTAAATTCCTGCTGAAGCCAACAAGACTGTAGGTAGCAGCAGAAGAAAGTTGGTGGCAATGGCAACATAGAACACATCTGCTCAAAGTAGTGATTGTTATTCAGTGATGGTTTCCATGAACCATACTGCTCTGGAACTTGTTGCCACGTGGTTAAGCATATAAACAATATAAACACGGTATAAAAATGACCAAAAACTCTTTCCAGAGCTTTGGAGATGGTATGACAGTGCACATGGTGCTCAGTATCTGTCTAGTGGTGAGAGGTGCTGCTCGCTGCTACACAGGCAGTTCCAAGATAGTGTAGTGATTACAGCCCTGCCTTCCCTGGCCCTTTTATTTAAGGGACAGTTTTATTTAATTCCTGTCTCCCTCAAAACTGAGTTGTATGAGAATTTCTTTCAAAAAGATACCTTTTTAACCAAGAAAATGTTAACAATTTTATATTCATCCTAGGTCTGCAAAGATTTATATACTGGCACAGTAGAAAGCTGAATAGCTGAAGTGCAATGCAAAACTGGAGTGAGAGGTTGAGGATGGGAATCTCATAAATTGTGTTCTGTCGTGGAAGAAAATGTCACATGCCTGGTGTGTGTGGCACTAACAGAGAGGCAGTGGTTATGGCTATCACCTGTTAATTTACATCCATCCTGTCCCCTGTTAGCTTTCAAGGAGATTAAGGGAGACTACTAAGTGCTGAGTACTCAGGATGACTGGTTTACTTCCACTTAAAAGCCTAAGAATGAGGTCTTCAGAACTGTGTCCAGAATGTTCTTCTTCCAAGTACATCATCAATAATTTTCAAGAGTTTTAGAGATGCACAGGAGAAAAGCTGGGATGCATTATAAAACAGATTTTTGGTGGTGAATTGTCAAAGATTCCAGGGCTCCTGGCACATCCAATATCTGTAGGCTTTCAGTAGCAGTTAAGCATGTTTCTGCTTTTGGGAAATCATTCAGTTGTTAGCAGAACTGATCTAAATACTCATTAGAAGTAACGCACTCTACCAATTTTGGCCCGCTGGCAAATTGTGAATAAAGATTTTGTTGATTTCTTTGAATTGGCTCAAAAAGTATTAACATATCAACATATATATCTTTGGAGGAATGAATTATTTATATCGAGTGTTCAAAAGGTCTGAAAAGCAATTTTCTTTTGGAGATGTGTGACTGGCCACATGAGTGACATGGTATTCTCTCATCCCTGATTGTGTTAGCATTTTAATTGCTTATTTGATCTGATGTTAGTCTTGATTTTTGATGAAGTCTCTGTGATAGTATCAAGCCCATTCCCACTGAGCATTCATCCTTACAAAGGTTTGTTTATGTGAAAGCTTATGAATAGAGAGGTATGAGCCAGCCGTTTCCAGTTATTTGGGCTGTGAGCTGATAAATGCTCATGTAATTTGATCAGCTTTAGTCACAATTGGACCAGAAGCTTCAAATCAACTATCTCCCAGCAAATAAATTCCGGTATGAATTCAGTATGAAAGAGACTTCAGTACAAAGTCACCAATTTTGATTGCTATGGTACCATATATATCCACTTCCTCTGCTGATCAGGTAGAAAATTTACTGAAGAGGTGTGTTATGCACTTTATTCTGAAAATCAAGAAATGACTTATCCTCCACATGCATTCGTTGCATGCCCTGTTAAGTTTAAGCCGGAAGATGAGCCAAGCAGCAGCAAGCAACATCAACAAAATTGTTCTGTGCCGAAAAAGGCAGTGAACTGCCAAGCCCAAAGACAAGCATGACAACCATGCAGCTTAACGAGTGGCTCTGTATCTGGTGGATTAGGAAGTTCAGCCAGAGTTTTGCTCAGCAGAAAGGAACTGGGGAGAACACTAGGGTGATGGGCAGCACTGGAAAGAGAAGTTAAAACTTGTCTACTGACTCTGCTTCCCAGGAAAGAGAAGAAAATGGCTGTATACATGTTCATATATAGGTGTGTGGGTTTGTGGTACTTCAGTAAACTCTGTGCAATGTAGATATGGACAGGGCTAACTGAAAGCAGATGTACAGGGAAGGTTCACACATGTTTGTCTTATTCACTACAAGCACATCAACTTGGCGCAGGTTGCTACGCTACTGTGTCTGTTGTGGGGGGTTAACTATGGTGCACAACCAGGATGTCCTTCCAGAGACTTCCTTGCATGTGTTGAATGGGGAACAGAGAAGACACAATTGTGGTGGCTCGTGACTGCAGCTATTGATGTGCTTCATGGGAACCTTGACAACACTGTCTCCCTGCTTCTCTTTCTGATATGTCTGCCTTCAGTGCCAAAAGTCTTAAAAATAAAAGGTGCTATTTTTGAATATCTAAAGAAATAATTGAATAGATTCTGTTCAGACTAGGCGCTCTCTGGTAAAAATAGTTTGCATTAAACATGCTGGAAATGTTTTCTTGATTAAAATCTTCTGCTGGTAGAATAAAAAGTTTGTTGTTCTCAACCTGGCAGAGAATTTCTAAAATCACTATAAAATGACATTCTGGGAAAAGCAGCAAAAGAAAATAACCCTTGGGGAAACATTTCAAATTTCTCACCAAACAATTTAAAATTCAAATCAAAAGCTGCAGCTCTACTGATTATATTAAGACTGATATTGATTATGAACTTACAAAGAAACAAAGTACTTGATTATGGAGAGTAATTTTGAAGGTATGCGCTCATTTCAGTGCTTTAAATAAGACACCTTACTGGTGCTATCAACTAGAAATTATGAACAGGTATAAACAGTCTGTTGACAGCCTGTCTTGCCTAATCAGTGCTCTAGACTAAGTGTGTGTTTTACTCAGTGCCTGACAATAGCCACCTCACAGATATGTTGAGATATATAACGTGTTTGTATACTCAACTGATAAAAACTTCTGTACTTTTATTTTAGAGGCTGCACTTCTGAATAAATTAAAATCTTTCCCAGCAATATTTTCTGAGGCTTAAAGTGATTTTTTCTTCTTTGGTTTAGACTAATTTATTTTATATCTGTATTACAATACAATTAATCATTTTATACTTTAATATTCCAGTGTTTTGGCACTATGAAAATCTTTTTATTTGTCAAAATCTAAATGATCAAAGACTAATGGAATCTTTTTGAAAATTCATGCTGTGAGTTTTTTTTGGAATTTAACCTCTTTTCAATTCAGAGCAAAAGCTTATAGCATGAGTTTCTGCAGAATGGAAACTGTACTTACTGGGCTTTAAGATCCTTGAATAGGATGTAATATGAGCAATAAAAACATTGCTGTTGTTGCTGATATAAATATTAGGAAATAATTTGTTAGGCAAGGAAGAACCCTTAATCCCGGATCTGCTTGTTTCTGTTTATTTAGATGTTCAAACTAGCCATCAAAACAGAGACTCAGATGCTAAAACTGTTATTTCTCTTCAGTAAGCTGAATCAAAACACTGAATATGAGGAAATCTGTTAATCTGTTCTAAAATCTGATACTTTAGAGAAAAGTATTATTATAATAAAAGATTGCTTAATTCTAATAGTGTAATCTTGCAACAGTTGTAATGTGACAAACTAAAATTCTTAGAAGTTTTTTTTTTGCATTGGACCCTACTTCATGTAGTCTTAATCACTTCGCTTAGACAGACTGCTCTGTCATCAGTGGCAGCAGTTGGCTTGACCTAAGACAGAATAAAGATTCTTTTCAAAAGCCTTGATAAGCTTTTCTCTAGAGGCTGGCCTCTTAGATCTTTTATGATCTAAGACTATATTAATAACAAAGAATTGCAACTGCATGCCTTGATCCTATGCTCATGGAAGACAGTGGCAAAGGCCTTATTAACCTCAGTGCTGAAGGATTAAGTTGTTTCCTTTTATAACCCCCAGACATTTTGATAAGAGTAATTGATCAATCCTCCCAACATCATGTGGGGCAGCTGTTAATCTTGATGTTAGAGATGAATGCACTGAGGTGAAGCACTGAGTGAGCAGGTGCTGAAGATGGGCAATGCTCTGCTGCTGTCCTCTGATGTGATCAATAAATACTCTCCCCCTTACTCAGCAAGAGATTTTGAAAGACATCTTACAAGCTTGGATCAACAAAATATTGTGAATGAAGCATATTTTGGCTTATGCATTATAGAAAGATATGCTCAGTGTGCAGGCTCACTAGACACACAATATTTGAACAACTTCCATCTGCTTTGCCTAACCTGTGATTGCCTTTCAGTCCACTGATGTCATTTGGCCAACCCTCTCCCTCCAATAACTTACAACTTTCAATTTCTAGTGTGCAATTTTGTTCATCCAGAGGATATCTGCGTAGATCCATCATGCAAGCAGCTGTTGTTGTGATCCTGTAAGAGGAGGGTGAAAAAAATCAGGAGATTTGAAAACACATTTGACTTGTTTGAGAAGGTAATTTTTTTTTTGTAGCAGCTTTTTTGTTTGTTTAAATACTGAATGGTGGTGCATGTGGATTGCTGGCATACAAAATGTCTTGTAACTTGTGATTAAATAATTCATACAGCTCAATATACTGGTTACAGCATGAAGCATAAAAGGATATGCTGAATATCATAGGGCAGGATTTTGACTGAAAACTTTACATGCAAAAGCGTAGAGTGTTTTGAAGAACATTTCTTGAGATTTCTCTTTGGCCATCTCATTTTTAATGTTCTCAGTTCAAACATCTTCACATTGGTTTGCATACGTTTCTATTTATAACTGGTACAGACATAGCTCTCTTTTTTCATTTTGTTGTCATCTACTGCTTTTTGTCTAATCTGTATGTGTATTTTCATTCATGCTGTGGAAGTATCAGTAATATCTGAATCATTATTTTTATGGTTTCATAATCAGTTTATCATTATAATAATTGAACATCGCCTCTTAAAAATGGCACGATGCAATCAAAAACTTATGAAATGTAACATTGTCTGGTGGTTACTTAAGAAAGTCACTTGCAGTGGTGCTTTCAAACTCAGAAAAGTGAGTTGGCATCTTCAGTTGCCTTTTTTTGTGTGTTAGAAGGGTTCTTACGTTCTTCTTATAAAACTTCTGAAGTTGTAGATGGGCAAACTTGGCTTGGAATTTTATTGGCCTCTCTCTCTCCTTCTCTCCAAAAATTCCTACCTGAGAAAGGCAGATGTTTCTTTTCTTGATCTGAATTTTGTCATGTTTCATGGTAATTAATGCCACAGGATCATATCTGGAGATTTTATTTTTGATGTGCTGGAAGTCAAACACACTTACCTGCACTGTTGAGATGATAATTTGTGCTGTCACAGAACTGATAAAAATAAAAGGGAAAAAAAAAGCCACATTTCTTTACTGTGACACACTTCAAATTTCCTAAATCTGCAAAATCCATCTGTCTACCTGTGTATAAGGACTCTCTGTCTAGCAAGTGCTGTGATGGTATTTTCAGCCCATGAAAGTACTGCATAATACTGTGTAAAATACCATATTTCTGCTTTTCCTGTGATGTTGATTTTTGTCTCATGTGTTGCACATTGAATTGATTTTCATGTTTCTTAATGGGTTTTGCATTTGTCATAGAAAAAGTTGAAGACTTCAACAGAGGTAGGACCTCATTTAGTTTAGCATTGTAGCAAATACACCTTACTGAGAGGCACTGAGAAGACATGCAGTAATAATTTGTCAGACTCCTACTTAGTAATGCTTAAGATCATACATAACTATATACTAACATTAGTCACAGTTAAATGCTTTTTAATGAAGGTTTCACAGGGCAATGTTTTGTTCCCAATTAATAAATCAGCTTTTAAGGTAATTTAGTTCACCTGGATCAACAAGATTTATTTAAATGTGTACAGAAGTAGAAGTTGACATAGTGTTTTCTAGACCACAGTGACCTGCTGTTTCTTAATGGCCAGTGTATCTGTACTCCTGACTTCTGCAGTTTTGAATATCCTACATAAGCTACTTAAGCAGTAGCAATCTGTTATTCTTAATAACATCAAGGATTTTTTGTTGATACAAGGTTCAGTAGTAAACAATGCACTTGTAGTATAACTGATATTTAAATGCTCCACGTAATTTTTTTCCTGATGTAATTCTGATAAGTCTTTGTTCAAATGCATTGTCTTCTCACTGCGCATAGTTTTTGACACACTGGTTGGCTTGGTGTGTCCGACCACTATAATTCAAGAACAAAAATAAATGTTTGTGTTACTAAGACACTGCACTGTTAATTGCAGGTGGAGTCTGGAAGCGAATACTTGGATTATGCAGAAGAAAGATAATAAACTATTAGCATTGGTTTCTTGCAGCAGAAAGTAATCCAAACCTGCCCAACCTATCTCTTAGTAATTTTTCATCCTTCATCCTTTTTAAATCACTCCTTGTTGTTATGCTATAACATATATATATATATATGAGGTTAAACAGAAACAGTCCATGTCCTCCATTTCCCTCAGGTCTGTTTTGCCTTCCCTGTAGCACCTGTAAGGTAGCACACTGTGTATGGGTCAGTCTCTCTGGGGAAAGTAGTCTGGGGAAAGGCTCCCTGAACAGTCAAAGGTGGTGGCAGTGAGCAGCTTTCCCTCTTGTGACTCTTCTACCCCCTAGCTCTCTGGTGCCATAGCAAGCAGTTGTTTCCAGATGAAGAGGGGAGTGACAGGGTTTTAGTTGAAGTTTGTAGAGATTATAGCCACGTGATGCAAGGTGGGAAGGATGACTGGAGATCCTTGTTCATCAGGTAGTGGAGGGTGACTGTCAAGATGGGGAAAGCTGGAAGCTCGTGACTTGTAGACCTGCAGCTTGACTTGTAGACCTGCAGCTTTGGACGTGGTACATTGTCCTGGGCACTGGGGATGATGCACAGCATCTGTGAGGGTTTCATCAGAACCTGAACCTCATGCCCATGTGGATGGGAAAAGGTGGGTGGCAGCTATTGGAGGCTCACCCCAAAGTGGAAGGAAGCACC
The DNA here is from genome assembly GCA_013399115.1 of Anseranas semipalmata. Classification (NCBI taxonomy): domain Eukaryota; kingdom Metazoa; phylum Chordata; class Aves; order Anseriformes; family Anseranatidae; genus Anseranas; species Anseranas semipalmata. Next base: position 1,576,599 of record VXAA01007033.1, read on the forward strand.
AACCTTCCCATCCAATGTGGTGTCTCCCAGAGCTGGAGGTGCTTAGCCTTTAATGGGAATCTCAGGCTTCCTTGACAATAGCTACCTGTAATTGCAGTAGGAATGCTTCAGGATCCAGCAACATTCATTACCTGTGGTTCATAAATCTACCTTTCAAGCATTTCTTACTCCCTCATGATAGATCTCAGCTGTGTAAAATTTTTAATGATATTATGCTCTGGGTAACTGTAAAGCTTGTTTAAGTAGATAAATTAAACCCATATGCAATCATAGTAATTGCTGTCTTGACAAAAAATAAAATAAAATCTTTTATTGTAAGCTGAGTAAAAATGCAAACCTGTTACTGGCTGCACTCCCTCAGTGGAGACAGTAGTTGATGGCTTGCGCATGTACCAGGTACTTAAAAATAAAGATATTCGAATGCAAAATACAAGAGTGTAATGGCAGGAAGGGGAATGCAATGGCTTGAAGATAGGACAAAACAACAACAAATCTGTATTCAAGGGGTTTAATCCTGAAAATCCCTGGGCACAAGCACTTTGTGACCATGGTGGAATATGATGAGGCACTGTAAAAGTGGAAGGGAAGGACTAATTCTGTACTTGAAACAGAGGTATTTATATCTCAGAGTAGGATATGATTCTTCCAGGATTTCTGTTTTATCAACTATGTTTTAAGTTCTGTATTTTTTCAGTGTCGAGGCCAACATATTCTGTTAGTACAGTGTTTTTTACCCTACTTTCCTTACATTCTTTTGATTCTTTTGAAGATGAGCGATAAAATGGGATTAAGCAAAGAAGATAACCAGTTATGTGGGCATATATCATTATGTTACTTAGTTTCATTCATATTATTACTCAGGCGTCCTGGGATAGAGTGAAGCCTGAATTGCTAACAGGAAAGATAAATAATATTTATGAAAAAGCAAACAACTGATTTTTTAAAACTTTTGGCTTTTGTTTGAAATTATCTAATCCACTGCCTAGCTTTTATTTCTATGTGTGACTCTCCGAATATCACATTCTTACTATATAATAAAGTTATTTTGGGACAAAATAAAACTATAGGAAAGGAAAGCATTGCTGTCCAATATCTGCAAAACTGACTTCCTTGTGTAATACTGTCAGAGGTTTCCCTGCAGGGCAGTAGGTCTTGTAGGAACAAATGCTAAAGCTTAATATTTTTGGTTATGTCAGCAGTGAGCAGTTAAAGTAAGTTCAGAATGAGTGCAGGAAGTGGAGTTGTGTTTCAGTACTTAGAACATTTCATCAAAATGCTGTCAAAAAGCTATTCCTCAATTCTTGAAGAAGAAAGAGAAGCAATATTTAATACAGCAAGAACAAGTAAATGCGGAGATGATCTGAGCTAAACAATGTGAATTCTGTTGTGAAATGCTTCCTCCCAGTTGGAGAAAAGGTATCAAATTTTAATATGTTTGTTCTTTTCTCTCAGTCAACAGAGCATCAATTATGAATGTATGTGAGGATATGAACTGGGAAGAACTCATATTTATTCCTTAAAAGCAAACTGAAATCTTCAAAACAAATTAAAAAATAGCCATGCTTCTCTTAACCACCTCAGAGCTGGGGCGTGCAGTACACACTGGAAGTAGACTTTCATGTCCAGGTAGCACATTGCTTCTATTAAATCCGTGTTAATTTAACTTCAGTAATATCAGGGAACTTAATCCCATAGTAACTTTTTGACATCAGAATCCAGTCCCATATCCCTGGTGTAAGTGCCCTAATTTTTCTGGAACCTGAAAGAAAGTTTGTTTAAGATTTACTGGGATGTCTTGTAGGCAGACTTATTGAAGGGTTAGAGGAAGGCAGAAAAACTAGACATTTAATATGCAAATTTTTTCTTCTCTGTCATGCCTGCTGACACTGTAAATTTCCAAGCAAAGCCTGAGCGATCAGTGGCTGAGTGCTTGGCCCTGGGAGAAAATATCTGCTCTGAGCCTGCAAACATGCCCAACTTCTAGTGCTGGGAGGAGCCCACTTACAGGAGGTGCATTTGAGCATTAGCCATGGGTTGGTGTCATGTGTTTTATATAATGTAGTGTGTACTTGGGAAAGCTATGTTCATCAGTCTATGCATTGCTGTCTGATCAAATTCAATTAAAAAAGAAGTTACATGTGTTAGAAAGATTTGGACAGGCCAGTGCCACCAAAGATTTTATTAGAAGTTGAGAGAAAATTGAATTATTGGTACCTGAGCCAGATGCAGTAAAAGATTTAGGTACTTAGTTTTACAGATGAGTTCATTACCAGATGGAAAACAATTTGACTAGATTGGGAAATGATTATAATTTGGCTTTTTTTTTTTTTTTTTTTTCCCACAAAACCAGTAGGAAATATATCTGTGACTCCAGGGAGACAAGCTGTCAACTGCTAGGTCAATGCTGCAGACTATATAGTTTGAGATAACACTCAAGTTTATAAGGAGAGCATTTGTATGGATTTAGGTTAGCAAGTGCAAAATGCATTTCCTTTTAATCTTTGTTCACAGAAACAGTAGAGTTGCTTAAACATGAAAAAATAAAAAGTATCTTGAGGAAGACATGACAAAGAAATATTCAGCTCAAAGTATTAAAGCTGTAAGAAGCTGAGAACAGGGTCCAGTGTGAGAAGGGTTCAACAATCTTTATTATATTGGATACAGTTTTACTTATGTTTTACAAAGATGAAACCAGGAAAAATGTGTCAGAGTATGGGCTTTCTGCTGGCTTTTATTGATATCCTGAACAGGAAGGAGTTTGCTTGTTTTGCCTGTCCTCCATCTTTGCTTTTTTTGAAAAAATAAAATTTGAAAAATATATTAAAACTCACAACGAAGTGAAAACGTTTTTTAAACTTGGAAATCGTGTGATGTGCCTTTCTGGAAAAGGTGTACATTTATATATGTGTGTATGTGTGTGTATATATATATATATATATATGTATGTATGTATCTGGGTAAATAAATATGCTATTTATATTTTCTTTTAAGCAGAGGGATGTGGACTTAACACGCTGCAGGTAAATAAACATTAGGTCAAAACTTTCTCCCAAGACGTTATTAGAACTTTGTTGTAATTGCTTTAGGCAGAGCTGCCCAGCCAGCCATTGGTACTACAGTGATCAGTCACCATAACCACAGTGCAGCCAGCTTCTGGCCACTCTTGAAACAACCCGTTTTCAATGCAATAACCACGTGTGTCTCCAGAAGTCATCTCTTCCACTGCTTGTGGACAGTGGTGTCATGGAAAGGCATCTCAGGAATAGACTCCATGTTCTGGATAAGGCTGCCACTTGTGGTGCTATTGCGACTCTCCTGTCACCATGTTCCTTTCCTCCCAATCTGCCCTTTCAGTTGCCCACATTGAATCTCAAATGAAATGCAAGCAGCTCAGCAGTAAGGTAACCTCGGTCATCACTGTAATGAGCAACCGAGGAGGTCAATATCTTGAGCTAGTATAGCTGCAACCAGAAGAGATCAAGAGATCAAATTCTGCAATGACTTTCAAGGGCTGAAACATTGTTTTTATGAAGAAAATAGCTGCAATGGTCAAACAAAAATACCATTGAAAAAAAAATCAGAAAAGGAATTAACTATAATAGTACTGCTGTCTAGTGCTGCAGTGTGGTAATGGGCTGGGATTCATATTGAGTCCTGGAAGACTCATTCTGAGTTCACTGTCCACCCCTGTGTACCCAGTAACATTCCTAGGAGTGAATACACTTGGCAAATGTAGAGGAGTAATATTCAGTTTTCTCTGAGCCATAAAATCAAATGTCTGTTTCCAGGCAAAAGATATGCATGAAAAGTTAATCTACAGGGTGTCAAATCAATCAGCTGCTTGGCTTCAAATAAGAATATTAAAAAAAGTAATAAAAAAACATTGCTGTCCCTATTACTCTTTCCATTCATGTATGTTTGTTTCCACAGAAGCTACCCAGCTGCCTGCTTAGGCTGCCACGGTGCCCATAGCTCCTCTGAGACACTCTTTGTAACATTTCTTTGTCCCCTCAGTCATATCAGCAGAACAGTTGCCCACCCAAATAAGGCAGAATTCATCCAAGTTGATTATTCTTCATGCTAGGTTAGTTTAACATAGATCACTTTATTGTTTGGGCTCACTGCAGGGCTCCAAAGATGGTTAAATGGCACCACCTCTGCAAAGAGAGTCAAGGGTAGGAATGAACATGGGCTGGTGAGAACTGTACTGTGACAGTGCTGGCACACAAATTTTATTTGTCCAGAGAGTTACCAGGTGTGACACAGGAGACCTTGGCTTGTAGTGATCACGTGCCTAGTCTTTCCTGTTGTTTTTGCAGTTTGCTCCAATTAATATTCTTTACCCTAACCCAGTCACTGGTTTCTTAGATTACTTTTGTGCCTACAAGGCTATGCAGTAAACGGTGTCTTTGTCTTTTAGCAAAACCCATGAATTTTCTCTTGAGAATACCTGGTAGCTTGGTGGTGAGGGGAAGGTAAAACTCGAAATCAGAAATCATCCTAAGCTCTTCCCAAGACATCCACCAATAGTCAGTGCTGGGAACAAGACAATGGACTAGACGGACCTTTGGTCTGGACTTTCTTCATATTTTTTTTATGTTTTTAATCTTTGGCCAAGTTAATCACGTAAGTGGAGACCTATGCCTCACCACTTTGTAGTCCATCCCAGGCTATCCTTGGTTTTCCTTCAGAGTCCAACTCAGCACATTTATATGGACAGCCTGCAGGCCAAACGGGGTAGTGATTCCCGGGGAAGCAAGGCCTAACTTCATGCCATCTAACACACTCTAGGAAATGAGTGGAGACAGTTCAGTCTTCTACAGGAATTATAGTAGTACAAAACAAGATCAATTGAAGAAAAGGTATACGTATCCATGATATTTCACTTCTGTCTGCCCAGGAAATGATTTCTGTATTTTTCAGATATTTGATCTAGTCTCTTGCACCTGTGCACTCATAGTGACACTGACTGGTCTTTAGAGTGCTAATTACATGAGTGGTCACTCAAGTGACCTAAACTTTTGTCAGCAGAGACTGTGGGATCTGCAGAGTAAGGCAAGCAGAAGAGGGTGCAGTGTGTTGAAAGTCTTTAGTGTATATGGTAACATATATTTGAAAAAGCCTGAATGACATGAGCATGTAGACTGAGAGATGAAATGTGGATACTATCACAAAATATCCTAAAAAATTCACTTCTTCTTCATTCTTTAGATGTTATAAAAAGTGGCAAGACATACAAAATTAAAAAGGAGAGCTCTTGGACTTGCATATTGTAGATGGATTTATGCTTTTGTAAGCAAGCCTGCGATGCTGTCATCCTGAGTCACTGGCATTTTGTACCCAGCTGGAGCACGTGTAAATAACTAATGCATGCTACAAAGCAGAGGAGAAGCAAGGCTGTATCTTTATCTCTGACAACTCCAGCCATTCAAGGTGAGCAAACTATTAAAGGCTACAGTATGAGAATCAGTTTTATGTTACCATCTACTCAAGTGTAAATACTTTTTTGCTAGACAGAGCTGTCTGTGAATTTGACACCTGTTATCCATCTATTTATTTTTTTCCCTTTTACCTGTTGTATCTACTGTCTTTGCTATTTTCTTTCCTTCTTGTGACTCTTTTTTTTTTTTTTTTTTTTTAAATAATGAAGGTCTGTTTGCTGGAGAAGGTCACTTCTCCCTTTAAGGATCCCAGGTTGAGAAATGACTTGAAGCACTTTGAAGCTTATGGCTTTTTTGGTAAGGCTTGCAGCTGTACTGCCTTGCAGTCATGGTGCTATGATCTACAAGAAAGTGCTGTGTGCTGCCTAAGAACTGCCTGTGACAAGCAGATATTTCATCACCTTTGCTACTCCGAGCACTGAGCTGCATGCTGGCCCCTCCACTGTGCTGGCATCGGCGTCTGTAGGCCAGCAGTGTTACCTGAACCGCTGAGATATTCAGGGTTTTCCATAGGAAAATTGTATTTTTAATCCACAGGAATCTCCTGATCCTGCTCACAGCATGTCTTAGTGACTAGTTGTGCTGCAGAGTCAAAGGGGCGGCGTGCTGCAGGGAGCGGGGGCCAGCAAGTGGACACGTCCTGGAGAACAGTTCCTCCTTTAGCTGACCCTGCTGCTGACCTCCTCCTCCTCCTCCCCTGCTCAGGAACCTACAGTCTCAGGTACTGTTCTCCCTTAAAAATAGGTCTCATTAAGGGCAGCTTGTCATTCAAACTCTGTAAACCCAGAGTAAGAGCTGCTCATTAGTAACAAGTGTGTGGGTGGCCCAGACTATGGTATGCCAGGCATCAAGGTGAGAACCTGATGGGAAGGATTTATTACACTCCTTCACAGGCTGCCTCATGTTCTCTTCAGGTTTATTCAGTGATCCCCACTGAAATCTAGCACTTTATGGCCACGCTCATTATACTTTAAAATTTGATTTTGGCTAGCAGCTGGTTGGCCTCATGCAAGCAGCTTGTTCTTTAACCATTGGAAAGACAATGTTTGTAGGTGGAAGAGGGAAGTGGAGAGGTATATGGGTCATCTCAGGTAGGAGCCTGAGCTTACATCAGCTGTTACCACTGAGTTACTCTCTTTTCGCTGATTTGAGAACTACTTGTTTAATTGTCCAATGTAGTGATTTCAAATATGTCAATAATTTCCGGTACACCTTTCAGTATTTTATTGTTAAATGAAAGTAACATTAATGAATGTTGTTAATTTGAGTGTATTGTATGTCAGATAAATTTACTCTGGGGGTCTTCAACATTTTGGATCTTCAAGGTACTCAGTGGTCTTTAAATAGTACCAATCATTCACAGATGTCCATAATTCTCTTTTGTATACACAGGTGTTGAAATAGATTTTAAAACAGACTTGTTTTAAATATGGAATCTACTTAGGCTGCTGATGCATATAGACTATTTTTGTCTTGTTAGGTCGATTTGAATTTAAGTTTTGGAATCAGTAATAGGAAGCCAAGTATATTATAAATACTAGCTCAACTCATACTCACCCATGAACTCATTCTCACAATGAACCAGATCTTTGAATATAGAGACCTGCTACATGACAAAGCATAATGTAATATAATAACGCACATGAGGAGGTGGTTCTACCTTTTCAAGGTATCTGATTCCTGGGACAATGTTAGGATTTCTTATGCTATATACTATGTATGCATTCTGGCCAACTTTTTTTATATTTTTCTTCCATAGGATTTCTACTGTTAGTGCCAAGTAGAAGTGTCTCAGAGGTTAGATAATCTTGGACTTGGGTGCTATAGACGGCAAGATATTTTGGGAAAGGGGATATCAGGTTTTAGTTGGCTGTAGAGATTTACCTTGTCACTCAAAGTAATTGTCAGTAAATTAATCATGGTTATTTTGTTTAAAGAAACAAATCCTTGCTGAATAGTCTCACTTTTTAGCTGCCAGAACTCTGCTTCAGGGAACAGTTGCATAGTACTATTGCAAAGCAAGGATGGGATGAGGAGATTACCCCAGATGGGGACAAATAGGCTTGCTGACTCCTGCCTTCCCCAAGAGGAGAGCGTGGATCTCCAGGGCAGTGATCAGAGTAGGAGGCAGTGAGGAAGGGAGAGCTCTAATGTGGAGGAGTGGGGAAAGAGAAGTGTTGGGAGAAATGGTCTGTAAAAAAGCATTTTGCTTTGACTGGAGTTAGAAGCTTCTAAAATCAAAACCTTAAGCTTAATACACACCTTGAATAAGTAATGTAAGATCTTTTTCTTTTCAACAGTGCATAAGAAAAAACTCAGCTTAGAGTGAAGATGAATTACTTGCTTGTAAAGATCTGGAAATATTAAAAAATCATTAAAATGTTACAATGTAACTTTTTAAATATTTGCAGAAAGGTCTCTTTGATGCTTGTAAGCCAAATTTCAGTGCACTGAGAATTTTTACTGCACAGCTATAAACCCATGAAAATATATTTAATAATATAAATCCCAAGAGAGCTATAACTATACCAGGGCAAACAAGATACTTCAATAAAAAGTGCCTGAGAATTGGAGCTGAAATTTACTGCAAAAAGTAGTTCAGTTTGACAGCAAAAGTATGTTGCAAGCCAGAAAGCAAGAGAGAGAGAGACATACGGGAAGTGCTTAGTGTGAGGGAATGTCCCAGAGGAAAGTAAAGTTAGATAACTGGTTTCAACATGGTTTTAATAAAAAGAATTTTTTAATAAAAAGAATAAAAAGAAAATAAAAAGGAATCTCTAACTTTTTCAGTATCTCTATACAACCCTTCTAAAAGCGAGTAAATGCAAAAAGAGTCACATTACTGCTGGAATTCCTAGTCACAGAAAGTGTCCACAGACTGAAATATCTGCCAGTTCAGGAGAGAACAGAGATCTGCTAGATGGCAGTAGTGGTGTTAGTGCCGTTCATTACCTTGATCTTTGGTGGTGTTTTTTTTTTTTTTTAATTTTGTTGTTGCTGTATATTCCAGAATGAAACCCAACCAGACACTGAGATATGTATTACGTGTGTGTGAAAGAAAGACATGCACATTTTCATGTTTCTCCCTTGCATTGGCAGAAGAGGAATCTAGGCAATGTCTTCCACACCCAGCCTAGTTTGCAAATGGAAGGCTTCAGAATGTGCTTGCTCAAAATGACTGGGAAATTGCTATCTTGCCTCCTTGTAACCATGGGAGGTCTTCTTGGATTTTGAAAGAAGGACTGGGGCTGGAAGAGATTGTTGCAGAGGCAAAGAATTTCCACTAGAATCTGTGATTAGGTTTTATTGCCACACTTTATAAAGAACTCACCTATGAAATCTATTACCAACATTTATCAACTAGGAGAGATTGTAATAGCAATAAATGGCTCCTTACAATATGACTTCGTGCTCTTTTATGCTTGTAGCTGACTGCAAGACCTAATCAAAATATGCTTTTACCATTTATAGAGCAGAGCTTAAATTATCAAGCCTTTACAGACCACTGAAGTGATTTTTAATATTGTGTGATCAATTTCTGAAGTTTTTCTCAGGTCTCTGGTATTCACTAATTTCCCTCGTTCTCCCACCCTTCCTCTGCCTGATCCTGACCAGATAGTAAGCACACCTCATTTGTACCAGATAGGTAGCTGAATGGGAAAACTAATAATCCCAGCCAGCGAAACTGGCAGAGTAATTATGTCTTGATTCATATGTTGAGAGGAAACTCAAGTGCATCTGCAGAAGCTGAGCTGCAGCAGTTAATCTACCATATGTGGTGACTAATTTCATTGGAGAACTGAAAGTAAAATGAAAATCTTGCACTAGGAGCTTAATGAGAGGATCTTTGCTTTTGCCAAAATATTGACCCCGCTGGCAGTGTAAAGCGTGAACAAAGAAATTAGATTGCCTTCTTTCAGGCCCCTGACTTGGGAGGAAAGCTGATGTGACTTTTGTATGGAAAACTGATTGATGATTATGCCCTGTCAATGGATCTTAATTGGAAAACAAGATAAATCAGGAAGAAATTATTGTTTTCACTGCACTTGGCTCAAGACTTATTCTATGATAATGAATCAATGTAAGGCATGTATTATATCAAAGAAATTTCTAGCTACAGCAGCTTATTAATTCATAACTCTTTTGAATGAGCATAAACTAACAATAACTTGCAAGTAGACTTAGGACAGTAAGGTGTTTCTGTTATTTTGATACTTCTTTTTTGTATTTCTTACACCTTTGTGAATTATGTTGTTGAGACAGTTATAACAAACATAGGAACAAGAATTGTACCTTGACATTCATTTTAATTAGAAAACAAGATTTGTCACACAATGAGAAGGAAAGGGTATCTGGGTCACTGTTCTTACTAAGGTAAGTACCACCTCATGTTATTTCTTTCATGCGCTGATCAACATGTGTCTTACAATACTTGGGATAGTAGGGTAAACTATCACATAGGAAAGTTTCTGGAAGCCATGTTTTTGTGATGGCTAGCCCTCTAATTTCCAGCCTGAATTTATTTATGGCTGCTGTCTACCCATTTGTCTTTGGGACAGTATTGTCCTTTGGCTTACACAGCACTTCTCCCTACTGTGTGTTTTCCCTCTTTCTGGACAATAAGCGTGTCTCCTGTTGGTACCTCTCTTGCTGGGTGAAACAAACTTCTCTGTCATTCTTAAGCAGAGATATGTCCTTTTCTGGCTGCAGCAGTGCTAGATGAAGAGATAATCATTTTCTAATTACTTTTAGCTCCCTTCCCTGGAAATTAAAATCCATTGTGATCTACTAGCAGAGCTGTTAATGTGAAAACACCTTGAATAGCCTCTGTGAATCTCTTTTTGCTGACTTGTAGTTAAATTGGGTAAGACAGTAACTAGCTCATAGTGGATGAAATAGGTTAGGAAGTGTTCACCAAAGCAACCTCAGTTAGCATCTATGAGAGAGCTGTAATCTCTAGCAGAGAGATGGTGATGGGTAACTTGGAGCTCCTCTGGGTGAATGCTTTATTTGAGCTTGTCCTTTTCATCTAAGATATTGATAACTTTTAATTGGTAGGGGTGGATATTATGTATTTGAATGTGGTGTGTGTGTGTGGGGAGCGCTGTTCTTACTGTTTTTGTCTTTCAGTAGGGGTAGTTATTTTACAGAGTTATACAAAAATATATATATTTTTAACTTTATATTTTAATGCAGGACTTGGGGACAAGAATGCCTTGCTCCAATGTTGAAGCTTTGTCCTGTTTTATTTGGTTTTAGACTTCAGTTATAATAAAAATTTAATTTCTTTTTACTCTTAAACAACGATAATGTTAGTGTTCTCTTATAGTCACTGAATGCTGCATGCACCAGGGATCCAGAAGACTGGTATGTAGTTGTGCAGCATCTTGAATGCACAAAATTTGTCACTGCTGCTCTGGAAACCAAACATCGCTCATGAACAGAGAACACAGGCATATTATAAACACTTTTGTTTCAGGAGCTAAATATATGACTCATAATATAAAGAAGTGTGTTATGTCGCATAGATAATATATAAATGTTTCCCCCATGGTATCTGGGAAGATCTTATTTTATCTGTCTGCATTTTTTTTTTCCTATTCCAAACTATGTATATCGCTTTTAATAGTTTCATATTGAGACTGCCTGGTTGTCTAAGTTATCTATCCTGATTTCTCCTTGTTTTAAAAAAGAACCTTTTCCAAACAAATGGGAATATGGGACCTGTTAAAGTAGGAGAGTAAGAGGTTCCACTGAGTACTTAGAGTTCAGGTTGTCCACTCCATGCTTCATTATGCAGTATAGACACTTTTCGACACTTAGCATTTTACAGGGCTGGCATTGTAATAGTAGTTAAAACTATACCACTTCATATCTGAAATCCAAGAAGGTATGAATGGAATCTCATGGTACCTTTTTGCGTATTCATTTTGACTGTAGAGCTGCATTTAAGGTACTTGCATACTTGATTTTTCATTAAAATCATGAAGTTTACTATGTTCTGAATGGCAAATACATTCATCAAGATTTCATGCATCCATGAAAGGTGAGCAAGCTGGATGTTATGTGAGTATGAGGATGTATTAGCTATTGGCTCTTCTGGCAGAGAGTCAAAGCCTTGATTAAAGAAACAAAATGAACATGTTTTACGACCTGAAGCCAGGAGCTGAATGAGTACAAGACTTGTCTTCCTCACCTCCTTGTTTACATCAAGACAGATGATATTCATGTACTTCAGAGAGTTTCCTGGCTCAGGCTCTGTTGCTGACCTATATCAGGCCTTCTTGTAACCTTTTTTCTCCTGCCTCAAGTAAGGTTTAATATTCTGCAGACTTGGACTCTTCAGGTTTTCATTCTTTCCTTGCAACACATCTGCATTTGATTTCTATGAATAGTTGACATATAATTCCCCACAGTCAAAATCTATTGTTGTGCCTGTTTCTTCCATATTTAGCTTTAAGAGCACACTGTGATAGACTCTATGAAAACCTACCGTGCCTTTATTCATATAATGTTCATGAGGACAGAATAAGCAAAAATCTCCATTTTATTTATTTATTTTTTTTTCAAGTATTCAGCTGTGGCGTTTACAATCCTTTTCTCTGCCCAAATTGGCCTCTACCTCCAATAGGGTGTTGGTTATTCCAACAATAAAAGCCATGATATAACAAAAAAGTACAGTAAAACATCTGTTTCAAAAATACCCAACTAAATGAGATAGAAATATCATGCATGATTATTTCTTCTGTTTGTGACAGATGATAATGCTTAGGTGATAGAGATGCACTTTATCATAATGTAAAAATACTGAATTAAGGTTGAAGCTTATACAAATAGATTATTATTTTCCACTCAAGTTATCTGCTCATTAAGGAGAATTTTCAGATAAAATCAGGTGGTTTATGATGTTTAACTCTCACTTTGTATTGTTTTGTCACAACCTGTCTGTGATGCATGGCTGCTTGAAGCCCCAAGAGGCATTCGGATGATTTTACTTGTTTGTTCTTCTGGGACAAGAGAGAAATACAAAGTGAGACACTGCTACTCGCCTATTGTATTGTATTTTCTTCTGGATTTCATGGTTCAGCAGTTCTTCTCTGAAATGTTTTAATGAGGGAAGACATAATAAATCACACGGGCCTTCTTTCATAAAGATAGCTAGTGAAAATGTAGGAAAATATGAAAGACATTATGCCAAGCTATATTGCTTTGAAACTCTCAACCTTCCGCTTTCCATCCTGTATAATTTTTTTGCTATTATTCTCATGTTTAGTAGCTGAATCACCTGTTATTGCTAAGAGTCAGTGTTCAGTTAAGCTTAAAGGAAAGGTGCTCTAATAACCTACAGCCCTGATGGCTGCTCAGTGCTATCATGAGCTCTGTTTTTTTTCAAAGAGCAATACGGCTTACCTCAGAAATAAGCAAACAAATTCCTCAGCTATGTCCAGCAGATTAAGATGCAAATGGAATATGTAATTTATAGAGAACCATTTCCCTCTGACTTTAGCTCCCTTTTTTTCCCCCATTTCAGAATCATCTGATAGATCATGAGTTCCCTGGTTGAACAGGCTTAATGTTGCTTGCTGCTTCTTGTCTTCTCCTATGGGCTGCAGATGGTTATTTTAAGGAGTTATTGCACTGTGCTCAAATTCTAAACCCATTACCCAGTGGTTTCACAGAATGGTTGAATGGACACCTTATTTTAGTACTGAAGGAGGGAGTTGGGAACCTTTCCAGGAGAGGGATCTGAAAACTGGTTTAGAAATGTTATATTTGAAACTTTTTACGTTGAAGCTTCTGCTAGTTTAACACATTCTTCCTGGGTATAATTTAAGACTCCTTTGGAAGGAGGAATATTTACATCTAAATTTTTGCTTCTAATTGCATTTACACCAAACAAGTGCATACTTGGCAGTAGTGGGAAGAGCTATGATAAGTTTTTTCCTTTGGTCATTTAACTCCTTTTGCCATGGCCTGTCTCTTTAAGCATGCTAACAGCTGTTCAATTTGGCAAATAATACTTGTGCTGGTAAAAAATTTTCTACAGGTGACTGAGCATGGTAGAAGATTGAATTATTCCCCATATAAGTGAAAAATTCATGGACAGTGCTGTGCTGTGTTCAGGCAGCTTTACTTTTTATAATCTTGTGTGCATGCAGGCCTTTGAATATTTTCAAGAAGGTGCTTTGATATTTTCATCTTAAAAATAAGCCTGACATTTTGCCATTGAGAAATAAAGGAAAAAGGAATTAGAACTGGGATAAAAGATCACCAGTGAATGAAGGCTCATATACATATCAAACAGCCATCAGCTCATTGCTCATAAAAGATAGAAACTCCCATTGCCATTGAGAAAACACTTCTAATGAAACAGCCACTCCACCCCTGAGATCTCAATCTTCAGCTTACAGGAAGACCTACAAAAGATCCTCAAAAATGAATCTGGAAACAGCTTTATGACTGCACTACTCATAACCAGAAGAGTGAAATGTTATGGGTGTAAAATACTCCTGGAAAAGCTGGTGCTTATAACCCCAGGTAGTTTAAGTTCACAGTGCTCTGCACAGCAGTACTTGTTGGAACCAAGGAGGTAGAAGCTGCAGTATGGGTTGAAACCTTTTATGTGAGTTTTGCTGGGAAAGAAAATATTGGTGGATCTGTGAGTTCAGAGCAATTGTTCTGTACTTAACCCTGTTGCTTCTGTTTGTGCTTAAAGAGGAGTTTGCATGCCTGAAAACTTTCCTGAAAACTTGTCTGTTCGCAGTTAAATCAGGTGGTGTGATAAAAAGACTACTCTTCCCCAAAAGATGAAGATATATTATGACATTTTTCTTCCTCTGCAGTCCTAAAAATTTTTTTTTTTTTTTTTTTTTTGCCTGGGTTGTTGTTTATAGTGATGTATATATATTTTTTTGTTAATCAAACTGAATAATCCTAGTTCCGTTTATGGCATCTATGCCACACGGATCATATACATGTTTGGATCCTTTATATCCAGCACACAGGCTGTCCTGTACTTGAATCTTCATGCATTTCCTAGAATTAGGACTATTTTTAAACATTTGAAGTATTTAACTAATACTGAGCAAATGTATTTTCTATGCAGAGCAAAATTATTTATTTTTCTCCTGTGTAGTGATTTGCTTCTGAGAAATTAAGCATTCAGTGACTCCAAGGATGATAATATACCATATGTAGAGTAATTAAATATTACTGAAACATCTGTGACACACCTTCAAAACAAAACTTCTCTTTGCTTGTTTTCTAACAGCACAGTCCCAGCAGGGGGCTCCCAGGTAACACTGAGAAATCTTGAGGAGACTATGCTTACTAGTTGCTCACAGTTGGATGATAGCTATGTATTTTAAAACTTCCTCAAATTTGAGTTAAATTATCATTTAGCATCTCTTTATTTTTAAAAAGCAATTTACTTATGGAAGGTTTTGGTTGCTAAACTCCTTCGGCTCATCTTAAAGTGTTTCAGTGGAAATTGCTGGTCCTTGGATTCAAAGGCAGGCAGTGAAAACTACAATTTTTCCTCAGACCTTTTGAAAATCTGGCTGATGGAGGTCTCGTGCCAATTTAGGTTTAACACTATCTAATATCTCAGAAAGATTTGGGAATTTTTTTGGATTTTAGTAATTTTCTGCAAATGGATTAAATGTATACTCTGTATCAAGAAGAGGCAGCATTAATTGTATTAAGAGCAGAATTAGCAGTCTCAAGTGAAGAAATAATTTAAAAAATTAAAAACTGATTCACCCTTCTAGAATCCTGCCCCCTCCTATAAAAAAGAGGCTAATTTTGTAGCTGTGTTTTTTTTTTTTTAAACAGCTATTTTTTAATAGGTGTTTTATTTCTTTCAGTGAAAGGCTCAATATTTGGTGAGTTTGTAATAAGACAAGTAAGCCAGTAGTCAACTGTATTTCAAATGGTACTAACTGGGGTCAGTGAAATAATTCTTAGGAAATAATCTGACAATTTATTTCTCTCCCCATTTGCAAAATGTCTGACTAGAAAATTGTCAAAAGTATTTCTTCAGAAAGATTTCTTAAGGTACTGAAATATCTCTTGTAGAGTAGTTTATTAGTTACAAAATAGATTTTTTTTTTTTTTAATTGGACTCCAAAGGTGTGTTCCAAAGATGTTTTCTGATTAAAGAAAATTATGGAGAAAGGATAAAGACATTACTTGAATTAAATTCTTACCTGTAAAATAGATCTGTGTCCCTTGATCACCAGTGAGAACATACTAAATCTAATTAACACAGCTTGGGGGACATATAGATGCTTTTACTTGACGAGTTATTAGGTCTTTAAAAACTCTCAAATATTAGCTCTCATTCTACAAAACTAAACAAACCAACCAACCAAACAAAAAAACCCAAACCAGAGAGTTGGTCTTTCTTTTGTAGAAGGGTTTATCATCAAACCTGACGACAAATTTAAAACATCCCACATCACCTAATAAAACCAAAAGTGTTCAGATTCCACAGCAGACTTGCTTTGCAGATTCTTCACTTACACAAATATGTTAGTTACAGGGCTGGAAGCAGAACATAGATCTCATGATTTATGCTCCCAATAAGACCACTTGATCACTCTGTCTTACATAGTTTACAAATCCATCTATCTAAAGATTATGAAAAATGCTGCATTTGCAATCTCCTGTGACCATACCCTGAGAGGTGGTTTTAGAGAGGCTGTGCTGAAACAGGCATCAGCAACACACATCTGATCATCAGATAGTTAAAGTGGCAGGCCTGAGAAGTGCCAAGGGCTCTGAAATTCACCAAATTTCTTCTGTCTGTGCCATGATGCATGGGAGATGTCAGCTTACCCTTTGTAAGTAACTTATCTTCTCAGACTATGAACTTTTCTGTGTGGTCTATGGAAATGATGGTAACGTAAAAGAGTATACATATCTTTGTGGAAGACGATCACTGTCTTGTTGGGCTAAGCCTATTTCCACTCACCTGTTTTTGAAAAATTGGTCTTTGGTATTTTGTCATGAACATGAAAAACTGGACACTTCTTATGTGTGTAAAATACACAATTTTGCAAAACCAAACACAAATAATTAGGACTTGTGTTGATTTCTTTTGACTCTTGATTTAGGCACCCAGTAGCTCTGATACTTCTGATGCTTCTGGATTCTTCCCTGAAAGATGATGTCTGGCTGTATTTGTAATCCAATCAAATATGTCACCCTAAACATGCATGTGCAGTATCTATGTTCTTGTGTCTGTATGGGTTGGTGTCTCAGTCTAAGAAAAAGTGATCAGATGTGCAGTTTAAGGTGGGATTGTATTACCAATGCTATCACATTACTTAGTAATGTCACCTTATTAATGGCTTTACAAATTATACCCTCTAGTTTTGTCTCTTTCTTTTTTATTAGAAAATTACATGAGGGTGTTTTGGCCTGACAGTTATGAGATCACATACGTTGGTACTAAAGTAAATGTGCTGAATAGAGAAATGTACTCTTGCATTTTATGGAGTAATTCATCTGCCATTTTACATTTTATTCTACTCAAGGACTTGGCTGTTTTCTAGGCTGTAAACTGTTCTTGCCCCTACTTCTAAATTAGGCCAACAATATTTGAGAAGAAAGAACTTTTTGTTTTAAGAGGTGAGATATGTAGAGGAGTGAGGGTTAAGGAGAAAATACCTTGCCTAAAAGCATTTCTTTTAATATGCACGATCACTTGCATCTTAGCATTATACTCAGAAAACACTTCTTCACCTGTGTCAAGATTACTGAAAACACTGTTTGTGATTACCTTAGTGAATTTACAGGGCAGGGTTGCTGATGATACTGATATCTCTGAACGCCTGAAAGGGTCCAGGACAATATTCTGTCTTGTGCAGCACGGAGCTGCTGGGAGCCTTGTCAGAAGAGGGGATGTCTCTGACAAACAGCAGCCCCCACAAACTGGCAGTTTTTATTAATTCTCCATTTTCATTTTGTGTGCCTTTACCAAAATGGTTGTCCCAGCATTCAAACAGCATTTCAGCAGCTTTTGGATGGTTTATGTTAGGACAGTTCTTTACTCTTAGAACGCCTTAATTGTCCCTTTTGTGGATCTAGGTGTACTCATCAGTCTAGTGCAGGTCTCTCTATCCGGTAAAATACTTACTACCTCCTCCCTATGGCCTTTATTTACCTACCTAGTACTTCTATTGTGTAGAAAAGGTAGGGATTTCCCGCTGTCTTCTAGCCTTTCTGATTTTGATTGCACTGGTTCTTCACTGATGTCACTGATCAATATCAATATAAATGCAATGAGAGGGAGGTTGGGTTCTGAGCAGCTAAGAACTTCTTATTTTCTCCCTCAATAATAATTGTTCTCAACATGCTAGAAATTAATAGCATGCATATTGGAAATCTGCAGCAAAATACAACTTTAATTACTCTTTTTAAAATTGATTTTATTATTGTTAGAGAGAAATGGATTTGCTTTTAGTAAATGTCTTTCTAATGAACTTCAAGAGTGGGAAAATACTGTGGTGTATACCAAATATATGTCAATATGAAATATACTACTTAAAGTATGTTAGCATATTAATATTCAACACCAATATCTATTATGTATTATTATCTGTAAATAGCATTTTATACAAACAGACACTAATTAATCTGCACTGCTAAGAATACATACCAGCTCTATAAGTGAAATTACAGTGTTTTTTTAGGAGAGCTTTTGCCTTTTTCTTCTAAAAACACAGGTAAATGTTGTAATGGTGTATTTCCATTTCATATTCCTTGCAAATTATAAGCAGCAAGAAATGTGTTCGAAATCTAGTATTTCAAGGAAAATGAAAATAATCTAAAATTATGCAAACTTAAGCACTGAGAGTATGATGAAGTATGTGCTACTGCACGGGTGCATATGGAACTGGCCACACTGTTAGAGTAGGTGTTACAGAGCTCACTTGTGAAAGGTTGTTGAGGTTTTCTTTTTGCTTGGCCAGTTACATGCTATCTGTAGAACTGACAGGTTATCAGGTGAGAGCTTTTATGGTTTATGAAAGGAGAAAGCTGTGATGGTAAATATACGAAAGCTCCTTCTGAATATTTTTTTTCAGATCTCCCTTAATACCCACCTTGCAAAAGAAAGTAAAGAATGAAATACTCCTAAAAACTGCCTATGCTAGTACTGGATGAAAGGTTTCTTAGAGCGTATATAAATTTGTTTGAAATTCTTCTCCATTAAAGTTACTTTAGTCTTAATCCCTGCCACAAAATTTATTTTTACATAATTTCTGTATCTCAGTGTGTTTGAGGCATTATTTTTACACACCAGGGGTGAGCTATGATGTGAATTGAGTTTTTAAAAAAATAATATATATATATTTATATATTAAAGGCCATTATATTAAGAAATGCAATTTTGATGCAGATTGTGTTGACAGGGGCAGAGTAATAACTCCAAAGTATTAGAAGACATTCCCCCTTCTGATGGGAGAGAAGGGAGGACTTGCTCAGATTTAATAGATAGAACACAGTTTATTAGAGAGGAGATAAGAAAATAATACAAACCCAATTCATACCAAGAAAGCAAGAGATGATATATTGTACTGAAAATACGTAATACATACTTTGCAGTGTCCTTCAGTTTTAAAATTAAACATTTGTTAATCTCCTTGTTGTATTGTCCGACTATTATTTTTTTAATTCTTTAATTTCATTCTATTAATGTGGTTAAATATTATCTTAACAATATTAAGATAATTAAATAGGTGACAAACGCTTTTAGTAATCTGAGTTTGATCCAGAATATGCTTGAATTAAGTGGTCTTTGAATAAGGCCTACTGGGCTTTGCTCTACAAAATTCATGATTCAGTTCTTCAGAGTGCTGTGCTTGATAGCTGTGATCAAATACAGCATCTAAAGCTTGTGTTTAAATTGAAGCCCATGAAGCCAGCTGTGAGTCCACCAGACTGCTTATGTACTTAATTACTGGTTGCAAGAGCCACGTATTTAAAGTTGAGTCCACATTAACTACTTTATTTTTTTCAATACTCTCTATGGGACTCATTCAACCTGGAGTGTGTTTCCCTACCTTTCCTCTTTTATTTTAACATTAAAAAAAAAAGGGGNCAAATCAGTTATAGGGAATTACTTGCTAATTCAGTTTGAGTCCACGAATAGCTGCTCCACACAGAGCTGCACTTTTGCCATACCTATTTACTGGGCATGGGGGCAAAGAGAGGGGGGGACCCAGATGGGGAGTTTTAATGTGTGTCTCCACAATGGCAAGGGGAGTGCTGCTTTTTGGGGTGGGGAGCAGCTTGTCCTGCATTGTTTGTGAGGGCATTAGTGCTAACGGAAGTCAGCAATGCTTTCTCTCAGTTGCACCTGAGAGGACCCTAGCTTTTTTCCTTCTTCTTGTAAATTTGTAAAATAGCTTATATTTTTCAGTCTTCCATTTCCATTTGTGCTATTTATGAACTACCAATATACTACTTCATTTTATCAGGCTCCATTTTGTGCTTGACACTAAATAAAACTTATGGGGTGTGATTTATACAGACCTTTACTACTGCAGGTAAAACAGAAAACCTGTAACTGCTTCTAGGTATAAACCAAAAATACTGTTTTCAAAGCACTGAGGTTTTAAGAGTGCACTTGCTTTTGTCTTAAATTTCCTCAGTTACGGCTGTGTGCTTTCAGTTATAAATTTCTACTGAGATCTCAGTCATGGGTATTCTTCATCAAACGATATTAAAAAATTATAAAAACCTGTGTTGCTTGACAAGGTATAATGTTTATAACAAATGTGTAAATAAAGTAGCAGTGAGATTGCATTTCCCTGTACATATAGCATTTCATAGGTGTTAGTCCATCTACAGATGTAGCATAAATGTTACAAATCTGACAGCTCCAGAGGTGGGAATTGCCTCCTGGGACAGGTACAGAGCAATGCGTTACAGAGATTTTCCCACTGGTGCCCAGCTAAATACCGGAGAAATAAAGCCATGCTGAATCGAGCTTCATGTGGCAAATGGACTAAATGTGCTGGTCCCCCACTGATTTATCATCCCTATCATCCAGTAGCACTGTGTCCTTTCCAATCTTTTTACATTACGGAGGGTAATAAGAAGCAGCGATTTGGTCAGGGAAGAGTCCTGCAAGAGCAGGAGGAGCCAGTCCTGGGGACAAGCACTTGTGCCTGGCCAGGAGAGTGCAGCTGAGCTGACAGGCGGTGTAAATGCAGGTTTCAACATCGAAGCTGGAGATAAGTCTGGCTGGATCTGAACTAATGTTTCTGAAATGCAATACACACAGTGGAGAAGAAGAGATTGGTGCTGCTACTGCAGCATTGCCTGTGGCTGACAGGTTAGATGATGCAGGGGACACCCTGTCTGGGGAAGAGACAACCACTAAGAAAATCAAAAAGTACTTTTTATTTGAACTAGAGTAATGCAGTGTTTGTTTGTCCTGAGCTTAGGAGTGGCTAGGTTGTAGTTCCTTTATGCATGCTATTTTTTGTTTAGTGTCTGAATATAATTAATTACATTAAAGCTATATTAGATCTATGCAGCAATTCCCTTTCGTTGCTGCACAGCTCCATGACCAGTGCGTGAAGATTCTCTTTGTTCCTTCAAACACATTACTCAACCCTTTTGGAGGGGGTAGAAGAAAAGAGTGAAAGGTCCCAAACGGGAGAAATAACATTTTTCTTCCACTAGTCAGGCATCCTTCTCTGCTTAGGGAACACCTCCCCTGTGAATACAGACACGAGTGCGCTTTCCCCAGGACAGCAGAACGTGCTCGTGGTGTCCTGCTTTGGCTCCTTTTTCCCGTTGAGTTGAAGAAATGCTCCTAGCAGTGCACTTGGTGCTAGCATCTCCTGTGATTATGGGCTGTGCTGGTTGCCCTTCGGGCATGTTTGCTTATTTAAAGGGAGTCCAGTGTGACTTGCAGCAGCCTGAATTGGCATCTGCAATGCACCCCTACCTCTTCCTAATATCTGTAAATTTAGGAGTATAATCATTTACCTGTGAATCCTGAAAACTGGCACTCAGAGGTTGAAAGGGGAACCAGCAATGTTTTTGGGAGGTGGAAGAAATGGCAAATGTTTAGCTGATTTATTTTTGCAAACCTCTTGTATATCTTCAGGTTTCAAAAATATAAAGGAAGTCGCAAATCAGTTCTCGCAAGCCTTAATAACAGGTAAACACATATGAAAACATGAAGTAGGAGAAAGTAAAATTTTCTGTTTCAACTGTAATATAATAACGTCTTGCTCTTCTGGATTTTTTTACTCCAGTGGAACTTTTTTTTTTTTAATATACCTACTGCTAAATCTCATGGCATTGATACATGGAAAAAAAGGCTTGTTGTACTGTTTCCAAAACCATTCTATCTCTTGATAAAAAGAAGCTTTGTAAGTTGCTCTGTGTTTTCTGTAGAGTGAGATAAAGAGTAGCTTTTTAGATGATGTTGGTTTTTATCATTCAGAATGAGCGCAGTCTTGTTTTTTTGGCTGGAGCTGTTTAGAAACACAGGTGAGGACAATAGATTGGTTACCAGCATGAGCAGGCTGCCTGTTGCCATGATGGCAAGTCCTGAAAAGGACCCAATAACTGACTCGTTAATCAAATCCATGAGGATGTTTTGAGGAAAACCAGAGCTCCATAGCCCCAAATCATGACAACACAAAACCAATACACAAAGCAGTGAATTTTCATTGTGCTTAAAAATATGAGCTTTCGGCTAGCAATTTCTTTAGTAACGCTCTCAGATGTATTGCCAAAATAGAGAGTGTCATGAAGTGAAGTTTATAATCAAATTTACTTTTAAGATCATAATTTAAAACAGTGTTCTGCATTTAAATGCAGCTTTTCTTGTATTGCACCCTTAGGATTTGCTAGATGGACTTCCATGGATATTAAATCCAGCGTTGCATGGGTTAATTCACATTTGTGAATTGGTTGGAGATGGATGACTCTGTCTCACAGTATTTATGTTATAGCAGACCTTCTGCGTGTAAGAAAGGGTGAAATAAGGCCTTACCTTGAAGGTAAAGATCCCCCTTCCCCCTCACAGTCATAGCGGTGCCTAGCAAAGTGGCATCGTTGCTGCAACAGTATGAAAACTTGTGGTCTCACTAAAACCAAAAATTCTCAGTGCTCTGACAGTGCTCAGCCCTTCTTATACTTGTCAAGGCATGCTCAGTCCCTCTGCCTTAAAACGAATCAAGATCTGCTCTAATGATGACAGATGGGTTTGTGTCTGAACATCAGAAGGGAGGGAGATCTGTGTAAAGATACCATTGAAGGCATGTTGCTTCTCTTAGCTAATATTTTTTGAAGGGTATGCAGCCCACCAGATGAAATTCCGCTGTCATTTATTTTGAGGCAATGCCACAATAACAGAACAGATATCTCAGAAGAAATAAAAAGTCCTTGTTCTTCTAGTGAAACGCTGAGAAGAATTAAGAGGTAGCAGAATAATACTAGGAAAGGATGATTTACATAATATTGTGACATAAGAATTTGAGGATGGAGTTCAATACAACAAATTAATAATATTTCCTTAAATATTTTAAAGACAGATTATATCTCTATCATCTTGCCCAAAAGAAGGAGAGAAAGGGCAAGCAAAAGAAACACCAGCATCGTGTGCTGGTTTCAGAATCTGAAGCTTTGGGAGAGATTTCTGGAGAATCTTGCCTGAAAAGGCAGTAAAAGTAATGAGAGAGACTATTAGTGCCAAAAGGGTTACAGCTAATGTGGTCTGATAACTTATTAAAAATGGGGGGGTGGGGGAGTGTAAGCAGAATCCAGTATTTTACAGGCTGTACTTGACCAGGCTAGAGCTGTCCCAGACACAAGTCTCCCCATGCCACAGGTTTGCATGTTGACTCAAAGGGAATTTGCCTTAGGAAGCAGGTGGGTTCTCTATCCCAGTGCATCATAGAAAATAATAGCTGCTGGTAGGAGTACTTGATAGAAACTGAAGTCATGCACATCAGGTACATAATGCTTAACAGCTGCACTCAACTTCCCTGGCATATTTGAAATGGAGTTCAGCAGAAATATTAACATAGAGTTAAATATGTGTTTATGTGTGTTTACTTGCTTGGGCAATAGGATGAAAAAGTTATTTGGTTAGTAATGTTACACATTATTCACTACCATGAATAATAAACAGAAGTAGCATCTGCAATAGGAGACATAACAGTAATTCACAGTTTTAGAGGGCAGAAGGCTTAGGAGTATTCTGTGTCTGTACAAGTTGATATGTGTGCATCGTTCTTCAATCTGTTGTGACCTAGCAGCTGAAAGTTACTGGAAAAAGTAGCTAAAGGGGCTGTTTGATTCATCATAGAAATAGTACTATAATGGAGACATATGGAAGTGATAATATTTTTTTATATGATCTAAAACCAGTCCAGTGTATTCAGTATGTAGTTCCCTTGTTTATTCATCTGTAAAGCCAGACAATTAACCTTGCTTTATTTTTCCTCAGCTATGTTGGGACTGAACATTGCATCAATGCCAAACTGCTGGGCACGTGGATGCAAGCAGAGCAGGTTATTTAGAGCTGTTGTGATTGTTCCAGTTCCTGTTTAAAGAAGGCAGTAAAATATCATATCCGAACCTGAAAAGAAGCATTTAACTCTGGACTGAAAATAGAAAATGTGCATGGGGAATAGGAGGCATGGGGGAGAGCAAGCATTTAAATCATCCTTGAGGGATGGTTTAAGGCCCTGGCTGAGAGGACTGGTGATTTGCTGGGAGCTCAGACCCCGGTCTGCAGTGTAATTGGTGCTGTCTGTCTTGTTCAAGCCAAGCCAGGACAATGCTCCATCTTCAGTAACGCAAGTGAAACTCTCAGGTCGCGGCTCCTCTGTGCGACGTTTGGTGACACTGTCTTTGCACTCTCTACTGCATAGAAGCTATGTGCAAACTAATACTCTGCAAAGTTTCTTCTCTACCCATGAGGCTAAGATTGGAGCTGTGCTAAATTTTCTAACAGGCGATGTTTAATTTTACCTCAGAACACTTTCTGCAATGTCTTCTCTCTTATGAGGCATACGTGTCATCTCGTATCTGCAGAAATCGTTGTTTGTATGATCTAAAGGCAATATGTAGGCTGACAGAGGCACGTTTATTACCATGAGGAAAGTGACCTCTAATAGATGCAAAATGTTCAGTGCAGTAATTGCCATCTGTGGTATGAAAACTGCTTCAGCATCTCTTAACTTCATTCTTCCTTCTGCTCATTTGTTACCTTTGTCTTCGATCAGATCTTTCTTGTGGGATTGGGACATTACATGTGTTTTCACTGGCAGCCAGCAGATCGAATACTGCTCACCAGATGCATTTAAACAGCTGTCTTGTCCTTGGAGAAATCATGGCACAGCAGCTTGAGCTGTGAACAAGACCCAGCAGCTGAACACCTCTTTCTGTACATGGTTGGTGATGAAGAGACTGCCGGTGGAGACAGGGACACATCTGGCAATACCTAGCTGTCCTGAGCCCTTGCTGTCTTCTCTGAGGTGAGGAGAGAAAGAGCAGAAGCCCGGGAGAGGCCTAGGTTGCCCTTGTGCCACCTATGTTAATGGCATGAGGCAGGGATGAGGGAGAAGAGAATTGCCCAGTACTAGAGTGAAAATATGTGGAATACAGGTTGCCCCTTATGTTGGTGAAGTGTGTTTGTTTGTTTGTTTGTTTGTTTTTCATACTGAGATAGGTGAGGTATTGAATGGGGTATTAAGTTGCAGAGTTGCATCAGTTGCAGAGCTGGTACTTAACCATTCCAATAGGAATGGTTATTGAATCACATGAACCAGCACCCTCAGTGTGTGAAGACCATCTTTGCCCTTGCATTGGAGGTTTGCTTGAGCACCTCTGAGACTGAGAGCACACACTGTTATGCTTGGCAGTGTCACAGCTTCTTGGTCAGGCTCATGCTTTGTGGATGAGGTGCATAAGAGGACTTGCAGCAGATTCACCAGATGTTACAGCTTTTTTTGCTATCTTCTGCAGAAGACAGTTATTGATATCATATATGTGGCTTATGTATGGAAGTATGTGCACAACATATACTGCTAGGTGTAGTTGTATACATCTGCTTGTGAGGAACTACTTGGCTTTAATACACACTTTTGCCACAATGCAAACCCTGCAGCGAAATAAATCTAGTTCCTGGCCTTAAACAAACAAACAAACAAAAGTATTTTGAAAAATTCTCAGGCCAAAAAGTTCTCTAATGATAACTGCTCTGCTAAACTGATTTTCAGTTTGATTGAAAGCAACTGTAGGAGGTCTGAAGGCAATGGGAAAGATGTGTTTTTCACATGCTCTGTTTAGCAGGTCATAATGACAGTCTGTAGCCTATCAGCTATTTCCTCACGGGCTCCTTGTTTTCTTTGTCACAACTGAAGTAGCAATTTTTCTGTAACAGAACAGATCTGGCTGTATCAAAGTACCTTTGAATGCCTTGGTAGCAAGTGATGCATGGCCTGTGAGTCTAATGAGTTCAAAAGAAAAATTATGATGAACCAAAATAATAGTTTTTAAATGATTTTTTTGTTTCTTGTGAAGCTTGAGTTGATGGGTTGGAAGGTTCTCTCTGAGTGAATGGGTAATGATATATTTCAGAAGGTTATGCTTTTATAGGCTAAGATGTCACTTCAAACTTTTATTTTCAGTAAGCTCTAAGTTATCTTTCCCCAAATATTACTTTCATTTTGAATTGCTGTCCCATATCCCCACCTCCCATGCTATCTTATGTAGAACTTTAAGGTATTTCACCTAGGTTTTATGCTTTATTTATTTATATCTTCCCCCTGATTAACTGAAGTATGTTTTCGGTTTTATGTTCTCCAAGCATTTTCACTGTTGAATTATAACAGTGATCAAAGTTTGTTTCAAGCAAGCAATGTGTTTCCCCCCTCCACCCACCCCTCAGCAAAGCTACCTTAACTTTAAAAATAATGCAAAGACTACTCAACCTCTGCAGCAATCTCAGCATAAGATATGGCTTGGTTTGGTTTTAATTATACATTTTGAACATTATCATTATATTATGCCTGTTCAGATCTTAGAATATATTTTATCTACAGGGGTGAATATCTGTTGTGTTTTATAAAGTAGCAGTTATGGTGTGAAGAGGCGATGATAAACCAAGGCAGATTAAAGAAAATATATATTCAAATATATATTCAAATGTATCAATAATCCTTAAATAAATAATTCATGTAAATTTACAAATTTCCTCTTTTTATTCCTTACCAAATGTTGGTTGCATTTCTTCAGGTGACTCCCAGATTTTATATTTTATATCATTCTAAAGAACCATGTGAGAAATTTCAGAAGGAAGGGTTTGTCTAAGTTATGGCTGATTACCAGGTAAGAACCATAATAATGAACTCATTAGTAGCATTAACACTCTCGGAAGAGCTGAAAGAGACACTTTACTTTTCTTAGCTATAGCTAATAAAAGTAATTTTGATGCCTTTTGGAAAATTGTTGGATGTATTGTTGTGCTGTATATGGAATATTTGCTGACTTCTAAGGCTGCAGTGAGAAACCAAGAAAAAGGAGAGCATTGGTAATACCTGCACTTACAAATCACTAGCCATACGTCTGATTTAAAACAAACAACCAAACAACAAACAAAAACAAGACCAAAAAAACACAACATACCGTAGGCCATAAAGGACTGTCCCATCTGGATGGAGCCGAATCATTCGGTTTTTCACCGTCACCCCATGGACAAATGACTTCTTGTCATTTTGGAAATATGTGTCAGGCACCCAGAGCTGGTCAGCCACTCTGTTGTCCAGTGTTAGGTTGAGAGGTATTCCAGAATAGGAAAGCCTTTTATCCCTCCAGGACTGCTGGAAGTACATGGTAAGGGTGTAGTCCTAAAGAAGAAATAAGAAGGGCTTTTTGTATTTTATATACTGAATAACTTAACGTAAATTTATTTTTCAATAATCTTCTGTTCAGTAGCTGAATATTAGTAATGCACCAGGAAGTTTAAAGTTCATTACGATGTTGTTGTCAGTAACCATGACCATGAGTCTTGGCCTGTTTGTGTTAATGTTGAACTTCACACTACTCACCAGTGGCAGTGACCACCCCAACACCCATGAGCTTTCAAAACTTCGTGTGCCACAGGAAATACATGGTACCTTTAGGTCTCCAATCTATAGGTCACAGGGTCTCCAGTCTATAGACCACACTTACCATCTCTTGATAGGTTTTCTTTAACATGAAAAAGCAGGGCTTAGCTGACCTCAGTCAAAAAGCTTTGCACACCATTGAAGACACCTTTTGATATTTGCTGTCTTCATCCTGAAAGATTTCCCCCACAACCCAGAAACGCTGGCAGTCCCTAGACCTTCTGAGAAAGAGCAAAAAATGACTGCAAAATGTATAATGAATAATTTCTCATTCTGTGACTGCTGCAGTTGCCAAATGTAATGACCTTTGATAGCTGGGCACATCTCACCTGAGCCCAGGGAATGTGGTGCTTTATGTCCTTGGCAATTAAACATTACTGCATAGAAAATGAACATCTTCTCCTGACTATCACACTGTAGCTTAGGGGAAGTACCGTTTATGCAGTCCTTCTTTGCACTTGTTCAGAAAATAAACTGTTTTAAAAGACTTCTGGTCTGACATAGTCCCTCATGTCTTTCTGTTTGAGAATTTAGTGGTTTTAAAGGTACTCAATTTTTTGAAGTGGAAAAGCCCACATACTCTGATGGAGTTCTTAAATGATGTCTGGACTATTAGTTTTATCTTCCTTATCTTCTCTCCCTCCCCCCCTCTTCAAGTGGCAGGTCATTTTGTCACACATTTAGCAATAAAAGAGCAGTAACATTATAGATGTTGGGTAAGATTTTCTTTTATGTGAGGGAAGGCCTCACCTCTGTCATCCTTACAAAGCCTAGCCTGTACTGTAATTTTGGAAGAAATAGAGAGCATAAAAACTGTCTGTGATTTCCTCTCTTCATCTTCAGTGGCTTCTTAAGAACGTACCGCTACCATGAAAATCAAAGCCCTGTTGTTACCTTCCAAAAAGACTTTCTGCCTGAAATGTTGCATGCAGCAGAGCTATAAACTATAGACTGATCACTAGTGAAAGAAGTTAATAAAAATACCGTTCTTGCTTGCCCTGGGCCTGCAGTAGTTGCCTTGTATAGAGGACATTCCATGACTTGATGATCAGCAGTCTTATACATTAGTGTAATTTACATCCATCCTGAGCACCAATATGCAAGCATCTCATAAACATGCCATTTTCAGGCCTGCAGGAGGGATGGTTACCCATGGCAGAGCCAAGAGGTGGTATAGCAAAGGTGTAAGTCTTTCTTGTTCCACATAACTAGGAAGAAGGTAGAAGGAGGTCAGGACAGCTGCTTTTGCTTTTCAGACCACACTGATCAAGCATAGAACTACAAAGTTCCTTGGGGACAGAGCACCTGTTTATTTCTAACTTTGCCTCAAATTAATTTAATCTCTGAAGGAGTCTCTGGCTGCACTTTGACCATGTAGCTTAGCTCAGAGTGTAGAAACTTGAGGCAGAAAGACTTTGATCCACTCTTGCCTCTACAGCCACCTTCCACTTGGGGAATCAAAGAGGTCAAAACCTTCATTTGGGGTCATGGGTTACTGTCACTGCTGCAGAAGTATCTTGATGGGTGGAGTATTTGGCTTCTCAGCTGCTGATGAGTTACCAAGTGCTAGCCAACTGTGGTATGATTTTAAGTCACCACCCACTTCACTTTCTATTTCAAAGGTTTGAACTTCAGTGGCCGAGGAAAAGGATAATCATACCCATTCTGTCACTTGTATGACAGCAGTAGCCACAAGCAGGCTGTTGGAGAGATTAGGCAACTATCTCTTAAACCTTCTCAGAAGTACCAGACCTCATCTGGATGCATCGGCCTGGGAAAGCAGGGTAAATTCAGTCACCAGGCTTCCTGTTGAGCTCGCAAGAGGTAGTTCATGGGACCTGCTACTTGCCTACCTACACCCAGGAAGCAGAACGGAATTGATGGCAGAATGATTTAAAGCAAAACAAAACAAACAAAAAGAAACAAAAAGATCCCCCCCCCCCCCAAAAAAAAAAAAAAAAAACCAACAACCAAAAACCACAAAACCTGTCACCTTTTGTATTTCCTCCTGAAATCTAAGTGTAAGGAACGCAGAGTGTCTGTGCTGATGCTGCCCTGACAGCTGTTGCTGAAGGGGCTGTGGGGCTGACAGTTTTATGTGACAGAAGTAATGTGCTGAGGTGTGCACTGTTCTCTGCTGAATAGGTGATTTATAATTTAAATGGTGGAAAAAGCATGAAGAAGCATGAACCCTGAGGAAGCAATTTTTTTGCAAATGGGATGTACAATTTGAATAGAGTTGGGTTAGAAGCAAGCGCTTAAAGGGAAGTTAAATGCCTGCCCTATGTTGCTTTTATAGAGACCCAGAGACCAGATGTGAGCTGGATGAGGAAAAAAAATCAATATTCTGGTGCAGTTTTCACAAGTTATATCTGCTTTCAATCCTGTCCTATTTCAACCAATTTTACATGGAAAAGGTTTCATGAATGTCTGGTATAAGTTAAATCCTCAATGCTCAGCACTTCACTTGGTATCCTCTGTCTTCTGCCTAATTCAGCAGAGCCTATGCAGTCTGCAGCACAGATGGAATAAGAATTCCAATTACACATAATTACCTTTTTTTTTTCCCTTCCTGCTTTCCTTTATATTTTCACTAGGTCTTAAAGCTGCTTTTGTAAAACTGTCATGTCATCCTGGAAAGAAAAGCCAACAATTGAGGATTTTCTGTGTGTGATGGTTCTCAAAGCTCAATCAGAAAGAAAAATAGCCAAGATAGGCTACAAGATATCTTAAGGATGTGATCAGGCAAATAAATAAATAAATAAATAAATAAAAATCTGTCTTTTGGCTATGGCTAGTGGAAGAAAATAAATTGCTATTTTTAGCATCATGGTCTGTCTCAGAAATTTTATTTCATCCAGCTGTGCTTTACACAGAATACTGCTGTTGGTAACGCTACTGTAGAGACAGTGAGTCTGTGCCCCACAGCTGTGCTGTACTACGTCGAAATATGTGGCAAGCCAGTTAAATGTTAATGGGGAGAGTAAACCTGAGCTTCATCCTAAAGTAATCTCCACGTTTCTTAACTCAGAAAGATTTGTATTTTCTTTCCATTCCCCAGAACCTGAGTTACTCACTCATTCAATATTTTAATCAAGAAAATGAGTTGTATATCATGATTGTGAGAGTCCCATTCACTGTAAGTTTCTATTTTAAAAAGAAAAGTTAAAGGTAATTTTAGTGAAATATATATATATATATATATATANTCTGTGAAGAATGAAACACCAGCAAACCATATTGCTAGTTTCATCTTGGGATGCTTTCTATTACCATTATTTTTTATATTTTACAGTGGTGTATGTAAGGTGAGAATTTAATGACTACCCGCCTTCTAATTTGCTGGGGAGTCTGTAGTTTCACGCTCTAGGGTATATGAATAATATCTGAATCTTCCATATTTAGAGTGGTGGTTGGCTGCAGAATTTCTTTATTTTTTTGTGACAGCTTCCTAAGATCTCAAGCATGTGTCTGGATATGAAAATAAATCAGACTATGTTTAATGTTTGCATTTAGGAATTTCTAATCCTAAGTTATAAAAGGAGAGCCCAATGTAAAATCAAGAAAAAAAAAAAAGAAATTTGGTTTCTGCAGATAACTGTTCATTTGAATAATATATTTTTTTTAAAAAATCACTTTTTTAGAAACACTGAATATTTTTGCCTAACTGTATGTACTATAAGAAAAGAAAAAAGCTAGAATATTCCTGAAAAATTATGATATTTCAGTATTTCTAATAGAGTTGTCTATGATTTCCTAAAAACGTTCAGGTTGGATGGGGCTTTGGGCAACCTGACCTAGTGGAAAGTATCCCTGTCCATGGCAGGGGGCTGGAACTAGATGATTTTTAAGGTCCCTTCCAGCTCAAACCATTCTGTGATTCTGTGAAATGCTGCTCTGTTTTTCTAGAGCATAGTTGTCTTCTTAGTGGTAAATGTCTAAGTACCAATGATAAAATTATTTTGATGTATAGTTATTTTTTTGTATGTGATGAAGTCTGATACATTAGAATTAGATTTTTTGTTTGTTTGTTTGTTTTCTTAGTAATTGTACAAATTTCTTATTTTTTTCTATCAAACTGGAAATGTGTGAACGAGTGTGTATGGATGTGTACTGTAGTATATAAGTCAATCTGTGTATCAGTAACATAAACAGTGAGAGCAGAATGCCTGCTGGACTTCAGGATGGCTCTGGCCTCTCTCCCTTTTTGGGTTTAAATCTTCTTAGAGCAAGAACACAAGCTTTCATGTGGGTACAGATACACATTATAGATAAACACATTTTGATTTTAGCTAAATTGGTTTCAGATGTAGGATGTGATGAGTGACAGGAGGCATCACCTAACTGGGGTCTTGCTGAGTTTGGAGTGTGTAATTAATTTATGGTTGGATTACATGGAGAAACTTCCATATGCTGCCCTTTAACCCATTTGGAAATATTGGCTCACATTACCCCTTGTCAGCTTTGGAAGATTAAGGAAAGCTTCCCAAACTTCAGTGTAGCTTCATTCAGAACTTACAGAATTATGAGCTCAGGTCAGTTTTGCACCCAAACTGACTATCAAGTCTGGACTAAATTAGGAGTTAATTTGGTGGGTTGAAATGGCTCCATGTAGGTCAGTGGAAGTTAAGACGCCTTCCTGTAACTCCAAAATGGAATGAAATAGTGGTAAAAATAGAACTTTTCCTCCCCTGTTTCTAAAGATGCTTAACATGTTTAGAAATATCTCAATAAACATGTTCATCTTGTTTTCACTGCTGAATTTATTTTAAAATGAAAATCTTGGTAGAGTTCAAGTGAACTGGTTGCTGAGCTAATTCCCATAACATAATAGTGATAGAAAAGGGAGAGATTTCTCATTAGCTTGGCTTGTGTGAGGCATTTTAATAAGGTGTAGTAGGTTAAGACACATGCTTATGTGCTAGTCCCAGGTAAGAGAGAGATTCTGTGAAAACGTGAATAAGAGAAACTAACCTATTTTCCTCAAAATGGCAAATTATTTCTTAATCTGAATTTAAACAGCCTCATAAATAAATATGGGCACCAAGCTTCACTGTTCACTTAGGCAGTATAAATTTCTTGTAGGAAAGAAAATGAATGGACTACTGATGCCTTTTGTACTTGAAGTTAAAAAGAAAAAAAAACAACCTGTAGTTCTAGTAAATAACAGACTGGAGAGCTTTCATACAATACTAATTCCCTTTTTATTTCTATTATTTTGTTCCCTATATATTTGACCAATTTCATTGTGCAACGTGTATAGATGATGTAAGGGCAAAATGGAATTTTTCTTTCCTGATAAACCCCTTCATCTCTCTGAAACCAGTAGAGATGCATTAAAATAACTAAGTAATTTCCACTTGTTGGTAATTTTCACTCTGTGGTTTATCAGTTCAGCACAGCAGAATATGTGAAATACATTGCTATATTATGATCTAATTTTCTGGGATACACACCGGTCTCTCCCTGCTTATTTGCTAATTTACAGACTCCAGTGGAATAAAAGACCAGTATAAAGGTCTGCTATACTGGCACTTGCTTTGGTCTTTCACAGACTGCAGATGTGCGTGTTTTAAGAGGATAATAGAGGGAATCTTTTAACTTGCAATGTTCAGCAGTATGATCTAAAACATCTTTTTTGTTTTCTTTCTTTCCAAGATCTTCTCAGTCTAAGTTCTGTTACTGTTTCATATGTTTAAGTAATGAAAGTCAAAATAGTAAATGGAAGGATATTTTGTGAATCCATAGCTGTTCTAGCTCAACTCAATATCAAAGTTAGAACTCTAGATGAGCTTGCACATGAGGGCACTGTGCAGCAAAACAAGTACAGGAAACACATCAATGTTATACTTTTAATAGATAACAGTGTATATTGATTGTGGTGGGATACATACTGCACACCCAAACAATCTTAAATTTAAATGATATCCTTGGGAACCATCCAGTAATCAAATATCTGGCAGCACCACAGAAAATAAGATGCAATGCAATTCAAATACAGTATAACTTAATCAAGACAAACATAACTGAAATTGCAATTTAAAATTAAATATGGAGTCATGATCAGAATACTAGTATTGACTGAAATAAGGCCATAAATGTAGAATAGCAATATATGTAAATCCTGCAGTGATTGCAAGCTGTGATTAATTGGGGAAGATTACCTTCCATGTTTGCTGGATACAGTGAAGAAGGGAAAGATAGAGTTTTAAGACAATGGTAAGTGCTGTACTTGCACATTGGAAAAGGCATGTTCATTCATATTTTGTAAGGATGCTAGTGCATCAGAGGAAGCTGTTAGTGTTTGTTCAGTAACAGTTAGCTATCCTCTGGTCCATCTTGGAAACCTAGGGAACATTCATGCCCTCACCCACAAAAGAGCTATTTTAAGACAAGGGAATGCAAATGGTGTTTTTTTTTGTTTTGTTTTTTTTTCAATCATGTGAAATTACCAATATATACTCTGTGCTCAATTGCATATAGGGCACAAAAATTAGTGGAAAACATTTTTGCCCAAATTATGGAGGGAGAAAGCACAGGTTCTACTCATTGTGTTCTCTAAAAACATTACAGTAGCTGCACTTCTTTATTAAGCCTGCAATCCAGCCAAGCAAGAAGGCCACCAAGTTATGGATGTGCACGCTAGTGTTTTATTATATTTGCCTTTTTTTCTAAGGACATAGTTTAGTGTTCCTTCTGGTTGTGTTTTTAAGTGAAGACTGAGGCAGCATATGTTGCTTGGTTCCCCTCTTCAGCCCAAGGTAGGAGGAGGAGGGGGAAGGAGGTTGGAAGCACATACTCAAATCAGTCAATGTGCTGTCTTGGTTCACAGGAGGACATGGTTCTGGTGAACTAGACTTCTATAGGGGAAACAAGATAGGAACTCCACTGACTACAGGATAATTGAAAAAATCTTCTGTTTTTCCGAGATAAACTATTTTATATATATGTTTTAACAGGATCAGAATTTTCCCAAAGCAAGCTTCACTTTTGCAGAAATCACATTTTCTGTCAGAAATTGTAAATTGCTTGTAGATGTGAGATTTCTGTAGGAGAAAAAGTTGTGTAAGGTATTGTTATTTTCCTTGATTCAATTGGTAGCCCTAGTTGATAGTAAAGTGCCCTGCACTTTTTCAGAAGTGCTGGTAATTCTCCGGAGAAATGTCTCATAAACCTTGTTGGCATTTATAACCTCACAATTAAATTAAGTATGTAGCATCACAGCTGTTTCTTACAGAAAGAAGCAGAGATCTGGCAGGAGTCCGCATAGCTGTAATAATGATTCCCTTTATTGTTCAAAGCACAGCCAGGAACAAGATTAGACTCATTATAAGTGTAGCATGTTGTAAATGAAGGCACTCATCATTACTGTATTGGGATCCAATATTACTCTTTGCAGTCAATGGCAGAAGTCCCCTTAACTACAATGGGATTAGAATTGTGTCCAATGTCTTCAATCATTACTGAAAAAAGCAAACCAAAAGGCAAAATATCTCTCAGTTCTTGAAAGAAGATAATCTATTTTGTTGCATTTTTTTCAGTGTTTTGGCGCATGTATTTATTACTGCTTCTGAGATTTGAACAGGTTGTTATGATAGTTGTGCTTCATTGACTTGGCATTATTTAACATAGAGAGGGTTAAAATCCCCCGCTTAAAATCTTGTGTATTCTACTCTGTTTCTCGGGGAGAAGGAGAGTTAGGACTTATGTACTTTGGATCAGTTTCCCATTGCCTTGCCCTCTGCTTTTGCTCTCTTAT
Organism: Anseranas semipalmata; assembly: GCA_013399115.1. Lineage (NCBI taxonomy): Eukaryota > Metazoa > Chordata > Aves > Anseriformes > Anseranatidae > Anseranas > Anseranas semipalmata. Next base: position 1,611,950 of record VXAA01007033.1, read on the forward strand.
TTGAGCTTTGCTAGCCTGGGAGGCCTGAACATGCTGCTTGCTGTATGGGAAGAAAAGAGATCATAGAATCATAGAATCATAAAATATCCTGAGTTGGAAGGGACCCACAATGATCATCAAGGCCAACTTACAGGCCTGCACAGGACCCTCTGCTCCACTCGCGAGGAAGCTGTAGGCCACCATGAGGCCTCCCCTCAGTCTCCTCTTCTCTAGGCTGAACAAACCAAGTGACCTCAGCCGTTCCTCATACATCTTGCTCTCCAGACCCTTCACCATCTCTGTAGCCCTCCTTTGGACACTCTCTAATAGTTTTATGTCCTTCTTATACTGTAGTGCCCAGAACTGCACACAGTACTTGAGGTGAGGCTGCACCAGCGCAGAGCAGAGCGGGACAATCACTTCCCTCGACCAGCCAGCAATGCCGTGCCTGATGCACCCCAGGATACGGTTGGCCCCCTGGCTGCCAGGGCACACTGCTGGCTCACAGTCAACTTGTTGTCGACCAAAACCCCCAGATCCCTCTCTGCAGGGCTGCTCTCCAGCATCTCGTCCCCCAGTCTGTACGTATAGCCAGGGTTGCCCCTTCCTAGGTGCAGAATCCGGCACTTGCTCTTGTTGAATTTCATGTTGTTAGTGATTGTCCAGCTCTCTAGTCTGTCTAGGTCTCTCTGCAAGGCCTTTCCACCCTCGACAGAGTCAGTGGCTCCACCCAATTTGGTGTCTTCCGCGAACTTGCTCAAAAAGCCTTCTAGTCCTACATCCAGGTCGTTTATGAAAACCATTGAAGAGGACTGGTCCTAAAATGGAACCCTGGGGAACCCCACTAGTGACAGGTCGCCAGCCTGACATAACTCCATTTACAAGAACCCTTTGGGCCTGACCCATCAGCCAATTGTTCACCCATCTTGTTATGCTTTTGTCAAACTGTGTTCTGGTCATTTTGTCCAGAAGAACACTGTGAGAGACAGTATCGAAATGCTGGAGTAAACAAATGTAAGTGTATGGGCATACAGAGTAGCTGTATTTAGTGTATGGATATATTTTTACAGGCAGCAAATAACAGTGTCCTTTATGTTTTGGCTCCTGTGAGAGTACCTGGGGCTGAATAAAGAGCTGTTGAAGGGAAAACCAAGGAACAGAAAATCTTACTGGAAAGTAGCCCACAGACCAACATCCTAATTCATGTCTAGATATATCTTTTAAGAGCAAGTGTAGAGAGCACTATGAGACAACCATGTTTTCTCTTAAACATTTCTCTCTGCAAGTTGCCTTCAAGCAAGTCTTTGCCAACACTGCCCCCCAGAACAAATTAAAAAGCAAACAAAATCCTGTCCAGGTGATCTCTACCTGTGTGCCTGTATGTGAGGACTCCAGTTAGTGTTCAAGTCCAGGTATTGCCAACTATAGTGCAAAGCTATTCTAGGTATTAAGGGATTTTTGTGCCAAAGTGGAGGATGTTATAGGATTCTTCTCTAGCAAGTTGTGCAAAAAGTTGTCTGTTCATATGCAGGTATGAAAGGGAACGGTGGAGTGATATTTGAGGACTGTGACATTTTGCCCAAGTAGTGCTGTCTTCATCCTCTCTGCAAAGCAGGTAGAGCAAGCACTCCAAGGAAAAGAAGTTTCAAGCTTTAGTTTATGTTCCAAAATATTTCAGCCAGCTTGGACTGAAAGTACCAATACACAGGAGTGAGGATGGGAATTTGGTAGGAAACAGTACTTCTGAGGTTCTAGTGTTTAACTACTTGAAGGTGGCTCCTTCATGACTGGAAGACTGACTGTTAAAGAGGTGGACATAGATCAGCTCTGAGTGTCTACAACTTGGTATGTGATATGAGGAGTAAAGCAAACCAAGAAAAGGATGCTGGAAAGATGCAGCACTTTAAAGTTCCAGTAAAGTGAAAACATTGCAGAAAAGTGGAGAATTAAACAAACAACACTTCCCTTGGTACCTATAAGAAAGAGAATTGGAAAGGAGCCTTTTTTGATGACAACAGTTTTCCGAAGCACTTGGTGTTTTTCTTGTAATTTCTAGTTCGCTCAGCAGGCGTGAACTATGAGCCCATTATGAAGTGCATTGTATATCTATGGAGGATGGCACAGCAATAAGAGCTCAGAATTCCTCATGGTGTCAGTGAACAGTGCTGCAGGCAAAGCTGAGCTGATTGTTAGCCTGGGAGCAGATGGAAGTTGTTTGCTGAATTTTATCTTGTACGCTACTGTGAAAGCCATAACACATTGTGTGCTAATTTTATTAGCATTGGACAGAAAGTTGAAGAGAACACAAGCCCACAAGAGAACAGTGGGCCCATGTTTTCCCCTATCTTTCTTTTTCTATTTATGTACTTGCAGAATCGTTTCTTGTTACCATTCACATCCCTTGCCAGATTCAACTCCAGGTCAGCCTTAACTTTTCCAGCCCTATGCCTGCAAGATGGAACAGCAACTCTGTACTTCTCCTGGGTCACCTGCCCTTGCTTCTACCTCTTGTACTTTTCCTTTTATGTCTGAATTCATTAGGAGCTCCTTGATCATCCATGCTGATCTTCTGCTGCCTTTTCTTGATTTTTCTACTTGTCAGGATGGACCTTTCTTGAACCTGGAGGAGCTGATCCTTGAATATCAGCCAGCTTTCCTGGATCACTCTTTTCTCCAGAGCCATATCCTATAGGATTCTTCCAAGCAGATCTTTAAAGAGGCTGAAGTCTGCCCCCCTGAAATCGAGGTTTAGGGTCCTGTTTTTTGCCCTGTTACCTCCTCTCAGGATCCTGAACTCCACCATCTCATGATCACTACAGCTAAGGCTACCTCTGACTTTCATGTCTTGGACCAGTTCTTCCTTGTTTGTAACTACCAGGTCCAGCAGAGCACCTTCCCTTGTTGGCTTCTCAACTACTAGTGCCAGGAAGTTGTCATCAACGCATCCAAGAAATTTTCTGGAGCACCCGAGCCCTGCAGTATCATCATTTTAGCAGGTATCAGGGTGGTTAAAGTCTTTCACAAGGAACAGGGTCTGTGAACACGAGGCTTCTTCCAGTTTTTGGAAGAAGGCCTCATCATCATCTTCCTGATCAGGAGGTCTATAGTAGATACCAACTACAACAACACTGATGTTTGTCTGCCTGCTAATCTCGATCCATAAACTCTTGACTGATGCCTGATCCATCCCAAGGCAAGGCTCCATGCATTCCAGTTGCTCTCTCACACAAAGTGAAACTCCCCCTCCTTGCTCTCATAGCCTGTTCATCAACAAAAACTTCATTGCTGCTTTTCTTGACAGTTTTGTTGCCTTGCTTCCATCTCTTTTATGCTCCCTTCTGTGTTTCAGTTCATCAAGAAGCACCTGTCTTAGCCAGATAGGCCTTCTGCTGAAATTCCTGGTTGGGATGAATGGGATGAATTGTTCCTGTCTCTCAGGATTTTTTTCTTTAAAAATCCTTTCCCTTTTATGACTGCTTGCTGGAGAATTTTACCTAGTGATTACCCATACAAGCCAAATTTTACTGTCCTAAAGTCCAGAGCCTTAACTCTGCTGCTCACTTTTCCAGTTGTCCTGCAGATCCTGAATTGGTCATCTTGTGATCACTGCAAACCAAGCATGCTGTAAATACTTGCATCCAGGATGTTTCTACAAAAGGCAGCTTGAGAAAAATCTTTCCCCTGTGATTTCTCATGAGCTGCATAATTTAAATATTAAGCTGCTTACATGATGATCTAACATTGTAGTTGATGAGTTTACAACACTGATGCAAATTTTCTGTGGAAAACTTGCCTTTGGCTTTTGCAGGGAATCAGTTTGCCTTTAGATACATGCATCATTGACACTAAATCCTCAGAACAGAATCCAGGATATTTTTAGAGTGTTGATAATAAAGCACCTTGTTTTATTTTTATCTTACTAATAGCATAACCAATTGGATAACTAATTGAGTTGGCCAATTTAATGTGATTAATCTGATTAAAACCCTACAAATCCAGTGTCATTGCCATCTTCATGGGAATGAAGACTAGGATATGGAAGCACAGCCTCTCTTTTCTGCAAAATAGGTAACTAGGGAGAATATAGGAATGGTAATTATTTGGAAAATTGAATAGTTTAATGCAGAAAGTTGGCACCAATACACCAAAAATTTGGGGAAGTGTTTTCTTGCAAACAAGATTAAAGATAAAGCAAAACCAAAAATCAGTCTTCTTTAATGCTTACAGCAAAAAATCTCCTCTGAAAATGAAGCTTCAGAAGGCTTTCACCTCACTGAAATCCAAGATGACCACTATTCCCATCCTTTCCTGTGTGTCAGCACACATTGGAATAGCTAGTTAGGAAGCAGGGAAAATTGATCCAGTTTAAAAATGAACCTTGTCAATACTGTTTTGGCATGGTGTTTTTTTTTATGTAGATAAGTTCCCTGATCCTATCACCACAAGGGCTACCCAAGTACTAATGATAAGGCAGGAAAGGTCAGCTTGGAGTGAAGGGGGAAGGCAGGGCAGATTAGAGCAGCTGTGAAATTACAGTATAGAGCAGTTTTTACAGCCTCAAAAAGTAAGCAAGAAAAATTTAGGGACTTGTGAAAATTTGTAGAGCATGCTTACTGTTGTTCTCAACTGAAGGCAAATGCTGTTGCATTTTTTGTTTGCTAGTCAGAGGAGACCAGAAAGAACCAGGACAAGTCAGCAGTTTGGGGCCATGCTTGGAGCTACGGCAGAGGCCAGGCATGTCAGCTGTGTAAAGCTCTTCTGCAGCTTCCAGGTCAGAGTGACAGAAGAAGCTCCGATCTCCTGTCAGGGCTGCACTGATACTTGCTGAATGACCGTGGCACCCAAAGACTGTGGCTTGGCATCTGGTGACCTATCTGCTATTTTACATTGATTACGTTTGTTTATTATTCTGGTCAGTGCTATCTTGCATTTGTTTGTTATCAGCAGAAAAAAATCTTGTGTGTGCTTTAAAACATTAAATTAAATTAAAAAAAAAAAAGTATCCGAACTGTTTGCCAAAGGAAAGCCAGGCCAGCCCTTCAACTTTTCTGTACTTGCTAAAGCCAGTTACTGGATATTGAGGCTCTGCTGTGAAGCTTGACATGCATGGTCATCTTCGAAAAGGGCAGATTGGAAGCTTTTCTGAGAGATGTTATTATTAGTATCATTCTTTTTCTTTTTTTTTTTTCCCTACTGAAATATTAGTTTTCTTGTTCCATTCGGAGACAGCCGCAGCAGTACATGTAGCCATGCTTTTGCACACAGCTTTACTCACCTTAGGGTTTTTAGGGACAGCTGTGCCACAGTATGAATGGTTAAGTTAAAACATCTCATGGTGACCCATATGTGATGATCACTGACACAGAAGATGCAGATTTGGCGTGTCCTTACTTTATTGTGATTGACATGATACAGGCCAGAGAGTCTACTGAGTGCTGAGGGATCCTAAATCCATGGATTGTTGGCCAGGCAATGTTTACTTCTGGGGATTTTAATTCTGGAGTCATTGCAGTGCCTTAACCATGTCAACTAAAAGCCCTCATGAATTTCTTTCATTTAAAAACAAGCAAACAGCTGCTTGCTACTGGTAAGCTTTCACTGCTTTGCAAATTAGACAATTTCCATCCCACAGAGGAATGGAAATTCAGTGTGCTTTCAGGAGTGAAACAAGCACTTCAAATTGTGCCTACGTTTTTATTCCTTCTTCTACAAATATGACTGTTTTTCTGTTTCTTTTCCTTAATGCCTCCACTGAGTAGAAAGACAGATTTTCCGCTAAAATCCACTTATATTCAGCCAGAAATGTTCTTCATGCAGCTGGCCAAGCTATGTGAAGAGTAGGTCTGTGCCACTGTCGTCTAAAGCCAAAATGAAATGTTCTCCCAACTACAGCTTTTGGTAGGACTTGCATAAGTTATTACAGAGCTGATCAAAGGCATTGGTGTCAGAGGCATATGAAATGTGGAGGTCCAGGAGGCTTGGCTTTTCTGAAGATAATGTTGATAAATGGGGTGTTTGTGGACATAAATGAAAAGCCAACAGCAGTGAAGCATCCTGGCAGAGAAGTAAAATACGGGACACCTGTAGCTCTTCTTTTGCACCTGTAAAGCTGATATGTGGCAAGGACGGGATGATAGCAAGAAACTGAAGCTGGGACAGGAGAGACCAGCTGTTTGTCAGTTTTGCTGTATGGCTGAGGTGGTGACTAAGTCATGCTGTTGTTCATGACATGAGCAATGACGGAGATGATGGGGAGGTTCTTCTTTGTGGTAATGGTGGCAAGTCTCCGATTCCTAATTCTTCACTAGAATAAAATGGCTCTGCCTGGTGACTTTAATCAGAGATAAGGCCCTTATAGGTGGCTAGGTAACTAATGCTCCAGCACAAAGTAGGATACAGCACCATGCCATGTTGTAACAAAAGCTGTGAAGGAGTATGGCAAATGGCTTCTGTTAAGGTTCTGTTAAGGTTACGGATGCAGTCAAATACAGCCTGAGTGGAATGAACCTTTTCCGTATATCACCTGTTATTTGCCTTACAAGATCACATAAAGCTTGATTACAGAATTAGCAGATTTGCATCAGTGTTTGCTGAAAGGACTTTCCAGATGGATCTGGTTTTTTTTCTGAATGGATGGTTAGTTTTTCATTTATTTATAGCAGAAATGGCTTTGGTATGTTAGAGTATAGTAATAAATTTACCAAACTACTAAATAGGATGTTTTCCTGCTTTCTTTCAGCTGATTACAACATCTCTAGGTATCTCAGGATAACACGAACATCTGTTCCCTGGAGATTGACTCTTCACAGACAGTAATCATAGAGCTAATAAATGGACTGGAGAATAGCGTTTAGGAAACAACTAGGGACAATTCTGCCTCTCTTTGCTAACTCTCATCCTAATATTTCATTCCTTTTACTAGACTGGCTTTCTGAAATGTCCTATAGCAAACTTGCCATATGCATTTTCTTTGGGGCAGGACAGAAAATCAGGTAGTGACTCTGGGACTTGGACAGCTTGCTCTAACAGTCTGAGTTAGCAGACTGTCAGAAAGGGACAGTCCTGCCTCCTTCCCCACCCACTCTGAGCTCTAGAGCACAAAGCCAGCAGCAGGTCTCACTCAAGCACTCACTACTGCTCTCAGGCAGAAATCTCCCCTGATTCCTCATAATTTAAGATGAGTGAAATCAATTACTTTCCTGGTATGCTTTTCAGTTTGCTATTTTTAATGATAGAAGTGAGTCTGACACCTAATTTGTGCTCTTTAAAACAGGCTGAGAAAAACGTGTTGTAAATAAATCTTGAGAGGAATATAAATTAGCATGGTTCAGGGTATGATAACTTCCCTGTTATTTTCAGTCTGACCCATAAAGCTGTGGGGAGAGTAAGCTGGAGGGTTCTTGTATCTTTTCACATAGTATCTGATGCTGGTCGTTACTGCAGACAGGATTATAGAGGACCTTAAGCCTCAGGCAGCACGACAGCCCTGTTGTTCTAAGACACACAAATGAATGTTAACTCCTGGATCTCTCCTAGATTACAGACATGTTAAAACAGACAAACAAATGTCTGTGCATCAAGCGGTGAAATAGCATCAGATGAGAAAGAGCTCTGTAGCTTCTGCAAGAAATTGGACAGCTAATTTAACATATATAATCTCACTGAGAATGTGTAAGGAGTGGGATGGGAAAGTAAGTTGGCTTTGGCTGTAGTAAAATGAAATTCCACAGGCTCAGCAAAGTGTTGTAAATTGCCAGCTTTAACGCGACAGCTGCTGCAGTTTTCAGACACAGATAATACTCTTCTGACTTATGTCTCATCTCAGGGAGCAACTAAGAAAGCTTAATTCCCAACCAGCACTTGTTTTTTTTTTTTTTTTTTTAATCGGATATACTCTCCTATATCACCACCCTGAAGTTTGGGAAAAGCTTTCCTGTGATGGGAAAGATCACTAAGATTAGTGTTCTGTGTGGGAACAATGTCTTCTATTCCCCCCCCTCCTTTTTTTTTTTTTTTTATTTCCAGGAACCATGCCAGTTCTTTAATCTTGGTCAGTTTTTAATTGTATTCCTTACTTCCTCAAATTCTGCATGCAAAGATTGCTTGTCATAAATGTCCTTATTCCTCTGCAGTATCAACGCAGGTTCAGCAGTCTGTGTCAGTTCAATATTTGATGAACTGTTTAAATTTCTCCCCAAGCCTTTTCCTTCCCTATTTCAAGGCAAGTCAAAAGAAACTGAAGCAACTGAAGGAAAATCACTATGGTTACACCACCCAGTTCTAGTGAGGAGCCCAAGATTTAAGCCTTACTGCTTGTAACAAAATACGTATTTGAGACACCCCCAGACACTTGGGATTGTGTTTGCAAGTGTTAGAACAGACATCGTCAGTTTTAGATAATTCCATTGCAACGTTTTGATTGCAAGACAGTGATCTGCCATTATAGATGGATTGCTTACATAAGAAGTGAAACACAAGTTTAAAACACAACTCAAAGCATGTTGATCTGTTTTTTCACTCAGATATCTAAGACTTAGTCACCAACCTGGTTAGCAGTCTGTGTCAACACTGTCAGCCAAAAAATGATTGAAAGCCGATTCCTTCCCAGCTGCAAACACTGCCAAGACATCACTGTGAGGCATTTTTAGGCATTATGAGAGCTGTGAACTTTATGAAGTATTGGAGTTTCTGCAAGCTACAGCAGATGACTTTTATGGCCAAGGTGGTTGGTATGTCCTATACCAAGGTCTCTCATCCCAACTAGTACCTAATTTCAATCCAATTGCTTACACAGGGGGGGAATATTGCTGAGCTACCACAGTTCTCTGCAGTAGGCAGGTATCCATCTGTAAGCCAACCACAACTAAAAACCCTAGCAGAGAGGCCAAGGACCAGAATCACAGAGATTTGTTGAGGTGTCCAGCTGTTGCATGACAGCAAATGTGCAAACTGACTTCAACAGGACAACTTCGCTGTGCGAAGTTAGATGTGGGATTAAGTTTGTTATGGAACTGAAATCAACGCACAGATCTGTGCTTGATCTTCAGTTGTTTTAATCTGCTGAGCCACTGCAGGAGCTGTACGTTGATTTGCACTGGTGCTGCCATGGTCAATAATTCACTTAAGCTTGTGCCTCACTTCAAGCACCCAGTGTCCCCACTGAAAGAGGAGCCGCTTGGAGGAATGTAGATGCCTGAGCAGTATGGGGGGCTCTGCTTAAGGCCAAGCCTAATGCGAGAATCTGAACAAATGATGCTTTCGCACTTGGCAGATGGCTCCTAGCTGTGGCTCAGGCACGTGAGTGAATCTGGACAGGGAATGTAGATCACGTCACTTCATATTTTTCTCTGATAACTGATTGTCTAGATAAAAGAAATGTGGTGGATCTCAACTATGTGGTGTTCAGTAAAACATCTGAGATTGGGCAAGTTAAATTGGAGAAGATGGGAAATAGTATAAGAACTGTAGAATGGTTAGGATATTGGATAAAGGGGATGTTCCAGCAGTGTGTGCTGAACATGGAAGAAACATGCCAGGGGAGAATACAGGTGGAAATCCTCAAGAATCAGATTTGGGATTAATTTTTATTTTCTCTTTAATGACTTGGCACAAAAAAAATCAAGATGTGTCAATCAAATTTTCAATTGATATTAAAGCTGGGAGCCACTGTCAACATCATAGAGTATAAGAATATCACAATAATTATCTTGAATACTGTGGTAATAGAAGTGGGATTATATTCAATACTGAAAAGGACAAGGTCATGGACTAGGAGACTAATGACAAGGATTTATTTTACCAGCTGAAACCTTACTGGGGAATGGGACAAAGAAAAGAAGAAAAGAGCTGAATATTCATCAATCTATTATGTCACCCTTACGCAGATGTAATAGGAGAAATATGATCCTACTGTGTACTAAGTGATGTATTGCAGATGAGTCAGAGACATGCCAACCCTGCTGTCCATGAGCAAGTGGGGCTGTGAACACTGGGCATCATCCTGGTCATTCACAGAATGACCAGATTATCCTCGAGGAGACTAATTCAAGCTGGGGCAGTTGCAGAGTAGGGCTGTGGCAGTGGTCAGGTGAATGGAGAGTAGGGTCCTGAGCTCCAGTTCAAGCTCTGGCAGCTCAGGTTAACCTGAGTTTGGGAAACCAGGACAAAGTAGCTGTGGGCAGTGGAACACTACCACAAGTCAAGACTGGCTGGGCTACCTGCTCTGACTTTCAATGCTATGCCTTAGCTTTACACGCTGATGCGAACTAACTGTTAAAAATGCACTTCTGATAAATACTCTATTTCGCTGTCAGCATTGAAACTATAGCTGGTAATGCTGGATCTGCCTCTCCTAAAGCTGTGGGCTGCTTCCTGACTTGTGTGCTTCAGGTAGGACAGCAATTCATCCCTCCCCCAGCTTGCAAGTTATTCGTGGCAACTCCAGCAATGCCTACAAGCTGAAAGTGAGGTTAGGCTGCGCTGTGCTGCTCCCTGCAGGCAGGAGAAGACAATTTCAGTCTACATTGCCTGACAAAGATCCCCCTTTGGTAAGGGGGTGAACGGTAGGGTTGTCTGTAGACGTTTTATTGGAATTGTCATTTAGACCTTCATGATGGTTTTTCTGGGGAGGGTGATGGCTGAACACAGAGAGGACGTGGAGTCTGAAGTACTGGGGCTTGAGGGCGAGGGGTCAGGCAAAGGCTGGCTCCTCAGAGATCAGAAAACTGGTCAGAAGGGATCAGAAAGCTCAGGAAATCACTGTCCCGACTGATATTTCAAGCGAAGTCTGGGAAATACAGTCTCTTTTTACAAACCTTTCACTTCTAAGGGGGAAAAAAAAAAAGAAGCAATACAAGTAGTTTAAGCAACAATATGCTTGGGAAGCCTGGGAAAGAGGCAAGCTTGCACATTTGGGCATCGGGGAATAGTAGCATCAGAAGGAATAATCATGTGTTTTTAATCACGTCACTGGTGAAATGGAAAAATAAAACAAAAATCATTTTGGATCACCCCAAACTAAAAACTTCAATTTTCCTGCCAAAATGAAGATCCCTCTTAAATATTTTTGAGCAAATGGCACCTCACATTTGTTTTGTGCTTCTTAAAAGACACCCCCACCCCCCAATTTATTATTAATTAAGTATAGATGAATATGTTATGGCAAATATCATTTAAAAAGTCAATACATCAGACTGTTGACATAGAGTAATTTTTATGCTACAGTGGTTGAAAGACTTTTTTTTTTTTTTTTTTCATTTTCTGTTCTGAAAGACCTTCCCAAAGTTCCATCTAAACTTTTCAAAGCATGTGGGTGTTCAGTCTCTTACTAAGCTATACCTACAAGTTCATATGTGAATCACAGAATCATGCAGGTTGGAGGAAACCTCCACAGAACCACCTCCAGCTGACAGCATGTCAAACTACATCAGGTTTCTTGAGGCCTTGATGAGTTGAGCTTTGAATGTCTCCAAGGATGGAGGCTCCACAACCTCTCTGGGCAACCTGTCCTGGTGTTTCACTGCCCTCACGAGGAAAATCTTTATCCTTATGTTCAATCAGAATTTCTCACACATTCAAACCTGTGCCCCTTGTCTTTCATCTTGTTCCTGTGATATGCATAAGCTAAATACAAAAAAGGTCACACTCATGTACTAAACCGAAAATTTTGTTAGAGTTGCTTATTAAAAATACTACATGATATTAACTTTGAATTTCTTCTTATATATTCATGCATGTTGTTTTAACATTCTTTTTTGAACAGGAAATTTCTCAGCATTTAAGTGATGTTAAAGTAGAATTATATGTGGCTACGTAAGACAACCTATGGTTAAAAGCTTCAAGTGTCTTGTAATTATCCCTTAACTGTCTTTTGTTCCACTGAATTTTTATTTGAAATTTGGGCTGCAATCATGGAATCATTAGGGTTGGAAAAGACCTCCAAGATCATCTAGTCCAACCGTCCCCCTACCACCAATACTACCCACTAAACCATGCCCCTAAGTAACACATCCAACCTTTGCTTAAACACCCCCAGGGATGGTGACTCTACCGCCTCCCTGGGCAACCTGTTCCAATGCCTAACCACTCTTTCTGAGAAGAAATTTCTCCTAATTTCCAGCCAATGCTTAGTTTTGAATAAGTAGACCAGAAAATTCAAGCAGATCAAAGGGCTTTTTGTGATTTCTTCACCTACCATGGGTCAGTGGTTTTAAACTGTCACCAGGTAGGAACCATTTCTCTCTCACTTTTGTGAAGGTAACCCAGAAAATTATTTAATTCATGTAAGGTATTTTTCTGAGAGAATCTCCTACATTATTTTAGCCTGTAATGTTCTAGTTATAGCATGTGTGTACCTCTAGTTTTTTCTTTAATTAAAGCATGTCAGGAAATAATAATGAGGATTATTTTTTTTAACTATGAAATGCTGTCATTTCTCAGCAGAAGAATGACAGAAATAGAGCTTGTGAAGAATTAATCTAGAATGCTCTACTGTGATTAAGTTCACATTAGTAAAGAAGAAGAAATAACAGTGAAAGCTTTGAGTCACTTTAAGTAACAGTTAAGTCAGGTGTGTTGTATTTGCTTTAGATTTTCATGTATTCTCAAGTGTGAAGTAAACCGAGGAAAAAATGAAAGAAAAGTATCCCTTGCTAGTATATTTTGAGCAAAGAAATTTTGGGAATCAAGTTCTGTAGCTGCTTGCTTAGAGATGCATGTGTAATCTAGAGTGTATTCAGAAGTATCCTTAGCTGGTATTTGCAACTAATATTTCTTTCTGGCCACTGTATTTTGATGTTGAGGTTTCTACTATAGAAATGTGTGTAGCTCACATACTAAGTCTATAGGAATGTTTCAGTGTATATTGTGACGTAAGAATTGGCTTCCAGCTAAGCTTTTTATAATCATCTGCAAACTTAGAGAAGGGGAAAATCTGCCATTTGATTCCAGAATACCATCTCATTTCCCTTTCTTTTTGCTGTTTAAGGTATATTTCTTTAATAAAGAAGGCCTGTTTTACGAATAGAAGGCACTCTGTTACAATGATGAAACATAACAAGCTGTAGGGACCAAGACAGTGTTTGCATTGCTGTCTCATCTGTTTGCAAATATTCTTTTATATCAGCTTTTACTGACAAAATGCAGCTGTTTTGTGTGGCTATGACCAATAAGATACTTCCTGTCCAAACCAGGGTGCTCTTGGCTCTCTTCATCTCCTGAACGTATGCTGTAAAGCCACAGAAGGAATCGGAGTAAAAGTGGAGTCTGTACAAATTCTGGATGCAGTGCATTCTGCCTCTTCATTTTGAAAGAAAACACTGGTTTTGTTAGGTAAACAGGCAGCCTGGCTTTTGCACAGCCTTACAGAGCTGCTACAACTAGATTTAAAGCAAAGGCTATAGAAGAGATTACTGGTTAAGGTGATAAAACGTGTAAGGGGATAAAGAGAGAAAAGTCAAATGGAATCAGAAATAAAATTGTCATTGAAGACGTTGGGGAAAAAAGGAAGATGCGATTGCAGAGAAAAGGGAAGATTTAATTTCAATCATGGGAAAACCTGGGAGAAGAAAGTAAAGGAGAAATGCAATAAGGTTTATTGTAAATTTAGAAAAGTGTTAGTGTCTTGCAGGACTTGTTTCTGAGCCTCATGATTTTTATAGATTGTTAGTCTAAAATTTTGATTGCTCTGTTAGAGCTTCACAAGTGCTAATATATGCTTCAGGGATGTTTGTGTGAACACATAATTTGGTCTACTGAACTTTGACACTACTTGTCTCCGGTACCTTCATTAACTTTTTCTTTTTGATTACACTCCCCTGTCAGGAAGAATATTCAGCCTTTATTTAAAATAAAACTTATCTGCTGCCACTCAAATATAAGCACTGAGCAAGCTGTTTCTTCTTTCCTTAACCAAATTTAGAGGCAATGGGACATGGGTCCAGGCCCCTTTCCCAAAAGGAGCTGTTATTTCTGATGAGACAGTAACTGCTTATCTTTATGAACTTGACGTGCCCAACCAAACTGGGCTACAGAGCTGTAGCTTACCCACTCTGAAAGTTTGTAAATATCTGAAATATAGTGAAAAGATGCGTATAATATAGCCAACAGCAAAACCATAAAATTATTTTCATAAGAAACTTAACATGGGATTCACAGAGCTCCTTAAGCAATGAAAAGCAGCATACCAGTTTTCCAAAGAGAAATTGGTAAGGGCAGGTGGTGACTGCCTTTAGAGATCAATGCTCCTCTCTGACAAATGCATTAATTTATAATGGCTGGTAGTGTCAGCTGTAGGCAACCTCCCTGATCTAATAAAGACAACTCCCACATTTCACAGATGCTGAAATCTAAATTTGGCTTTTGATGCCAGGATGGATCAATGCTTTAATTAAGGCAACCTACAATCCTTCCTTTAGCTGTTACTTTCCACTGCATGTGGCTACATGTAGTTTTTTTTCTCCTAAAGAGAGGAGGTTTGCTGGGAAAAATGAGTAAGTAGACTTTGGGATACCATTGGAGAATCCAAAACTAAATCCTGTGATTATGTATGCTAACCATTTATCATTGTTGTGAGTCTTCTTTCTGTCCTTCTATTTCTCTATTTTTATGTTTATTTCATATTCCTGTTTATATACACTCAGTTCTGAGAAATTTTACAACCCTATTTTGTAACTGAAGCAGGATTACATGGCCTCCCCTAAAGTTCAGATACCCCCGTTAATATAAGCAGTCCAGTTCATTAGTTACCAAGGATTACTGGATAATGATCACATCAAGGAAAGTTATAATTTGCATGTACAAACTATGCAAAGTGAAATCCTGAATGTTCTGTTCACAAGAAATTGCATGTTATGTAAGCACAGACTTATGCCTCACAAAGACCTTTAAAGGAAATAGGAAAATGATATTAAATTCAGAGGTATGCTCTTGATGTCTGTTTTTCTGTATTTCTGGTAAATTAGGAGGTCTGTGCATACTGCTTTGACTATCCTGATAACCTGAATTATGAAGCAGTTTGCCTGAATTTCTGGGATTATTTCATTTTTTATTTGCTTACTGTGTGCCATGTAAGTGGGTTTTATTTTCTTCATAATAATGATGACTTTTATGTAATGAAGTTCAGTTTTGAACAGACTAGAGGGATCTGCCATTATCTTACACAGGAAAATTTCAAATTACCTTCCATCATGGCAATGTGTTTCCAAAGACAGTGTTCAGAGCAACTCTGTTTTTGGTAAAGCAGTATTTTGCTCCCCTAGACCATTATCAGTTCCCCAGTGGTGCAGTATTTCATCCTGAAGCATGCTTCAAATATTAACAATGCCCCTGTTTAAAAGCGCATCACACATGAAGGAAAAAGAGAATTCTTAACATTGTCTCAATGGATTAAGTAAGTACTTGCCACAGGTATTTCTGCAATGAGTATTAATATTATTACCAAGCTAAAGATTTTTTTTTAACCTGTGTTTTTTTTTTTAATCCTAAGAATTTTATTTTTTCTGAATTCCTTTTCTTTTCTTTAAATTTTTAAAATTTAAAAATCCTTTTTTACAGGAATAGTCTTTCTCTCTTATAGGAATATAGTCTTATTCTTTCATTTTCAGCCTTTCACTATGTTAATATGAAAATATGTTTTTATCATAGACACTGATGTTTACCGACTATAGAAATGACGAGTATGAATGACCAGGCTGTGACAAGTTCATTTATACTATTTGTTTTATAACAGACTCGATAAAAGTTGTTGTTTTGGAAGATGAAGGGAGAAGAAACACTACAGAAAAGTGATAGGTCAAGGTTAATTTTTGTTTAATGTTCCTTATGGATTCATTTTATTTCTTTTCATACAGCATAAAGGCAAGTTCATTGCCATTCAGTGGGCTAATACTTCCCTGACAAAAGCTTCACTGATCCTGAAAACTTCTGGAGTAGATTACAAAAGGATTGCTCTGTCCTGTCATTGACACATGGCTGGACCTTTAAAGTGTGATGTTTACTTGAATGTATTGTTTTATTTTTTAATAAGCATTATGATATGTTCCTCATGTTAAATTTAAGGAGTTAAACTATGACAATAATTAATTATTAGATTAAATTTGAAATTGATTAAATAGGGTGAGATTTTTAAAACGGGTTTATTTCTATCCCATAAGTGAATTTTCATTGACAAGTACTCAGAAGTCTTCCTGTGCTTTTCAGTTCATCCTAGCTAGCACTTGCCTCTCCCCCACACCAGCCTTAAGAACGGTCTAAAGCCCACAGCCTAAAGATGTATGCTTTAAAATGTAGTTTCTTTGTAGGAGCTTTGTAATTTTCACATAAGTTGGAAGATGGTGCATGGAAAGGGTGCCCTTAGCAGTCCTTTTCCACTTGCATAAAGGACGACAACAGCCTACAAAAACCAAGAGAATGAGGTTCCAATTATATATTCCTAACAGACTTTCCTTCACTGGATCCAACGTTTTCTCCAGGCAGTGTTAGCTTTCGTGAATAATTGTAATTCCTCTTGAGTATGAAAGGAGAAAATATTTGTATTTCCATCAGTTTTGCTTTAAGCCAAATTTATGTGCTGCTCAAACAGCCCTTCTTCCTGCTTCTTCTGTCCTCCTAATGTAATTCCAGCATCTTAATGGGAAACAGTATTGTGGATACATATAATGGAGTCCAGGGCCAAAGCCTTGGCTCACAGTGGATTTCCAGGTGAAACTGAAGGAATGTGTACTAATGTCCAGAGGTCTAATGGGCAAGGAACTGAAATTTTGCTTTCTTGTGCTATATTGTTACTGGCTCAATCTACACATTGGAGCAGGTCTGCCTTGCTGTACTCCCATTACTCCTGTAATTACTCCTGTCCACCAGTCATCCCATTTGGAGGATCTACTGGAATGGACAGTGCATCCATAAGTTTCCTTTTGGAGGAAGCCCAGATGAGATGGAGAAATGCTGAGCCAGGATGATCTCCTTGCAGCATGAGCACGTGGCAAAGACCATTGATGGACTGGAAAGTTGGGTAGGCAACAGGGTGGCCATGCCCATTGGGCAGGCCTGTGCTGCTCTGCTGATGACAGTGGGTACACTGGCACATCTGTGATGCGCTGGAAAGCACACAATAGGAAAGGTTACATTGTGAAAGGTCCTTGGTACAGGGACGTGACCTGAGCTTGCTTTGTTAGTCTTCTAGCAGACCGCAGTGTCTCCTCTTAGACATGGTGAAGACAGTGGCTTCAGGCTTGGAGTTCATTTTTTTGTGAGAGGTCTTGAGTATTTTCGCATGTTTTGATCAGAGGATTGGCAAACATATCTATATTTGATGAATGCCATAAATAATGGAAGCAGATTATTTGAACTGAGCAGCTTTGTGGTCTCTTGGTGAAAGTGAGTCATTGCTTTCATGTTTTTTAGGCCCTCATATAGCATTTGGGGAGTCCCAATCACGTGTTTGCTTTGTAATATTTCAGTGCTTTTAGTAAAGGTATTACTTTTTGATAACATACAAATGCCTTTGAGGGTAAAATTTTCTTCTGGGTTATGGCTGGACTTTTCCTTAATAAACACTGCAGGAAAACAAAAGCCTCCCACTCATGCTTTTGCTACTTTTGCATCTGCCACATTTACTCTCCCTCTTCTATCACTTCCACCTAGATGCAATTAATAAATACATGTCCCAGATATTCTAGCTCTGCTCTGTGTTTCTTCCCACTGGTCTTGCTGAGTTTGTACCAAGTTCTTGGTGTGTTCCTTCAGTGACTTGTTGGTTGGCTGTCTGGGAGCCACAGAAGTGCCATGGGATTTGCTCCTTCACTTCATTCGATCCTAACAAGCATTGGGGTGGTGCTGGACTAGAAATGCTTTCTGAGACTTGGACACAAATACACATTCTTTTTAGTAGTTTAAAACATTAAAACCATCTTGTGTTGATACCGATTACTACAGAAGCGACTTTTATTCAAAAAAGTTTTATCTTGTAGTTTAATAATGTAATATGGCTTACCATGGTGAACTGTTCCTTTATTTGAGTTCAGTATGTATCAGCTTTCTTTACTGTCATTAGTTTGCATTCAATTAACATCAGCCTCTGGTGTTTGTAAGACAAAGTGCCTCTTTGACTACCTTGCATGAGTTCTGTGTTTTCCTGTGTTTCTGTCTTACATATATTTTCATCAACCCACCAAACAAAAGACCAGTTCTGCTCGAACACTTGTCCACCATAAGCAGTCCATAAACAACAGTCTGACTAAAATCCCGCAATCCTGCAGATGGGGGAAGTAGGCCTGAAGCAGAAAAAAGATGCCATCTGAGATGAAGCATGTCCATAAGAAACTGCCACATCTCAGACAAATAAGTAAAAGCCCTCGTTGTTACTGAGTCCCTGTGAGAACAATGCTTACTATTGCATCTGTATGAGATTCAGCAAATGAGCCCTACGAGTCGGTTCTGGTCCAAGGACTGGTACGGAAGAAGAAATCTTATTGTCTCTCCATGGAGAGAGACAACTCCAGGAGAATTGGGAGGAATAGCTGTTAACCTGCAGGCAGTCCCATCACTTGGGAGAACTGGAAAGATGTTTTGTGCCATCTGTCCTTCCACGTGCCTGTAGTAGTGACAGGCACAATATGGTCATTCATGAGAAACTAAGAAGTATAAGTACATCAGAAATTTGTTTTAGCACAACTGCACTTCATCTACTAGTAAATTATTATTTACTGACATATGTCTGTTAGAAGGAAATCTAGAATCGCCAGGTGTGCACTAGTGAGGTCCCAATGAGTGTTAACTGATTCAGTGTAAATTTCTCTCAAGTGAAACACTCCTTGGGCTGCCCAAACTCCCGTTAGCTTCAGTGAAAGGCTGAACTTCAACCCTTGAAGGAACAAGCACAAAAAAGGTAGGAGTTCAGAAAAGGACATCTATAGAACCAGCTGACAAAGTCCAAAGGACTGTGTGGCACTGTAAGACTTTTACAAAAGCCTTCTGTAACTAGGTCATCTGCCTTGCTGAGCGGTGGCAGATGTAAAACAACTGCTTTGTAACTGAACTCTGCTCTGTGCTAAAAGCTGTCTACAGAGATTTGAGTCAAATCCCTGTGACAAACATCTCTGGAATGGGCTCATAAACACTGTGGCAAGCAAATGGGAAAATAATTTACAAAAAAAAAAAAAAAGGAAATGAAAAAGTCATGAATTAAATTGGCACATACATGAATTAACACTATTTATTTGGCTATTTTGCAGAATATAATGTTACTAATCCTTTATTTAGCATATGACTGAAGCATTTTTAGTTTACATTGTTGACCTAGTTATGCTAGGATTATTATTGCTTTCTCCAAAGGATAGTTTTCTGAACAAAACTCTAGGGGCAATTACATCAGGAATCTGACATATGACCAGCAGCCTCTTCCGGGATAAACTCTCCAAGGCTTCCATGGTTTGGAAAGGGAAAGTAGAAAAACAATCCCTGAAAAATGTCCTGATAGAAATTTGTTTTCTTTAAGTCTCTCTTCTTTAGCATACTATGGAGCTTCATGTAGATTTTTAGCATGGTATCAACTATTTTTGCCTTATTTCACTGGACCATTTACATGTGTTCTACAATTACACCCAGGACTTGCAATTGGATACAGAATCTGGGTATACGCGAAATGCTGAGACAGTCCCAAGGAGAAGACCTGTGGGTTCTAGCACTGTTAAATAATTGGCCTGTTTTTTTTTTTTTTTTTATTTCAAGATTTAACTAAAAAGAATATGGAAACAAGGACAGAAACTGTGTGGGGCATTGTATAGGTGGAGACACCTTTTTATTTCTACACTTTTCTATGTATTCAGATTTGTTGGAAGTCTCCAAGTGTAGTCACACTGTCCGTCCCAAACATACTTGTCCAGGTGATGAGGGATGGTAGGCAGCTGGCAACACTGACCTGCACACACACAGCAGGGACTTGTGTCAAATGTCATTTGAGTCAAGCTGTTGGTGATGGCTTCCCCAACATTTGTGAGCCTAGCTGGATGGGTGATGATGCTTCTCCCTGTAATCCTGTTTGTAGCTGGAGGCTGCTGGACCTCTCTCTGAACGAATCTTCTCAGATACATTACTTCAGGGCACTCTTTCTGAACCTGTTAGAATGACTCGGAGTTATATTAGGTTCTTAAAAATAAGAGGACCCATGGATCTGACAGCTGCTTCCCCATTGCTGTACTGAGGTAGCCTTGAAGTCAAGTTGCCTACTTGTTCTACCTTACCTGTTGGATAGATGTTAAAGCTTGTTTCTGGAGCAACCTGCTTACTATTTTTTGGGATCTACACAGGGCTTTAGCTTATGTGCAAGCATATACACACCTGCTGATGGCAATTTTGTATACTGAAGGCTTGATTAGATTTCCTGCTTTCAAGCTGTCACAGAGGTTCAGTGTGACAGATACCACCTGAGATTTTCAAATGGTGGGGAGACCTCTAAAGGACACAGGCATGAGACAAACAGTGAGGCAGCTGACCATTGCACATTACTAGAATTTTGGGCACTTGCTAATGAAAATGTTGGTACCTTTTGGCTCTTGACTGCTTAAGCACTTGAAGAGAAATTCTTGAATTACTCGCCTGATGGCAGGCTATTGGTTCTATTTCCATGAAATGTCTTTGTTTTAGTAATCTATTATTTCTCAAAACTATTTTTTCCTGGTTCTAGTTGAGTGTTTTTACACTGATCCCACACTATTCTGAACATCTTTATCGCTTTCTCTTATATTTAAGAACATGATATACTTTGAGTCTTTCTATCCGGTTCAGATAGAGTGCCCTGAAGTATATTGTACCTGAGAGGATTACTTCAGAGAGAGGTCAAAATAGGTGACCAGTGTTTGTTGCTGCTGCTCATGAGGACAAGTAATTTCTCTGACAGTAATGTGTTGCACCTACTGTCGATGTGACATGTTGAAAATATTTATTCCTTGTTTTGAGTGTAATGGCTTAATTCTAACAGTACTTCTCAATCTCCTCCTTTATTGGTCGGTTCTTTTATTTTTGTGCAAAATAGTGAGCACTTCTACCCAAATCCTTTTTGATATTTTTGTGGTGTTGAGGCTTTCCTACTTTTTGCCTGAGTTGACTGTTTGAGACAAACTGGAGGCACTGGCATAGGTGGATATTTGTTTCCAGGCTATATGCAGTCTGTTGAAAAAATTTGTTGAGCCTTTTAACACTTATAAAATGAGCTGTCAAATGGTTCATCTGGAGTCAGCCTGATATGCAGTAGCAGAGCAACACCATGGCACAGACAGGGAGAGTGGTCCTGAACTCGTGAGATGAGCTGTAGACTGTGTAAAACAAATGGGATCTGTGGTTACAGAAGGTTAAAGAATCTGAAGGTTAACCTTCATTAAAATCCATACTTGTTTTAATCATAGAATGGTTTGGGTTGGAAAGGACCTTAAAGATAATCTAATTCCAACACCTCCCACCAGACCAGGTTGCCCAAAGCTCCATCCAACCTGGCCTTGAACACTTCCAGGGATGGGGCATCCACAGCTTCTCTTCTTTTCATACTTCCTACATCATACTGTTGCCAAGTAATAAAAATCCCATTCCTTGTGAAAGAAAAATCATTCTAGCCCTAAAATGCTGTTTTATTAAAAATAACTAACTAAATAAAAAATTGGCATCTTCATCCACCACGCTGTGCTTTTTTTTTTTTTTCTTTTCTTTTCTATTTTACTTATTTGTAACATAATGATTCTTTTCATGCTTTCGGTGGCTTATTTTGCAAGACACAGTCTGCCTGGACTTAGTATAGATTTAATGCTTCTAAAATATGTCATGAAAATAATCAGGTGACAGATAAGGCTGATTAATCTATCATCCTCCAACATAAGCATTTCCAGAAATTCATTATTTTTTGTTTCCTGAATGACCTTCATAAGCCATCTATGCCTGATGTCTTCAGATGCTGAAGATGCAGACCTTCAAGCTATATGCTAAACTCTAAATGGAGAAAAAAAATAGGGATTTTAACTAACAATTCAAAACCAGTCCCATTGCAAAATTAACAGAAAACCTTGAACGTCTTCTTGCAAATTAATAAGCCATTAGAAGCAAAGAGTTGAAACTGACAGTATCAGTGCAAGAATGATTGTGGTGACCTCATACTAAGTATTTCTCATGTTTCCTCTTGATCTGAACTTCTCCATGTCTCAGTTTACTCACCTGTAATATAATAAATCTTGCCTATTTCACAGGGTTGTTCTGAGGCTTAATTAATTGTGCTCTTTGAAGAAGTATAGTTATTATACTGTGATATATAAAATGTCACACAGTAATTGCTGTAAGAAATGAAATGTCCAAATAACTATAGATGAGGAAAAGGGATATGGCTCTTGAAGGTGCTTTTATTTTTTTTTTATTTTTTTTTTTTCAGCAGTAATTTGAGAAGCAGAAAGGAATGGAAATGAAAAATTATATCAGTAGAATGTTTCCTTTGCTGTTAATTTTGTAAGACTCATTTAAAGTGAGAATGTGTAAACTTCTAGAGATCAGAGACAAAATAAGACTGCAAACAGTACAATGT
This sequence comes from Anseranas semipalmata, assembly GCA_013399115.1. Taxonomy (NCBI): domain Eukaryota; kingdom Metazoa; phylum Chordata; class Aves; order Anseriformes; family Anseranatidae; genus Anseranas; species Anseranas semipalmata. Next base: position 1,634,484 of record VXAA01007033.1, read on the forward strand.
TTTCAGACTAGAAATGAGGGACTGGAACCCAAATACTGAAGGCATCCTATTACTCCACCATCTGCCAAAGATATACCAGCTGAATCCCTAGGAAAGCCATAGCTTTTGGTACTAGAAACACCATCTTTGTAGTCAGTATCTTTTCTGAGACCCTTTTTTGCTTCAAAACCAAGACAAAGTCTATTTGTCATTGCCTGGGGAACTGCTAGCATGTGGCTTCTCTGAAGCCCATAGGGTTTTAGTATATTTTTGCTTGAATTTTTTGGTAGACTTGCAATGCTTAGCGATTTTTGGATTGCTTAGGAAGGAAACTGCCTTTTCATCCTTTAAAGTAGTTTTGATATAGCAGCTACTCTCAACTCAATTACTGTCTATTACTTAAAACACTCCCTGCAGCTACCCTACAGTAGAGTTTTGTGTGTGTGTGTCTGTGTGTGTGTGTGTATGTACATGTAAAGCTCCTTCTAATTTGCATCAAGGAATTGCAAACCACTTAACCAAATGCTAGTTCTCTACTGTAGGGTAGCTCCAGGGAATGTTATATGTCAAGAGGGACCTTGACAAGCAATTATACATACATACATATATGTATGTCTATATACACACACACACATAAAAGAGAAAGTTTTGATACCTCATAGTGACACCGTTTGGTTTAAATTGATGAATTTCCCTATAGAATGAGGAGGTGCAGGAAAAGGGCTGGAAAAGCCAGGATGCTTGTGGTTCCACAAGGCACAGGGAATACTGCTAATGCATAGGTACCATATTGGGCTATAACAAAAAGAAAATTTAGAGAAGGATGTTGGAAAATTATAGTCAGGTAGACCCCCTAGGTGACTACTACAACATCATTTATGTGGGCTCTGTTGCAGCTGCGCTATAGGTGAGGGGGACACACTGTGTTTTGCTCTCAGGCTGGCACAGAAGGAATCAGAAACATATGGAATAAATGTGTGGAGAGATCAGCTGCACAAAGTCTAGTTGGAGGCCAGTAACTAGCAGGGTACCCCAGGTCAGTAATGGGGCCCGGTCCTGTTCAGCATCTTCATTAATGATCTGGATGATGGGGCACAGAGTACCTTCAGCAAGTTTGCTGATGACACGGAACTGGGAGGAGTGGCTGATATGCCAGAGGGTCATACTGTCATGAAGAGAGACCTGGACAAACGGGAGAAATGGTCTGACAGGAACTTCCTGAAGTTCAGTGAAGGGAATTGCAAAATCCTGCACCTGGAGAAGAACAACCCCAGGCACCAGTACATGCTGGGGGCTGCCTGGCTGGAAAGCAGATTTGCAGAAAAAGGCATACTGGAGAGAGTCCAGTGAAGGGCCATGAAAATGATGAAGAGACTGGAGCCCTTCTCCTATGAGGAAAGGCTGAGAACAGGGACTGTTCAGCCTGGAGATGGGAAGGCTCAAGGGGATCTTATCAATGTGTATAAATGCCTGAAGTGAGGTTGCAAAGACAACAGAGCCAGGTTCTTTTCAGTGTTGTCCAGTGGCAGGACAAGAGGCAATGGACACAAACTTGGAATACAGGAGGTTCCACGTGAACATCAGGAAACACTTTACTGTTCAGGTGATGGAGCATGGGGAACACGTTGCCCAGAAAGGTGGTGGAGTCTTGGAGATCTTCAAAAGCTGTTTGGGCATGGCCCTGGGCAACCTGCTCTGTGTCCCTGCTTGAGCAGGGGGTTGGACCAGATAGCCTCCAGACATCCCTTCCAATCTCGGTCATTCTGTGATCAATGTATCATCTATTAAAAGTTTGAAGTTCTTAAGTGTGTTAAAGTCTGGATGTTTGTGCAAGCACAATGTCTACTGAGGAGAATTTGGCCTTTCTAACTTGCATAATCGCCTTCATCAATACATGTTTATGCACTAGATGGAACTGTTTATTGAGATCACCCAAAAGGTGAATTAGGTTTGAATGGGTTTATCTAAGCTGTAATGCTTCACGCATTCTGCTAGCACACTGCATGCTGCATTAGTTGCTTTCTGCCTTATTACCCTATAAAGCTCTAAATGTTTTGGGACTTCGTTATTGCAGAGAACTGGCTTTCCACATCTGATGCCTCTGCTGCTGCAATTAGTGTTAATGTGTGAACTAACAACCAGCTTTAAAAAGAGATGGAATAAAGAAGAAACATCTCATGAACTGCAACAATACATATACCTTTTTCCTTCATATCACAGCAAGTTGGGAAGTAAGAAATGCTGGTGAGTGGAATGACAAGAACATGACCTCCTCTGGGGACTTTGAGCTGACATACAGCATTAAGAGTTTTCTGTCATAAGCAAGGGAAGTTTCCAAGCATGTATTCTTTGGAAAGAACTGGAAAATTTTGAAACCATATTTACAAGTTTTTTTTTTTTTTTAACTTCTCNNNNTTGCACTTTATGAAGACTCTAGCTCAAAAGTTTAGTGGCAGAAACGTTCACTGGAGGGGTACACTGGTCATGTGGTGAGCTTAAGTAGCCAAAAGAGCTCCTGGAGGTCCAGACTCTTTGCTTTGTCCTGTATGTTTCATTTCTGTATTTTGGGTACACTGGCTGGTGATCTGCAGAGTCCTTTTGTTTCTGGTATTGATGTCTACTGAAAATGATGGTAGCTGTGTTGTTATGCCTTATAACACACACTGTTAAAAATAAGCCTCTATGTATGTGTCTAGGAAGCCTTTAAATGATTCATTCTGAAGGGGATTTGATGTAGAGGCAAACAGCTCTATACACGATATAAACTAAATGCAGCCCTCACTGAAGGAAGCTTAATTAGAATTTCTATTTACTCTGAGATTGTAGACATTACATATATTTCAAACCAGTTTAAAAATAATCAGATGAATGGAACTTTTTTCAGTAAAATTTGAATTATGTAGAATAGGGTAATATACAAGGCAGATGATTTATATTCTCCAGTGTTGATTTTGTGGTGCTTTCTAGCAAGGTTAATGGGTAATGATCTGTGGTAATGAAGAACAGTACTGAGTAGTCTGACACTGAAATAAGTACAAGGATGAATAAATCCAGTGCTGAATCAGGTAAGATATATCAAAATGATGGTCCTGAATCACCTGTTGCGTTATCATGAGGAAAGTCTAGAGAAGCCAGTAGTGGTCACTGAAGAAGACTTTAATATGCAACATTTAGTCAACAGTGGGAAATTTGGGAGTTTTCATTTGGGATTTGAATTGTCTGCAAAATTGTTCTCAAAAGAGAAATGGGGAGTTGCAGAGTATGGTCTGCAGCTGTGTTAAGTGAAATCTGGTTACACACAGGTTATTTCAAGACCAGTGTCTCAAATAACTCACAGTCAAACCTAACCCAAGAGCAGCAGCTGATAAGAGACCACGTAATATGAAAAAAAAGCAGTGTCAGCAATGAGAACCAGAGCTGTGATGGATAACAGGATATAAGAGAGTGCCTGCTTTCTTTGAACTGTTCCTTTTGTCTCCAATGTCACCTCTGAGAAAAGCTTCAGGTAAAAATCTGCAAAGAGTATTTTTTCAGCTACAACCATAGTCTTTGTAACTTAGAAGGAACAGATACCCACACCCCCAGAAGACAAAAGATTTCTAAGTCGTAAAACAACAGCTTTTAAGAAATACTGCATTTGCTCCAGGAGGAAAAGGTATGGTTGGTCTGCAAATGCCTAGCTGATTGATAGCTGACTTAGGCACTCAAAGCATTTGGCACTGGAAAGGGGAAACATGCCTATGCACATTCATGGATGCTGCTAGGTGAACAACAATGCAATGAAGGAACAGCACAGTATGTCCTGAAAGACTGTGCTACTGGCCATAAAGATGTGACTTTGCAGGTAGCTACATTTGCTGTTCTGGTAAGCTGAAAGCCCAGGTGTACTGTGAAGAACTGGAAAGACCCAGTGGCAAAGCGGGTATTTCTGAAGGTCTGTGTGTGTTGGGAAAAATGCTGGAAGGAAATGTGCTGAAAAGGGAGATTGTCAGGGGAAAAGCAGGGTAGTCAGTCCCTGAATCCACAGCAAGGCATGCCTGAAATAAGCTAAAATTAACAAAGTTTTCAAGGAATCCTGGTTTAGTTGTGGTCAGGTGTGCCATTGCCTTTTACTTCACTACTTAGGTACCTCTGTTATGAAAAACAAACAAACCTTAAGCCAGATTCCTGTAGAGAAAACATCATCCGCAGTGGGACGTGATGAGTTACCGGAGCAGGATAATCCTGGCAGAGTTGTGAGGCTCTGCCTTAAGAGAGGTGCAGCATCAGTGTCTTGTGTGGAGGAGTGCTTTGGTGAAGGGCTTACTGTACAAACTGGATTAAAATCATGGCAGCTAACAGCAGAGAAGCATTCATCCTGATGAAAAGCAAGTCTCTGTGCTACCTGGAAAGAGTCTCTCTAACATGACTGAGGGACACTTCAGATGCACTTGAATTGTGGCACTTCTTGCAAAGGGCATAAGGTGACCTTGCAAACTCATTTCCTTTTAATGAGTCTTTTAACGTGGAGCCATTACCTCTAGAAAGTACAAAGAATGCTTAAGGCAATATGCTGAAAAATAGGGAAACCAGCAGAAAATGATGATGATTACTTACAGAAAGCTGTATTTCAGAAATACTTGAGTTCTGGATGCACAGAATTTATTAAGCTAATAATTCTTTTTTTCTGGCTGGAACTGATCAAAACTGCCATAAGCAGGACACTGACACCTGGGATGACTCTAAATACCTCTGAGTTACAGTTTGGTTTCCCTTTGTAACGGACCTGACTGAAGATGCATATCCTGTAGCAGCTCTCTGCATCACTGCCTCTGCACAGTAAGGTGGGACTGTTTCTTTTCCTCTGGCTCCTGTGGCCAGGTTTCCATGGCTTTTGCCTGCCCTGCTGGGGAATAAAGCATCACTGAACAGATGGGGCAGCTGAGCCTTTCCTTCTGAGACCTAGTGTTCATTTTGGACACAAGGCCCCTGGGAGCTGCTGTACCAGCTCGCTCCTCAGAGAATGACTTTTTAGCCTTGAAATTCTAACTTGGGAAGACAGCGATCTATAATGAACTGCTTACTGTATCCTCAAAAACAACAGAAAGTGCAAAATGACACAGTGAAATGAAGCAAGGGAATGGGTAAGCCATGTTAACACCTTTGGAAAAAATAAAGCCCAAGAAAAGCCGTTGTTGGTGTCAGAGCTCCTTGGCTGTCATAGTCAATCATACAAATCCCAGTGATGTTATGTCTGCAGCAGATGTTTTTATTATTTATGATGGGCTGTGGAGAATTTGCTTCTAGTTGGATTTGTTTTGGTGCTACCATCTTTTTCCCCTAAGCTGTTTCAGGTCTTCTGAGAGCCCTGTTGCAGGGTAAGTCTTTCCTCAGATGGTCCATAAACTTCATAGTCATTCTCTTGTATCTGCTGCCTTACTGTTTATTTTGATCAATGTATAAATTGAGTCCAGTGTCAGCTCCTGAATGCAATACTGTGTGTCATTTCTCTTAATGAAGTCAGGGAGAGGGATGAACTTTCTGCTGTAAAATTTCCTTATTGCTCTTCCAGAAAGAGTGGGGATTCAGGAAGAAGCTGTGATTTCCCAGAAATACAAAGAGCTGCATTTGGTGTGAGAGTGAAGGATTAGGCAGACTATTAGAAAGTTGGCAAAGAAAACATTCTGTAAATCAGAGAGATCAATTCAGATCTGTTTTTATTTAAAAACCTGTTCACACAGAAATTTCGAGCAAAGACATTAAGCTGCAGCATTGCATCATGAGAACAAGTCGTCACTGATCAGTGGATGTGAGGACAGGACACTGTTACCTAGCAACTCAGAGCTGACTTTTATAAATTCTTCCTGTCACTGACGTCACATATATGCCACAGTTGGTCTTTACAAATCTTGCATCGGCTAGTATTGCAAAATATATCTCCCAGACAGTAGTATGCCTGACAGGTTATCAAATCACAACAGCCCCTGTTGTTCTTGCCCTACCTGCTTGCACAGCAATACAAGGGCTGTGGATTAGCTCTTCTCCCAAGTTAGAAACCTGGCTGGATTCAGGGATGGAGAAGCTTCCATGAGAGCTGATACTCAACTTCCCCCCTTCTTTCTTGTACAGATTGATCAAGAAAGAATGGACAATGATCAGTGTTGAACCCAGTGTCTATGAGCTGCTCTCCACCTTTTGTTGCAAGAAGTGATTACGAGCTTGAGCTATAGTTTTGTCTCCTTGAGATCAAGACCACTTACCCTGGCTCGGTACTAAAATCTGAAATGCCTAAGTAGAGATACTCTCAATTTTGAACAAGTGCCATCTATATCTCTATGCAATTTGGACAAGTGCAATCCCATATTTCTATGCAGTTCTTAGACACAGGATTTGATCCTGGACAGAGATTTTGGATGTAACTGGATTACAGATATTCAGCAAGATTGATTTAAAGCCTTAGCTTTTCTCTTCTTTCTAATCTTTGCCCACTAATCACACTTCTTTTGAGATAACACAGTTCACCATTGTTTCCAATGGAATTTGGAAAGTCCAATCTTTGCATGTTTTCCTATTTGCACATTTTGATGTGTATGCTGAACTACCGTACAAAGGGATAGGATTTAGATGCCTGAACATGGGTGTTATGGACAATGTGGGCACTGCAGTGTGTCCTGCCTGGCCTCCAGCTGTTGCTCCAGAACTCCAGTAGGTGCTGCTTCACATCCGCCAGCCCTGGGCAGATGTCTTGGGTTCCTGAGGGACTGTAAAAGGTGGTAGATGCCTAGGTTTAGACAGCTGACTCATGTCCTTAAGATGAGATAGTGGGTGAAAGCAGCAAAACCAAGGTGAAACCTCATTCAATGATGAGGTGATTACGAGCAGGATGATTAATTGTCATTGCATCATCCTCCTTGCCTAGTAACTGTTGAGATTTTGTAGACATCACAGCTGAGGCAAGGCAATGATGCGACTTTGCAGCTATTTGCAGGAAGGTCTTCCCATGCAGAATACGAGAGAGGGAGAACAGGGGGAGGAATGTTGAATGTGCAAATACAGAACAGGAAATAGGTAACAGCTCTGAATAAAAGATCTGGGGCATTTATTGTGGCTCACAAGATGAATAATGCGCTAATGTCAACCTGCTGAAGAAAGAAAAAAGGCATATGCTGTAGTGGGATGTGTAAACAGAAAGAGAACCTGCAACATCTCGTGTTTAACATAGTGAAGAAAAGAGAGAGAGGGGGGACATGATATCAGTCTTCGAATACATAAAAAGCTGCTGTTGACTTCAGTGGCTGAGTCAAGACATGATGGGCTTGAAATACAGCAAGCCAGACTTCAGTTATAAGGGGAAAACTTCCTTATGCTGAGGATAAATTTTGCATCAGTTGCTTCAGGGTGTTGCAGGGAAATCAGTCACTGGCAGTTTCTAGGTACATATTAGAAAAATGTGTGTTCAGGAGTGGTAAAGGTACTGCACTGCAACAGGCCGTGCCTAAGGAATGGACTGTGTGACCTTCTTAAGGTCCATCTGGGTGTATTCTCTGGGACTGTGCCTATATGTATCACTGGATTATCTCATTAAGATAGTACTTGATAAGAGGCAGGAAGAAAGGTGACATTTTTGGTGTACAACTACTTTTTTTTTTTTTTTTTTTAACAACTACCCAAATATCTGTTCATGCTAATTCCTAACATCCCAGTATTAAGAGGTTACAATAACATCTATAATAGTGCCCAGAATGTACACAGTGTGATCTCTGTAATTCAAATCAGCCTCTGTCATCACAGCTGTATTTTTGAGGTTCCCCACCACCAACATAAACACCTTTATACTTTTATATTCCTTGTTCTAATTGTGGAAAACATCCTACAGCCCCCTTGGCCATGACATACAGTTAATACTTCAATCGAGCCATGGCAGGTGGTATATTGGTGTGAGTACAACTTGTTAATTGTTGTAAATTGTGTACCCTGGATGTCTCTGACTGGACAGAAGAAAACTTGCTCTTCAATAATTAAGTCAGATTCTTACACAATTTTCTTTTGGGTCACTTGTTTGCTTTATGCAAATATTAAGTCTTGTGATTTAGATTATAAAGTCTGAGTCAGAGCTTCCACCTGTATGTGTTGGATTAATGTCTTGCACATGGGGTTTTGCTCTGTGTAAAGACAGCTCTGGGCTCTCTTCAGGACTTTCTGCCCTGCCCTTCACTTGCTCAGAGTGTCTGAGACAGCAAATCAGCTTAATGGAACAATTTCAGCTCATGAACTTGGAAAGAAATTTCGGTAGAATACTCATTCTGGAATCTGCCCTAAGCAGCACAGCTTCATTAATTGATTAGTATCTGATTTTCAACTAAACATTTAGGAACTCTTTTAAGCTATGTTACACACAAGATGTGGCTAATGAAGGAGGCCAGCTGGTTAATAAGCATGCTGTGCTGTTGAGCATGCTGACCAGCCTGTTCACGTGTGAGGATGGGACACCACAGAAATAAGCAAGAGGGCATCATGGAAAAAGAAGTTAGAGGGGTAGCAGTGATGGTGTAAGAGAAGGGAAGTGTGCTAGGAGCCAGGGGAGGTGCTGCTGCCAATGCTTATCAGGCAAAGCCTTTAAATATTGAACCCACTTGTTTGAGTTGATTGCTCCTGGTTTACCATGTGATTTTGTGTAACGTATCGTGTATCAGCTATTGTTGCTTCACATGAAGACAGATGAAGCCAAGATGAAAGAATTTTGCTCACCAGTTAGTTGCAGGGCAGAGTGAACTGAGCACTATCTTATGGTTGGGTCACAGCATATGATCAACTTGGGAAAGATGCTCTCATTTGGAGTAGAGGGTAAATTAATTTAGAAATGCCCATTTTGGCCCAGTGAACTATACTGGAAGAGATTAAAAATTTTAAAAAGTGTTTCAGAAACACTAGTCTCTGAGCAAACAGAGGATCTTGACAGGAAAAGGAGGGGGACCTATCAGAAGAACAGACCTAAAGAAGATCCTTGGAATAACATTAGTCCTAGTCAAATCCAAAGCACTTAGCAACTTCAAAGAAAACAAGCTCTGAGCAAAAGGTGCGTTTCTTATAAGGAACTTTTATTACTGTTATCTCTCTAGCAGCTGCTTTATTGGTTGATCAAACTATTTTAAAGAAATCTCTTGTAATAACATAAGTACACAGTCCATTCAGTCCAGCCATCAACTGAACTCCAATAAGCCTGGCTTTTTCAAGCAGAAATGGACATACCTGCCTGTTTTAAAGCTTTATCAACAAAAATGAAGTGCTGCCACTTGCATCATTAACACTCACTTAAGTATATAGAGCAGTTAAGGTGTGGCATTTTTCCTGTCAAATGTAACTTCATTAATGAAATGCTTTTTTAATTACTCTTGAGTTTACTTGACAGAAGCATTCTTTTTTTCCCAGAAAGTTATGTAGCTTCTGTCTTTTTGCAATTGGTGTGTTGTGATGGGTCTCTTAACTGCCACCATTCCATAAAATTTCAGCCCCATAAGTTTTGACTGATGAAGTTTTCTTCAGCTGAAGGTAATTTTAATTCAAAAACCACACAGAAGAACAGTACAACCTCGTTTTAACTCAGCACTGCAAGTCTGACAGCACTAGGTGCCCCAAGACCTAGCACTTCTATGACTTAATTGCATAAATGAAGTATACAAATTAAGCATGACAACATCTGAAGTCAGTTAGAGTCACAGAATCACACAGAATCACAGAATGTTAGGGATGGGACCTTAGTCAAGGGGAGATAGAAAGAATCCATGTTTCCATGCTTGAGAAATCAAGTGCATGAACAGGGAGAATCCAGCTGTGGATCTCCCTGCAGATGGGGCGTGTTTCATGCCATGGCCTCAAGTCCCCTTGGCCTCCGTTCATCACCTGGATGCAGTGATGTGGCCAAGGGGACTTGAGGCCATGGCATGAAACACGCCCCATCTGCAGGGATGGATGCGTCTGGCTGGGCACACTGAGGATGGGGCTGTAAGAAGGAACGTGAAGGATGGCTGTAAATAGAAGACATAGGTAATAAACACGCTAATATTGAATGGCAACATTTAAAATGGGATGAGGGCTGGGGAGTTTGGGTGCAGTGTTTATGAATTGTTCTGTCCTCTTACTTTTCCCTGTGTACATATTTTGGAAAACACGATTCACTGAAATCCTAAGTAGGCTCCATAATGCTGTAATGGACTTTGTCTATTGAAAATGATCACAATTCTTCTGGTACTCATTTTAGTAACACTAGTAAGTATTTCACTGGCTTTTATGTGGATAGTACAAGCACTTCACATCATTCACATTAGCACAGATGAGGAAAAAACCCCTGAAGGTCATTCACAGATTTATCCTCTTTACAGCACCTATGTTTATGTTTATATCACCAAGGAGTAATGGTTTTAAACTAAAAGAAGGAAGATTTAGATTAGATATAAGGAAGAAATTCTTCACTATGGGGGTGATGAGGCACTGGAACAGGCTGCCCAGAGAAGCTGTGGATGCCCCATCCCTGGAAGTGTTCAAGGCCAGGCTGGATGGGACTTTGGGCAACCTGGTCTAGTGGAAGGTGTCCCTGCCCATGGCAGGGGGTTGGAACTGGATGGTCTTTAAGGTCCCTTCCAATCTAAGCCATCCTATGTTCTAAAAGTAACTTTCCAAAGTTCATGTTATTTTAATTATATTTGAATGAACATGTTTTAAACTCTGCAAGAAAGATGGATTTAGTGATGCCTTATTGCTGTGCACAAGGAGGGTATGAAATTAGCTACAACACATAATGCTATTTTTTTTCCAAGACGCTTTAATTGCTTTACACTCTTATGTAACTGGAACCACTTTGTGTGTGGGTAGGTGTTTAAATGCACATCAGTGTGTTTCTGTCATGCCATTTCCAGATGATAAAGATGGAACTGGAGAGGATCTCCAAATACAGCCTTTGCTACAGTCACTCACGTGGCTTTAAATTGGAGTGGGGAAAAATGTCACATAACACTTTAGGCTGATTCAATTGCCCTGGCTCAGTGAAACTTTTTATTTTTCCTAGATTTTTATTTTCTTTCCCTTGCTCATTATCTCACATAAATATATTTTTTCCCTTTACTAAATCACAATTTATGTGAACTCTTATTTCATTTGTGCACACACAGTAGAAGAACCTTTCCTCACAAATTTCTTGACATCTCAGAATGTGGATGTATCAATAGATCTGCTACAAAAGAGCTTAGATGACTGATATGGACCAGATTCCTAACACGTAGATGGCTATGCTTTGGCCTGAGAATTTCCATCTTGGAAGAACATAAACAAGGCTCACAGTAGGTATCTCTGCCTGTGGAGTAGTTTAGTTTATACATCTCGGGCCTTCATCATTTCATTTCAATATCTGAAAGGGGTTTTGTCAGGTAGGAGAAAAATGAAAAAAAGCTTACATAAAAAATAAAACTAGTTTTTAAACAGGTAAAAGCTGCAGCAAATTTGCTTTCTGAAACTGAGCCTAACCCTGCAGGGAGATGCTGCTTTCCTGGGATTGCAGATGGCAGGATCAGCTGAGGCTCTCGGTCCTCTTGCAGCTTTCCCTTTGGGAGACTGAAGTGATTCTTCCAGGACGGGTTTGAGAGTATTTGTACAGGCTGCTTGCTCCTGCAGAGCCAACACCTTCACCAGTGAAAAACAGTAAGTGAGAAGACCTTTGGAGTTAGAGGGTAGTTTTAGGGAAATTTAGGCTTAGGAAGGCTTTTAAGCATAGGAAATTTAAATGTATTTGATATGGGACTGCTCCTTGGATTCAGCATAGTGAAGTCACATCCGGGGGACACATGCGAGAGTAGCAAAGAGATTCTCCTTGTGGCAAAGCATGATGTGTCAAGATCTGTAGCCTTCTGCTGTGAAAAGTGCAGGGGAGATGCATTGTGCTATTTTGCATCTGCCCCCACATACTGACAAACAAAATTAAAAATTACTGCCTTGAGGATGAATATACTCCACTTGGTAAAATTCAGTTTTATAGCCTCATGAGAGTGGCTCTGTCAGGTACCATCTACCTACCTGGGCTGGGAGCAAAGGCTGAATGAGCTCCCTGATGCTTGTCTCTGCTTGTGTACTCAGTTGTATCTATAGCTGCTGCTTCCCCTACCGATACTGAGCTCGTGTGCTCATGCACCCTGTTGTCTGGAGGAAGGCGAGAGCACGGCTAACTGCCTCTCTGTCCCACCATGCTGCCCACCAAGGCTGGCCTTGCCTGCGCTGCCTTTTTTGTGAGCACCATCAGTGCAAAGCATGCATTCAGGTGTGTGTCTGTTGCAAGCAGCACTTGTGTTCAGAGATGTGTGAGGTGAGGGCACTTGGATGAGCTGCTCCGTGGAGACAGCCTGAACCTGGAACAGAGCTGGGAGCACTGCCATGAGACCTACGGGATTTCTCTCTGGTGCTCACCTGTACCTATGAGTTCGCTGTAATCTAACACTGATAGCTTAGATAACTGCTTATTTTGCATGTGCCTAGAACTAGCTTCACCATCACTGAAGCCTTCAAAACTCTGTTTTAACCTGTACTGTCTGGGAGCTGTAAGAGAGGTGTCATCCCATGTATGACACCAGCAGTGATGTGGTGATGCAGTCATTAATGTACCCTGATCTGATTGGTGCTATTGATTTCCTGATTTCCATCCTCTTTTTAGCACAAGCAGCCCTGAAGGAGCAAGATACTGCATGTGCTCTGGCCTGTAATTCCCGTTACAGCCGGCCCACGCATACCAAATTTGTACTTTGGTTAGCATTACAGATACTGTGTATTTTGATGAATCTATTACAAGACTGGAGGAAGGTAACAGAATTAGTTATTACCAGACACATTCCTGTTTACAAGCCCTGTGTCTATTGTTGCATTGTGGTTAGATTTTAGCGCTCTTGAGAAGGGACTTCGTATTACGAAATCTGACATCTGAAAAACAAAGCCTGTCTGTGCGTGTTTGGTACAGCGGTATTTCATCTGTCCAGCTAATCTTCGAAGAAGGCTTCTTGTATCTTCCCAGGGAGTTTTTACAAATTCACTATAGAGATCCCTGAGGCATAACATATTATTATCTTCTAAAAAAATCTTTATTATTTAACTTCTTTGTTATTCTTAACTCTGCTGAAAATGTGGCTATGTAAATGCTGTGTGCTGAAAAATCAGTAATACAGGTCTTGCATAGATCTGCACAGATTTCTGGATGAGGGAAGAATCCTCAGCCTAGTCTTTGTTCCTTGCTAAGGGGAAGAAGGAACTTTTTACTTGTGAATTTTCATACATTCTTAATTTGTAACTTCACTGGATTTCTGCTGAACTCCTGGGGAAAGTAATTCCCCCTAAGGCTTCACAGACAAACATTTTTGTCTGAAATTAGCATGTACTTAACATTAGACATTTACTGGGGTAGGGCTGGACCTCAGATATTTTTCCTCACATTTTTTTTACTCAAAAATATGCAGCAGCTTCTATAGGAGCAACTTAGCCCTACATCAGGATAATTTTGTTACAGCATTCCTCAGGGGGGAGTGAAATCTGTTACTCTACAGCAGGCAAATGAGCGTACATCGTATTTTGCATGATGTCTCAAGCCTATAAGCAGCTAAGCAAAAGAAAAACACTACTGCACCTTCCTTTTCTGTGAGAAATGTCTGGTTTGGATGCCTACACGCTGAGCATTCAGAGTTATGAAGGCAACTGCTATTTGGCCAAGTTGGGCTGATCTCTCCTCACCGAACTGACCTCATGGTTTCATCTGGTGCACACGTGTGTTTTGCCACAGGTCTTGGTACAGACAACCTGAACTGCTTCTGACCTGTCTGTTCTGAAACAGAAATGGTGCAGCTATGTTTGTGGGATGCTGAACCCAAGTTATCAGCTCTGCTGAGCCTGGACTTATTTTGGAGACAGTGCTGCATTATGTGGCTGTTCTGCTTCCAGACTCAAACCCGTATCTTTGTTTGCATGATGTGAAAATACAAGCCAGGAAGTGTACTAGCTTGATGATTAGCTCAGACTCCATCACTGGATGAGCCACAGTCATGCACACTTCATGCTCTCTACGTATGGTGCAGAGCGTGTAATTCAAGAGTGCGGGTGCCGTTCACCTACTCAATTGCACCGGCGCAAATCAGACACGAAGCACTGCTAATTCAGATTCGGTCTCACTAAATAGAGTGTAAAGAGTTGAGGGTTAGGCTCTAAATGTAGCCTGTTTAGAATGACATACCACTGAGTATCCCATCTATTTTCAAAGATGCAATAAACAGCGTGGCAATACTAGCAAATGTCATTAGCTCTTTGAATTAACAGAATTACTGTTGGCAGCCAACAGTAATAGATTAGAGCAATTCCCCTCTACTACATTATAGTACTTCTTGGCAGTGTGAACATAATGAATCTGAGGAGTTTACAATACAACCATCCAGCTAAAACTTGGAATATAAATTCTCAGCCTGTAATCACTTCTTTTTTTTTGCTGCTTTTCTCGTTATTCAAGGCAGTATGAGTTGTTTCTTTTTTGTCAGAAAGTCTTAACATTTGTTTGACGTTTTTATTGGTTTTCAAAGAAGCAGCTGATTGGTTAATGTGATTTTAAAAATCCTTCTCAACACATTTTCAAGCTTTATGTTTGCCGGAATCGCATTTTATTGGGCAAATAGATTATAAATTGTAATTGTACAAATATATTAAGTCATGCCAGCTTAAGTGGGCTATGAATATTAAAGTACCAATCAATGTTCTATAGGTTCTTTAGAAGTTTCTTTTCAATAAGAGAAAAAACGTCTCAAGCTTATGACGTGTGTAGTTTATTCAGCATTTCCCAGGGTTTATTAGCTGGATTGATAAAAATAGCATCATCACAATGTTTTCTGTTAGCTTGAGCACTATGTGAGCCCTCAAAATGCTACAGAAGCCAGCATTTTGTCACTATAGTTCTTAAGCCTGATACCAATTTCCCTGTTGCTGGTGTAGCCCACTGGTATAAATGGAGTTATTGTTGACTTATGTGGAAAATTAAGTCCTGCTCAGGTTGTTCACACTGGAATGGGATTGGGAATGGGATTATAGTTCCTTCTGTTTGGGAACTGGTCTTTGCTGTTCCTGCCCTCTGTCTGGGCTGCAGTCCAAACATTATGAATGATAAAAGCTAAAGCCCTATGACTTTGAACTGGTTGAAAAAACAAAGTGTGCTTTAATTCTTCACCTATTTGTCCAAAATTTTAAATGATCTTTAAATAGCCATACTGAAAAGAAGGAAGAGAGAGGCTCTTTCTACTTCCCTCCAAAGAGATGCTGGCATGACAGTAAGCAAGCACTCCCTGCCACTTTTTAACAAATTAGTTTAATTGCTGAAGAGGACCTTTGCCACCTTTTAAAAATGACATCTTTGGTTATCAAAGGTAACAAAGATATTGATGGCTCCAATGTAGAACAGAACCTATGTGTTGCTTGCCAGAAGAACTGATGTATATGGACTAAAGGTTATCAGAAGATCTGCATAGGTATTGAAAAATATGCTTTATGTTCTTTCCCCAATGGAAGATTTGTGTTCACCTAGCTATTTCCTCAGATTTAAACACAAAGTGAATGTTGAACATGATGGCTGCACTTTGGAATGATTACTGACAGATAATATCCTGCACTGTAAAGGATGGTGAAAATCTGGCTTTTTTTATGGAGAGTAGAGTATCTCCATATCACCTTAAAAATATGCATCCCATAGGCTGGGCACCATTTATTTATTTATTTATTTATTTATTTATTTATTTATTTATCTATTTCACTTTCCTTGCTGAGCTATGTTTGTTTGTCTAAAAAAAAACTTCACCTTGACAGCCACCACTAAAGAATGCCCCTCAAGAATTGAAGTCAGAGCAGAATTTATGCATTTAGAGGACTCCTGAAGAGTTGAATGTTCCTTTGGCTTCTTCTTTACAACTAACCTTCCAACACTTCTGTAATGGAGAAACAGAGTTTTTGGTAAGCTAAGCAAAAAGGAGTTTCTATCTTTCTCCACTTTTTGATCAAGAACAAGGTAAAGGGGAAGGAAAATAAACGTAGAGCAAAGTAGAGCTAGGGAAGCTCACTGCTTCCAGAATGAATACACAAATGATAAGCAATTCTAAACCTCTTTTATGCCCTTCCCTCCAGTCTTCATCATTATGCTGCCTTCTATATTTTCTGTTATTCTGAACCAACCGAATAGTAGTCTACACATAGAGAACTTGCTAGGGGAAATGACCTACAAAACATAAATGTAAGACAAAACTGTGACTAAGTGCTGTACCGACAGATTTTGCCCTTCTCTGTCTACATTGGCGAGCCTTCCCTTTATTTAATGCGGGAAGGATTTTGACTTTGTTATGGCTTCCAGTTGTTCTCATTCCAGAATGGATAGTGAATGGAAAAGAAAATCAGAAAATGTTCTTTCTGCAGTCCACCATACATAAGCAAATGATGCCACTGATTCAACAAACATGCCAGATAGACTCTCTCAGTGAAAACGAAAAGTCTATTTTTTATTTGCTGTTCTGTAACTGGTTTACAGATACCTAAAACTTATAGGAAAGACAACATTCAGAGATGTGGAGGCTCCACAACAATTACACATATTTTTGCTAATGCGTAGAAGTCCAGTAAATGTTTTTAATTTAATTCTCTTAGCTTCATAATCAACAGTACAGAAGAAAATTTGTATGGAAAAATGCATCTTCGTAAGCATTTTCCTTCATAAAATAATCCTCTTAACCAATTGTTTTTTTTTTCCCAACTATTTGAACAAAAACGAATTTTCAAGTGATTAGTAACTTGGATTATGAGTATTTAAAGAGACTCCCCCATGACCTGAAAACATTGGAAGCAAATCAAATTCACCTAACAAAATAGAAAAATACAGGGGCAGAAATACACCATACAGAGCAATAAATCATTCTGTGTGAGTCTACCTCTTATGTAGTGAAGTTCATTTGGATAATTCCACTTTTAAAATGAAATCAGAGATACCATAAAATCTCATACTGAATTGACAATCCAGTATTTTAGTAATAAATCTGTTGGATGTTGTCATAATTGGTAATGTTGGAAAACTCAAATCTTCAGCAAAGGGAAATAATATAGCTAGATAAAACATAATTGCAACTCTACATCTGACCTAGCAATTGAATTAGGCTAGCTAGAATCTCAGCCGAAAAACAGCCTTCCTTTCTAATTCTTGTTCAGGGAAGAACAATACTTATTTCTATAAGATCCCCAGCAACATCACATATGATGTCCTTGATCACTGTCCTGTGCAATGTCCTGTTCCTTATTACCGCCTATCATTTCTCTGCCTGACTCATCATGTTGCCTAAGCTCTTTCCAAATGTTTAAATAAGTGTGGCCAGTCATTCTCATCTCTTCTGGGAGTGATTTTTTTTTTCTTCCCAAAGACCTTTTTTTCAAAGGTTGCGTTGCTTGGGGAGCGTCTCTTCCAGCCCAAATCATTCTATGATTCTACGATTCTCCTGCTGTTGATCAACTCTTCTATTCTTACAGTTGCAAATAGCTATTGTGGGAGGCAAGGGATAGATTCATGGTTTTGGGGCAATTTGTCAGTAGGAAATGTTAACTGGATAATTATCCAGAGAATCTTGTATGACAGAGAACAAGTAACACCCATTTCAAAACACACAATGCCATGCTTAGGAAACAATGGTTGCCACCAACACAGAAGGAGTGGTTTATAAAACCTGCAGGATTTCTGCGTTGCCTTATGTTTTCATTTACTATTTAGCCCACAGTGGTGACTTCATTGTTTTTTGCCATGGAACGCGATGAAGGGAGATAGAAACTGAGATGTAGCATTTTCATTACACTCACTGTTATATTTTTTTAAATCTTGTGTCCATACGTAGAAATACTAGTGAAGCAAACAGTAAATTTCATACCACTCTGCTTAATATCTTGCTCAGTTGTTGGTACTGCCTGGTTTACAAAACAAGGAGAAGTTGGCACTGTCTATCCACAAAACATTTTCTAGACCAAGAAGAAATATGAATATGTTTCTCTTCCAAAGCTAATACCTTCATGATTATGAACAAATCATGGTGGAGCACTAAAACGCTGATTTTCAGCTTTGGGAAGATTTCTGTGCATTTTCCTTTTCCTGTACCACTAGAGAGTTTGCTGTAGCAATAGAGAGTAAAGTCATGCTTTAGATTATTCCATTCCATTCTCCAGTGACAACACCAAGTTCCTAAGCATTTTGTTGGTCTTTATGTTAAGGTTAATGCTGAGCCCTAAACAAATTAAGCAATTTATGAAGCATTCTTCAGGGTGGTGTTTTGTCCATGATAATTCTGCTCAAATCCTCCTGCCCAAACTCTTATTTATGCAGTTTCCTGAAACACCTCAGCACTTTGAAACACCAGTTCTGCTTTTTTTGTTTGTTTGTTTTTGTCATTTGCTGATGCAGCAAGGGATGGGGGTGAGAGATGGGAGCCATGGGACAGCAGAGTGGGGAGAGTTCTCTTTTGAAGAGAAATTTTCTTGGCCATCCTTTCCTGTTTGGCTAAACATAAGACAGTAAAGCTTTTCATAAAGCAAAAACAACTTAAATTGGTGAAAGTAAACTAACTTAACAGAAGTTGATCCTGTATTTCATATTCCTCTTTTGATTGTATTGTGCTCACAGATGTCCAGATAATAGAGATTTTGTCTGCTAACAGAAATGGATGAAAAAGCAATTGGTTGTGTATTTAGTTTTTAATGTTGCATCTTCTAAGGGATGTATTTTCTCAGAAGCCATCTTTCACTTCAATGAAAAATGTGGTTCATTTTTTAAAATTTGATTGTACTATGATAGACTGTATACAATACGCTGGCTGGTATTTGCATTTGACTCTGGAAAGCTCTAGGTACTCACTAGCGTATTATTTACATACGTTTTCTGTAGATCATTTCTGAAATATATTTCACTGATTGTCTGATATTCTTTTATCATTGACTCTGAATGCAATTGTCAATAAGACTGTCTGGGTATATCAAGACTACTAAGAAACTGAGAAATTGCCCATGTCTGCTATCAAGGTATCAGATCCCCCCTTGTTAAGGTGAGAAACACAATCTTGCTAGATGCTTATAATGCACTTTGGAAAAACATACCTCCCACCCTCACAAAACCCAGACATTCTGGAGAGAAGATTGCTTGAAGATTGCTTTTTTTTTTTTAAGCACTGTTCTCAATCTGGGTCTGTGCTATGCCTTGCTGTCTGGGCTGAAGATTCATTCACCATTTGCTTTCCCTGTTTTCAGTGCCATTTTAAAATGTCATATTTTTCTCCCTGAAAGTAGACAAAAAACATCAAATTTCACCCAAAGTGTCTCTTAAAGCACTGGCCAATTTTAGCAATCCCATAACTAAAATCCAGCTGGATATCTCCCTGCTCTCTGCCAGAAGTCCCCTTCTCATCTGCCATGCGGGCATTCAGTTTGCTTACCTCCATGACAATGAACTGGACACCTGGTGAGCCCTCAGTGTACATATCTCATGTATCAGAACAAAAGATATTGACTATGAAAAAAATATATATATATCACTTTGCGACTGCCTACGGCTGCATACTCAATGGAAAACCCAACCCTGAGAAAATCAACTGGATTGCTGGCATTAGAAAATGTGTGTTTACTTATCTTCTTGTAATATATTTTCACTCAGGCTTGCATACAAATTCATTTGTGGTGCTGATGTGGAAAGCAATACAGAAGTTGCCTACCTACTAGCACCCATGCTGTGCAAAATATACTGCCTCTCCAGGAATTCATTTGTTTCATGTCTATAATAAAACCCAGACTGAGTGGTCAAAGTATTTTATCTCCAGCCTTATCTCAGAGACATTCTTTCAAATCTTGCCTCAGCCACAGTACCTGGAAACTTGATGAGAAGTAATTTATGCCGGCAAAGTATCATGTGTGATAAAGCATCTTGACCCTGTTTGTTCTTAGCTCTTTTCACAGAAGAATTTACTTTAAATCACTTACTGTTCTTCTCTTAGCTCAGTGTTGTTCAACTGCTATTCATGGCACAACTTTGCAAGGTGCTGCGTATCCCTGGGGGGATAACGAGGCTCAGTTATTGATGGAATGTACCAATATTTCTGCAAATGACCTCTGTGAGAAGGCTAATTTGACATGGACCGATCTGTGGGATGGCACAACCAGAAGGTTGAGTGAATGTGGGATGTCATGTATTAAAATAAACATTGTAGCTAAGGATGCTGGTATATTTAGGTAAGATTGCTTAGATGTAAAAATAGGCAAGATAACAGAATTAATAATATATAATTCATGTTATTAAAAAACAGCAGGGTTTATTTGGTGTTGGTGAGAAGGGATTCTGATCCAACATCAATGCATAGTGAAAACTCTGACCCCAAACTGGACTATTCATATTATAAAGCATGACATTACTCACCAGTTGTTAACTTTTCTCTGTGACCTGTGTGAAAATAAACCTAGGAAGCAGCAAAGAAGTCAACCATGCATTTCCAGTCTGCATAAGGCAGATCCTTACACAGGCTGTGTACATGATGTGACAAGCTGTTTCATTAACTTTAAAATAACTAAAATGGCCACCGAGTTCAAGAATATCACATAAGAGAAAAATTTGAGAGAAGTGACTTATTTTAAAAGAATTACGGGATGCAAAACAAAGGACACAAAATGACTTACCCTTATCTGAAAGGAGCAGGTACTGGGAAATGTGATTTAAAGTCATGAAGTGAATTTAGGAGAAACAATGTCCCAGAGACAAGAGGAATCCCTCACTGAGATATGGAAGGACTGCACAGCAATGATCCCATTTTAGTTCCTGGAGTCTTTCATACTAGCTTGGCGTAAGCATAGAAAATACCCATTGCAGAGCACTATCCTCCTCACGCAGTGGATGGACTAGATAAGACAACTTCTCTCATTTCACTATGATTTCTACACTTTCCTCTTAACAAATGTAGCAGTTTTTGTCATGGATCTGAACATGTTGTCCTTGCTTAGGTCTTGTTACTCATTCGCTATATTTATGCAGCTACAACACCAGTTTATCCAGTTTCTTGGATTTCTTGCCAAGTACATGAACATTTTCAGTTGGCACACACCGGCTGTATCACCAGCCATATTAGCTTCTCTTGCCTTTGACTGGTCTGTATGGTAGATACGGTCAAGAGAAAGAGTCTAAGGAGCTCTTTTATCCACCAAACCACATCTAATACCAATACAACTATCAGGGGACTCTAAATTACTCTGTGCAACTGGTCTGGTAATGCTTGTTGGGGGAAAAAGTGCTCCTTCTTTTGAATTAAAGGAGTAACAGATTATAAAGCATGAAAAAAACGGTGGTCTTTGTCTAGGTCTTTAACCTGCCTAACCTCATCTTCCTAAGTTAGGAGAAATATCTGCACAGACTCTGTATTAGCATTAATGGAGAGACAGAGGATCTTTTAACCAAGTTATTAGAGGAAGAGGGAGGGAAACTTTCCTCCTTGGCTTTTTAAGGAACCTGCATTACCTCCCTGGTGAGCAGACTGATAGCAACTGAGGATATTCAGCTCTGCCATGCTCAGATCTCATTACAGCACATCAGTAGCAATGTTTTGGGATTGAAGTATGTGACCTGCTCATCTATACAGGAACTAAAAGCTCAATATCCACCTTCTTCTGCTCCCACGGACAGCTGACTTCAAAAGTGCTGCTCCCAGCATAGGCATAATTTACCCAAGAGACCAAAGGGTTCAAATTATTGAAAATGCAATGCAGAGTTGCTATGGATTATTTTTTTAGAGAGCACATTGGGCATGGAAGTGACAGAGAACCCAGTGAACACCTGGCCATTCTAGAAAAGAGAACTGCAGTTCTGGGAAGACTTTTTCAACTTACAAGGCACACATTTTGCATGAAGACTATGGTTTTTACTGTGTACTAAAACTCTTCCACAAATACCTAGAGGAAAAATCTTTTCCACTGAAGGGAGATTCTGCTCATGATCCTAATTGCCCTGGTAAATACATGAGAGAGAAAAAAAAAAGTTTGTTTTTTTTGCTCTATTGCTTCTTCCAAATACCACCCTTGCAATTTCTTGCAAAAGATAGTAAGACCACCAGGGATACATATGAAAATTTGCCAACCTCTTTAGCGATCAGCAGAGCCCTCTGCTGTTGCATGTTGTTATGTTCCAAAAACTGGGCAAATCTGAAATTTAATGAAATTAAACAGCCTATTTACAGAACAGCCATGCCTGTTGCTTAGTTGTTCTGTTACAAGAAAAAGGCAGTTAGTGGCATCAAAGAGTAAATAGAAAGAAAGAAAGAGTAAGTTTTGTATTTTGACATTCCCGATTCTTCTTACAAATGAGTATCATTATTACCTTCTCCCGTGTATCCATTCTGCAAACAGTATGTTCTTAAAGTGAATATGTAAGCTAAACAAATAATGAATGCAAACAGTGTTCCCAAGCCAGCCCAGACCCAGGCGTGTTTTGAAAGCTAATGCTGACAGAGGATGCACGGTGCTGTGAGGTATTCGGTTAACTTCCCTTTATTCTTGCACTCACACTACGTTCATCTGGAAACATACTGTACTGGGCAAAGTCTACTGTGCTGACTCAAGTTAAATTCACAGTTGCCTCTTGATATATCACAATATGTCATTCAGTAATCCCACTGAGGAAAATGTAATTACCATGCAGCATCTTGTGCTGTCTTGGGATTTCTCACTAGGTAAGTAAGAAATAAATTCCTGTCAGTACTGCACGAATACTGCGTTAGATATGTTGGAACAGACCAGCTGGGTCATAAGCCACGATGCTCTGTTGAAATTACTGGTCACAGGGGATATGTTCTTTTTTAGCTGCAGGCTGTATGCCTTTTCTTTCCATCTGAGTGTGCAGAAGCCTTCCCACTGTCCAAATAAATGCTCATACAATGGGTTTAATTCTCATAGTATCCCTGTGAGGCAAGAATTATAACAGAGGAGGAACTGAGGGCCAGAGGAATTACTGTGTCCACAGTTGTGCAAAATGAAATCTGTGTAAGGAACAGAAATTGACCCTATGGTTCCACCATGGACCTCACCTCTGAGCCTGCTGTATTTTTTCCTATAATGCAACAACATTTGACCACTGTAGGCACTGATCTCTGCTGAACACAGAACAAAATCTAAGGTTTCTGCACTGCCATCCAAAATGCTTTCTGAGCCTGTCCCAACCTAGCTCAATTACGCCTCTTCCTCTGGAACTGTGACCTCCCCTGACAGCTTTGCTCTGCTGTTACAATGATGGTCACAGTTGCCGGGAGGGAGAAGGATTAACACCCGCATACTTCCCCAAACGGTGGACCTATCTTAATTGCTTTATTTAAAGACAAATATACAAATAAAATAAAAAATCGTAGTAAAAAATAGGTAGTTGTTCACATTCATTTTGTTTCCACTGGAGCTGGCTCAGCATAGACTAGGGAGACTGAGATCTCAGATTACTGCCAGAAAGAATAATAGCTTCTTATACCAACATTTAAATGGTAGGTTAGGATGGATGGATGTAGGAGCAGGAAAGCTGTAAAAAAAGCTGCATAGAAAACCAAGCTGTCTGCTAGCCAAGACTCTGAAATGACAGAGAATATATTCCTGGGACGATAAAGGGTTCTTGCTTTTTCTCACTTGCTCATTTTCATTTGTTTGCATTTTGCTATTTAGATCTTCTCAGCAGCTTTAGCATAGAAATTCAGCATTTTGAAAAGTCTTCCTTGATGTCTATGTATGTTCAGGACAGTTCAGTTTGTTTTGAGTTTATGAATGTTAGAAGAAGTGTTTTGCAAGAATATGCAATTACTGCAGGAAAGTATAATCAGCCTGAATAAAATGGGTTTGACTGATCACTGATATATCCTCACAGATTTCAGTGGAAACTAACCGAAGGACCATTTGGGTTGGGTACTTCTATACTGCATGTACTCCAGAAGAGTCCTTAGGAACTGATATTCAGTGGAAGAACAGCTAATAAAGGAGAATCCCTTCTTCCCTACCTAGATTTCAAATATAACATTTTTTCGTCTACAGAGTGTCTACAGAAGATGATTCAAGAACACATGGATATAGCTATACACTACAATCAAGGTATTTCAATCAAAGTGTATTCACTCCAAAGTGACATTGATTTACTATTGCCAAAAGTGTGTCTCACGTTCTGTTTCAGAGTTCTTCAATACTGCAAAGTGTTATGGTGATTGCTTCTGTAACTGGAAGGCATATGAAATGCTGACTTGCCATTTGCTTGGACATAAGAAAAACAAAAGTATGAATCCTACTAAGTTTAGTGGATTCATAATGTTTTCAGTTATGTACATAGCTCTGTATTTTTTTAATCCCTATCCACAATATTGTGATGAACTCTCCATCACTGTAATTATTTCAATGAGAAAAAAAAAACACTACTAAACAACAACTAAGGAAGGTAGATCTGCCTGCCTTAGTCCTACCTCCCTTCTAGTCCCACAAACATCCCTGGAAACACAGCAAACCACAAATTTATATAAAATGTCTGACAGCACCGTATTCTTTTAGGAAAGAGGCTCTACATAGTCCTATACAAACTAACCTAAACCATGGTATTCCTTTTTAAAATACAGTTAAAAGAATTGGCCATCTGTTGTGACAGCAGAGCTGCCGTGAGATCAGCAGGGTCCCTGCTGAGCCAGCAGTCGTCCCCTGCAGGTCAGGGGCTGACGTTCCCTGGACCAACAGGTTGTCAGCACCTCCCCTTGCAATGGTTCTCTATGATCTGGAGTGCCAGGGTTGCCTGGATTTCAGAACACAAGCTGTGCAAAAGTCATTGAAGCCACCAGGTCCTGTAAACACACACATAATAAGCTTGCCTGAACAATGTGTCTGAATCATCTGCAGATTAATATCTAATCTTGAAAAAAATATTTGTTTTCAATAAATAGTAGCTCAATAGCTATCCTGCTGTGGGAGAGAGTAGCTATAAGCAGAAGTATTACCTCAAGAGAAAAAATGACTTGTGAACAGATTAAAAAATATATATATCAATTTTCTCTTTCCTTCTCTCATCATTTTGACTAAAAAAAAAAAAAGAACTTTTAAATTGGACAACTGAATGAGCAGCATTCCTGGGTGGCCCCTTGTCCCATGTTGCCTTCTAAGAGGAGGCAGCTCTGGAGCTGACCCTTCATCTTAACTGCTTATGGCTTCTGCAGATGTGAAAAATGAGCACCTAACACCGAGGACACTGCTGGCTGCTCTGCTGCTCTTTGCCAGTGCTGCACTTGCTGTTACTGCTCTCAGATAGCTGATGAGTAGAAGAATTAATATTAATACACTTTATAAGTAATTTATGACCTATTTGATGTCTATTCTTTGACTACCTGGAGTGCTTACTGTAACTGTGAAGGTACAAAACAAACAAAAAACCACCCCAAAAAACATCAGCAGTGTTTCATAGTGGGAAGTGCAACAATACTGTACCCATGTCACACTGCAAAATGTCCAGAGACCAACACTGCCAGTGATGGTGCAGGATCATGTTATTCTTGAGAACAGTCTCGACTCACACTGGGCATCCCAGAACTGCTCATCTCCTCCCAGCAGCTCCTCTCCTAGGGGCTACAGCAGTGTCGCTTACAAAGCATCCCTGCTCTAGCAAGAGATTGAGGAGATCAAACCCACAGAAGGGCAGTGGTTGGACATGGGTCACATTCTCCTATTTTGTCTCTGGCACTGGTATTTCCCTGGTGCTATCTAAATGGCAGAACGGTGTAAAATGTATTATTTTTATCAGGATTACTGGGTTCTGGGAGGGGAATAGTGGAAGATTTGTGTTATGATAAGTTTTCAGAATTGGCATGATAAAATATTCAGACCATTTTGTCCATCAGGATGAGACACTCCAGCATGGAGCAAAACTTTATATTTGAAATTGGCTCAATGAACTGATAATTGGATCCAGTGCAAAAATTTCCTCAGAGAGCAACTCTCTGATAGACCATGTTGCATTGTTGAGAGGAGCTGGGACAGTTGGGCTAAATGGTTACTATTTAGCTATGTTTGCATTTACATTGTATTTTCTGAATTATGCTGGTCATTGTAATCATCTGCTTTTCAGATCATTCATTTTCAGAATCATTCATGTGCTTACTCTGAATTTCTACTAGGAATAATTAAAAGGAAAGAATGTGATATTCCTTGAGATCTCAGTAATACATGCTACTAGTGAGCTTCTGGAAAACAAACCCATTTCTCTTGACTGTGGGAACTGAAAAGATTTCTATGCAGGATTCATTTCCAATTGATACCACAATGACACTGTATTTGCTTCCTATTAGTGTAGGAATCCACAAAGCGTTTAACAAGCTGTGAAGTCTGTCATTGCAGATTTGATTCCCAGCATGTATTTGATGTTTTGCAGCTTACTCATTTTTTTTTTTGTCAGTCCTGGCACAGTGGACAAAATAAATCCAGAATTTACAGGTGGCTGCTAATCCCATGTTTTGTTGCCTTCATAGGAAGCCAGTGACAAAGCTGTACTGCCTGTGAAGTGCAATATACTTACAAGGCCTTTGAACCTCATCCATGTCCTCTCCTTGACCAGTGTATTGGTATTCAGAGTGAATGGTTTACTAACAAATTGGTCAAAGAAAGGATAAATCAGCATGGAAGAACACAGAGGAAATGGTAACATTCCAAGTTTGGCTATTCTCTCATGCTGAAGAGTAATTACACAGAAAATTACAATGAGACAAAGGTTTAAAACTGCTGTAAACTGGAGAGCTGGATTGCTCCTCCGAACTGCTGAACACACTGTTGAGCTGATAAAACTAACACGCACGTAATTTTACTGGTGTGAGAAATTTTATCCATGAGCGTACTCATTGAAACCAGTGGGACTGTCAGCATCTTGTCTCCTTGCATGGGACCAGAGTCCTCAGTGCTGCCCAGAAGCTCCTGAGATACATCTACCTGCAGCTGGCTGGTATTCATTTTACTTCATCTGCACTTAAGAGGCTTCTTCAGGTTAAAATTATGCAGGAGAATTAACTGCACTCCTCTTTTAATATGATTAAGATCCAGAACAATATTTAGACACCATGTATCTGTTTCAGCAGTTTTAATTTTGCTATCTCTTCAGTTCTTTCTATAGACAATTAAAAAAGACATGACTGAAATTCTTCAATCTCAGCCAAATGGATTGATGAATTTTAATGGAGAACACTTACTCCAACCTTTAATTAAGTTTGGCAGTCTGAAATCATTAATCTTTGCTTTGAAACTATGCAATCTATCATGAGTGTTTAAAACATTACAACTCGATCTTGCTATAGGGTGGATGTCTGTGTGATAATGCAGCTTTCTGGAAGCTGCCCTTGTGTCTTTTAGATTACCTTTTACTTGTTCATGACATAACAAAAGCAATCAAGGATTTGCCCCAGCAGAGGATGGAGCAAACCTCAGTGTGACGCTGCTTTGGCCAAAAGCAACCTTTTACTCTTTAAAGGACATTGTCAAGCTTGATAGGCAAAAAATCAAATCTACCTTCTCCAGCCCATGTAAAACTTAATACAGAGCTAGTGCTTAGAGAAAGACTGAAACAAACTGCATTATCCAGTGTTATTCCGCTACATTATTCAGTGACTGCTATGTTCCTTGTGAACATATTTGCAGTAGTCTTGCCTTGGGGGTAGAAGTAATTTCATTTCAATACACTTTTTGGAGTGCTGCCAGAGCTACAGGCAGTATTTCATGTGAGGGAAGAGGAATTCTACAAGCACAAAGGTGCATACCTTTAGATCCAGAATTCTTTTTCTAGAAGAAAAAAAAGGAGTCTTAAAGAGCATTAAAGTATAAAATCTTTCTGGCAGCCATCTTGGACTCTTTCATCACCTGAGAGAAGTCCTTATAGTTGGTTTCTCAGGCTTCAGTGATTCTTTAAAATACAGCACATGTAGATATGAGGAATAAGACATCACAGAGAACTCTTCTCAGCAGCTGCTGTTTGGAATACAGCACTCTACAAAACGCATCCACTGGGGATGCTGCTGAATGACGGAAATCCCTGGGTTTGATTTAGCAGTTTCAGCTCTTGTCCCAGACTACCTGCCATCTTGTGAATAGGAGCAAGTCTTTTTGCTGCTCGCTTTGGAGCTTGTTCCTGTTCCTTCCCTGAGGCTGGGGATCTTTTTACCCCTCAGGGAGAACTGGTGATGTGACTATTCCCTCTCCTGGGTACATGGCTTCAGCTCCAGGTCTTTCCTGAACTGCAGCTGGAAGAGAATTTATGGAAACAGCCTAGAAGAATTACAGAAAACTCTTCAGGCAATAAAGTACAGAGTAAAGCCGATAAAAAAAATCACT
The DNA here is from genome assembly GCA_013399115.1 of Anseranas semipalmata. Classification (NCBI taxonomy): domain Eukaryota; kingdom Metazoa; phylum Chordata; class Aves; order Anseriformes; family Anseranatidae; genus Anseranas; species Anseranas semipalmata. Next base: position 1,662,861 of record VXAA01007033.1, read on the forward strand.
ACGTTTTGCAGCCATTTGAAACGTGTCCCTTAAATCTCCTTTTGAAGACAAATGTTCACTTTGGGAGGTTCTGATATTCTCTTCTTTCCAGAATCAGAAGTAAAAAGGCAATGAAAATGGGGAAAATAAGTATACAAACATTTAATTAAGCCCCCTGTCCTGTGCTGCTTTCCTACCTACACAAGCACACACACTCACATACACTCACCTAAAAAGAACCTGAAAGAACTTTGAATTTTATGGAGGTATTTTTCTCTCTTTAGGAAAAGGATAATTTTGGGGAATGGGTCTTTTGTGTGAATTGTTGACCATTCCGTTACTAAAGAATCATTTGGGACCCCGAATGTTCTCAAAACATGCTTCTGAACTGTGGGGTTGGTGCAGGCTAACAGTCCCCAGGCTGGAAGTTTTCAGTAGTCACAGTACAGGCATGTTGTTTGATGCAGATGCACAAAACAGGGAGCACTGGGGAAAACCTTGGATTTCCTCATCCACATAACTGAAAGTCACATCTCACTGCAGGTCTATCATTGCGATAGGATTAACTGTAGATTTCAGGAAACATACCTGGCAGGAGAAGTGGCTGGGGGAATAATTAAGAAAACACATGGTCCTTTCCTTTGCAGGTATTTTTGACAGTTCATCACAGTAACAGCACTGTATTTCAGACTTTTTTTTTTTTTTTTTGACTCCAGGCTCAGGAGAAACAAGAAGGAAAGAAGCAGCTTACCAAAAAATGTTAAAAATTCCACTGACTAGCAATTTTCTATCTTTTGTTGTGCTGTATGGCTGCATTCTTGGAATATGTTTTAATATCCTTTGTCTTCACAAATGTAGACTTTGCATGGGTTATATCATCTGACTGGACTACAGATGTGTCAGGTGTAAAATCTGGGCTAAAAGATGACATACACGGATCAGAATTGAGTTATCGGCCCTTGAGAAAAGCTGGGAAGTGAGGGTAAGCAACCTGCAGTGGTCAGAGAGAAACAATTGAGGGAGCTGGGAGAGTTGCCCTTGTGGGCAACTGTGATTTTAATATTAAATGAAAGAATCATATTTTCTATGAAGGGCATTCATAGCTAGTTTAAACCTTGAAATAAGGAAAATTGTGAAGTATTATGCCTGTCAGGCTAAAAAGAGAATTTGAAATACTGCTTGTATTAATCCTGAAGCTGTTCTCAGTTGAGTTTGATTTTTAAAAAAATTAAGATATATTCCCTTTCTGGGTCATACGAAACAACATTTAAGTTATCACATTAACCTTTCTGTCTACTTGTTAATTTTGTTGAAGAACCGCTTATTCCTGTAGTCAAATGAAAAATAACCCAACAAAACATCCAATAACAGTGACCCAGTCGCTTAACCTCAAGCTGCCTATTTCTACATTCATTCCACGTTTCACTGTTAATATAATTACTCCTGTTTGGAACAGACAGTGATGAAATGATCTGACCTTTATGTATTATTACTTGATTAGTTTTTCCTTATTTGCTGGAAAAAAAATAAAATCCATTGATGAACGTTCTTATTAATATTCATTTCAAGTCCTTTGCATGTCCTTCATGCTTTTCAAGAGAGGTGCTATATAACAGAAAAGTACTTCTCCCTTCTTCTTCTGCACTACAGCTAAGCTAATTTTCATTAAGAATTGTTGAGTTTTATGCCATTTTTCAAAATCAGTTTAATCTCTGTGAGTAACTTCAAGCAAATGTATTTAGACTGAGGATCTCCATTTATTATCATTGTGACTACCCTGATCACTTCTGTTGCCTCACTGGCTGGGCTGAAGGAGTTTGACTTTCTACTTCTCCAGGTACCAGACTTAAGATTCAAATAAAGGAGACTTGGCTGCTGTGATATGAAGAACTACGAAAATGGGGTTCATGATGCCAATTTGGGTCCTAAATTCACTACAGGAGAGCTGATTTCCTAGACTGACATTCATAACAGCCAACATGCTGCTTTCTCAAGACACTTAACCAAGGCAGTTAACCCAGGGACAAGATGATGTGTGAAACTCTGGTGAAGTCTACAAACACACCTTAAGCCTCCCTTAGCCTGCAAAAAGTGCCTTAAGATACCCTGCACCTGTACACGGAAGTCTCTCTTTTGTTCCTAAAATTGGGGTCTAATGCATGAATGCTGGCCTGCCAGGAGTAATGGGCAAACTTCCAGTGGTTCTAAGCCTTACCCAGCTTGAGGGTTAAAGCCCAGCATCACTGGGCCTGGGACCAACTGCCCTGGGAGGGCTGAAATCAGGTCCTGGGCTGTGGGCACAGAGCTACTGCGTGTTTCACTTGAATGTCGTTCCAGCCTTCTCTTGGTTTCTCTCTTTACTAATACAAAACACAATTTTATCCTCAACAAAGTAATACTGAGAATTTACTAAAATATGGTAACACAGTGATATGCATAATTGTCTGAATATATACAGTGAAAATTGAAAAGATGGAATTACCTTGAAAACTGGTGGTTGTATAAGCAGTTGTGCTGGACATTAATGCGTATCTTTCTGGGAGCTGTTGTGCATTTTGTAATAAATGTGCCATAATGCATTTGCTGCTATGGTGGCAACCTGTGATGCAAAATGGTTATGAAAAAACTCAAAGAACTCTTCCATATTATTATTTGCTTGCTTATGAGAGATTTTGTACATCCCGAACCAAGGCATAGTATCTTTAAGATTCAATGGGTAACTACTGAAAGAGAAATACTTTCTGCCATCTAGAAGTTCAGCCCTCAAGTAAACAGAAGCATTTCTGTTCTTCTAGGCTCTGGAGGCATCTGTATCCTTTCCTTTGATCTAAAGGCAAATCTGAAAACTTGCATGTGCNCATTTGTCCCAGAACTCTTGAAATTAAGCAAAGCTGACTAACAGTGAATGCTTATTAACGTCAAGGGGAGTTCTGCATCCTGAATGCAGTAACCAGTTATTATCTTATAAAATAAATTTATTCACCTATAAAGTCAGACCAGGTTGCTCAGGGTTTGATCCAGCTGGGTCTTGCAGACTACCGGCGACGGAAACTACAGCCTCCCTGAGCATCCTACGTCTCTCCTGGACTGTCCTCACAGGATAAAAAATCCCTTCTTTACATCCAGTCTGAACCTCTTGCATTTCACTTCATGTCTGTCATCTCCTGTCCTCTCACCTTGTACCTATGTGAAATGCCTGGCTCCATACTCTCCGTAACCTCTTCACAGGTCCTGGGAAGGTGCCACCAAATCCATCTCTTTCCAGGCTGAACAAGCCCAAGTCCTAGAGCCTCTTCTCATGTAGCAAGTGCACCAGCCCTGATCAGCTTGGTGGCTCTCCACTGAACTTCCTTCAGTTCAACATCTTTCTTGTAATTGGGGTGGACCCAGAACTGGATGCAGTACCTACATGTGGGCTAACAAGTGCTAAGTAGAGCTAATCAGTTCCCTCAACCTACTGGCTATGCTGCTTTCATGCAGCCCTGGATGCAGATGGCCTTCTTTTCTGAACAGAACTGCAACCCTCTGCTGCAAGTTGCACATGATATTTGCTCAAAGATTGCTTATTCATTTGGTTTGGTTCTGATATTCAGGCTGTCTAGAACATGCTTTATCTATTTTCTCTATATACTGACTTGTGTCATTTTTTGAAGGGAATTGAGCAGTTACACTGGTGATAAACAGTAAACACAGCAAACCTGTGAAGATCCCAGAAGAAGTAAAACACCTCAACACCATCACATAGGAAATGACTCCGTGCAAGTTTGAACAGAAAAAACATGCAGCATTCCAGAAAGACCCCCTCTGAAGATCAAGACGAGCCTTTTTAGAGATCATGGGCAGCACAGGAGTTTGCTCTTCAATTTTCCACGCTTGCAGAACTGTTTGCTACCCAAACTGAGCAAAGTATGGTGATCTGAATGTACTAATGTAGTTAAGCTTCAGATAGCAAACTGAGCTTCCAAGGTAGTGTATCTATAAACTTTTGGTATGTCAGAGAGCACACTCTCTTGGATTTCATTTCTAATGTAAGCTAGTGTTTCAGCAGTAGGCCTGGGAGCAACCCTAAAAGCTGCAAGAAAAGAAGAGAAGCACTACATTGCTTCCAGGAAAAGCAAAGTAAGCGTGGCAGAAAAGGATGTCTGACCAGACGGGCAGGAGAGTGTTAGTGCTGTGTGAGATGCTTCAACCTTTGAACCCATCACAGTCATATAGTCACGACAAAGTGAGGGATCAAACACGACTCTGTGTGTCGTGGGTCACCTCTGTACCACAACTGCATGACTTCATCATTCAGTGTAAGCCAAGGTGTCAAAAATGCACCAGAAGATAATGTCTATTTCTAGGTCTAGTTTCTCATATATAATCATACAGGCAGGAAAGTTAAGAGACAGAATATGAGAGGGCGGTATAACATGAAATGGATGAAGAAAAAAATCTATGTAGTTGGCTTATTTAATTATCAGTTTCCCAAAGGATACAAAAATGAGTGGTTTAAGCTAAATTAAATTCTTTCTGGGCCAAGAATATGTTTTCCAACAGGTTGGGATGTTGACAGCATAAGAGACAGACTTCTTAAGGAGAAGTCTTGGGAAGAAGGTATTTTGATTTTGAACAGTGGGCAAAGATGAAATCCTACTTCTCTGCAAGATTATAAGAGCCTTGAGTAAAAGAGACTTTGGGTGTGGAGAAGCTAAAGAATTATATCTCCCCTGTCAAAAAACAAATGAAACATTTTTTCCTCCTTTCTTGCTGGGACATAAAACCTGCAATCTGGTATCACACAAACGAAATCTTCATCATCAGTGTAAAATCAGTATGGTAGGTCAGGAACAGAGTACACCAAAATGAACTAATGGGCTTATTTTTTGTGTCTCTCTCAACAGCTCTATAAAAGGTTCTTTTGTGCATTGGTTTTCAAAGCTTTAGAACACATACAGCCACTTTTTCCCTATTATAAAGGTTTGACCACCTGCTCAGTAGGAAAAACATTTTAGAGAGAAAATTGTCATGTATTGCATGTGCATTTTTTTTTTTCCAGAGTTCAGTTACTGCTCAATTGTTTCCTTGCAAATGTAACAATATGCCGTTTGCTTGCTTGCCCTGAAGCTTGAAGGTAGTTACCATGAATCATACTAACCATTTTCATTCTCGATGTACAATCGGCACCTTCTGTTAATCATGTAAAGGTATCGCGGTAAACCAGACAATTCACGTCACAGAAACTCAATAGATTTAGTCATAGCATGGTCCTTAATGAACTCTTTATATTCATACAAATGTCTAATATACTTCTAAAGGAACTCATGGATGAAAATTAGCTGAACAGTCATTAATTGAGACACAGCAAAGAGTCACCTTGTACCTTTGGAAGTGAATGCTTTGTAAATTCCAATTACCGTAGCATGGATGTGAAAATCTGATGGAAACAGATTAAAACTTATGGTATATTAGGAAGAAGTTAAAATTAGAACAGTGCAACAGTCATTACAACTTTTACATTCTACTTTTCCTGCTTGTTCCATGTATAACAAGCTCTTCAGCTTATTACCTGTAAAAATCAATATATGACAACATATCTGATGTCAAACAGAGGAGTCATGAGAACTGCTTCACTAATCCTTCTGTAAAAGTTGCTATGGCAGCTCAGTACAGTATTGTTGAACTACCAAACAGCTATAAAACAATGCAGTTTAAAGAGCTGAACAGACAAGGACTGAGTACTTAGGGGAAACAGCAAGAATGGTTGACTTCAAGGCTTTACAAGTTTTTACTAATTAATTGAGTAAAGTATTTCATAATAATTTAGCATATTAGAAGAAGCCACTACAGCTAGACAAGCAGCTTGAGCAGACAGTTAATACCGATGGTTTTCACAGAGTTCACAATAGTTCTGCTATCTACATTGCAACTTTTTACCTGATGACTGGATCTACTCAGACATACAAATCTGCCTGTTGACTTGGCAGACTGCCTACAGCCATGCCAAATTCTCATCTAGTGCACTGACATAAAAAAAACAGAATAAAATAAAAATCGTTACTCTTATTTAAGCACTGAAACTGGAATAGAAAGTTTAACCCCAGCAGTGTGTACCAGGATATCGAATAGGTGCCTCTGCCATTCTGGAAATAAGGTTTCACATTCCTGAGGAGAGCCAATGGATGAGACAAGTGCCTCCACTAATTCTAGGTGAGACAGACTGAACAGAATGGTACCTCTTACTACAGAGAGAAAAAAAAATCTACCAAGACACGAGTTTAAAAGGAGAAAAGCTAAAAGATTCACAGGTTGCTGCAACGGTAAGCATTTCAAGGCTCTTTTTCTCAGAAAAAAAAAAAAATACTAGACTAAAGCATTATTTCACTAGGCAGGAATGTTTTTCTTAAGCTGAGATATCAATCCCCTCATTTCTGCAATGATGGATGAAGTTACTGATCATTGTCCCAAAGACCATACAACAGTCTCCGGCAAGGCTATAAAGACCTTGTGACAAAGAACACTGTAGACATGGTATGAATGTGGTACAGGTACGAGCTTGTGACGTGGGAGAGCCCCTTTCAGACTGGTTCCAAATGGGGACCATTTTTTCCATATTTTGCCTTAAGGGATGGGCTTTTGGCTATACCTGGAAATGGTTGCTTCCTGCCACTGTGAAGATGTGTCATTTTATGAAATGAAAATGCCTTGTCACTTTTTTGACCAGTCTTAGTCAAGCTGTCCCTCTAGCACATGGGTCAAAGAATCCATCTGGCATGCAACTTTCCTTGATTAAAAACCAGAAAGTTCTAATTACACTTTCCCAGGGGCTGTAAAAGGACTGGAAGGGAGCAGGAAGCTGCATGTTGGATCCTTCAGAGCTAAGCAGACATTTCCACTGGAAACTGTCACATCCACACCTCTTTGAATTAACAGTATTTCAGGTGTTGAAACTTCATGATATACATTCTGGACCTTTCAGAGCAGGTATTTTGGTGATGGTGTTTGCAGTGTTTGCTTTCCCAGTGCACACTGCTCTGCAGAAGCAGCGATCCTGTTACAGGGTGGTAGAAACAGCTCAGAGCTATTTGTTCTTTGACCATTTTGATATAGAGAAGATCTATGTTCTGTTTTCTCTGCCTCATCTGCGCAGCCCTCCCATGTCCTCCCTGAAAGTACACAGCAGCAACAGGAACTCCGGGAGCTGAAAGTTGAGGCTGGTATACTACATGCAAAGTGACAAATATCCTTTCCTCCCAACTCTGCTGGGCATATGCTTAACAAATATAGCAGTTACACGCAAGTAGGAACTGCGTATGTACAGCAAACAACAACAAAAAGTAAATATGAAGACAAAAGCAATCTCTTTTCATCAGTTTTGAATGACAACTCCAATATACCACGGGAAAAAAAAAAAAAAGAGTAACTTACTTTGAATGGACAAATATCACTTGTGTGTGTGTGTGTGTGTGCGCGTGCGCGCCTGAGAAATAAACTGCTGATCAGGATGGAAATGCAATGTTTTTGTTTCTTTTACCTAAATAGGTATTCTCCTATGGAGAGAACACATCTTAGATTTTCATGAGACTCAGCATAAGAAAAGAGAGTGAGAGCAACACGCCTGGGGTGTGTACTAATCCAGCAAGATTTTGTAAAATGTCCAAAGTTGTAACTGGTTTTTCAGTTTCCTCTGGGAAAAGACCGTCAAATCAGGCAAGCTGTATACAGACATATTTTTGCTCTTCAAGCCCGCATGTCTACTAGCGCTCCTTTCAGTAGCAGAACTGAAATCAAGTGCCATAAGTTTCACACCTGTAGCTAGGGGACTATTCTAATTTTGATAGCTGGATAGGGAACATCCTTACGTATTTCACGTACAACATTTTTTCTTTTACAGGAAAGAGTGTTTTGTACAATCTGAAGACAGCTGCTGACTACGCAAAGAGCAAAACAGCACAAGTGGAACCCAGAACCTCAGACCTGTAGCAGGCATTTCCATCAAGGCAGCGACCACTTCTGGAGCGCTAATCCGGGCACGCGAGCGTTAGGGCAACGGCGCAAANNNGGCGCAAATAACTTTTCCTAGCAACCCCGCCGTGCCCGGCTGTTCTGCGGTATTTGCCCTCTCTCTCTCCCTCGGGAAGCAGCCCCCTCTCCGGGCAGGTGCCGGCCCAGGCAGCGCCGGCTGCCGCTGCAGTCGGTGCCCGCGGGGCTCTCCCTCCCGGCGGGGCCCCGGCTGCCTCCCGAGGCGCGGCCGGCAGGCGGCGTTATAGCGCGGGGGGCCCCGCGGCAGCTGCCCGGTCCCGGTCCCGGTCCCGGTCCCGTCCCGCGGGTCACTCACCATGTTGACTTCCGACACCACGTCGATGCTGGCGATCTCTATC
>VXAA01007033.1:1674702-1690386 GCA_013399115.1 Anseranas semipalmata
AAAAAAAAAGGGAAAAATCCTTTTCCTCCTCTGAGAAACATGTATCCCATCAGGAGCCAGCAGGCCTGGTGTTGCGTAGACCATCCCAAAATTCTACTGGTGACACCATTCTTGGAGCCATGTATTGATCAGTTGGGTCTGTGTGTTCCTTCCAAGTATTGTTCCCTGCTACTGGAAGGATAAAAGAAAACACTACCTGTGCCCCTGATCCTTTAACCAATTGCCCCAAGGCACTGAAGTCCCTTCTGACTGCCCTTGTACTTCTCTTTGCTATTTCATCGCTGCCGACATGAAAAACCAATAATGGATAATAATCAGAGGGCCGTACTGGGCTAGTGAGCTTTCTAGTAATGTCTCTCATCTGGGCCCCAGGGAGGCAGCAGATTTCCCTATGGGTTGGCTCCAGTTGGTACATCAGGCCCTCTGTTCCCCTCAGAAGGGAGACACCTATGGCAACAACCCTTCTTTTTTTCGTGATGGGGGTGGTCGTGATACAGGGGGGTAGGCTGACTTACCCTAGGTGACCCCTCCAACCTGGATAGACCTTTGTCCACATCATCGTTTGCCTGTTCATCAAGTTACAGAGCCTCATATCTGTTGTGTAAAGGCACCTGGGAAGGTGACATAGGCAGGGTAGGTAGGCAGCAGTTTCTGGCTGCCCCAAGCAGAAACCTGCTTCTATTCCCCCCTGTCTTTTAGGTCCCCTCCTTCTGCCAGGTGGCGAGAGGGTAGGAGATCCTTCATTTCTTGTGTTGTGGCTGGCTGATGCCTCTGTCCCAGGGATGGCAGATTATGATTCCACCAGTTGAACTCCTTCTCCGACTCCCTGATGCTCCTCAGCCTGCTCACCTCCTCCCAGATTAATGATAATTAATGACAATTTTCCATTAATGATAATAGCAAATTCCTCATTTCAATGCTGGGCTTACTATTGATACGGTCTATGAGATAGACACACAAATTGGGAATAAGATTTTTTGAAAATTCTTTCTGGGCTGTGTTAGTGAAAGCAGACCTTCTGAGTGGGGAAAACTTTTGTCTTGATTCAAGCATACATAAACAGCGGCAATATAAAACAATTGAGATCCACTAGGTTTAACATAGTAGCCATAATATTTTTTTTTAATGTTCTGAGACATGTTATGTGCTTACTAGAAGCAATAAAAACAATCTAATCTCACAGCGTGATTCATAGAATCTCCTGGGCCAATCATACGTTCATTTTTTGCCTTCACTGTGCAAAAACTTTCAGGAGGGAACCTTTTTTCTCACACAAAGAAATGTTTCCAGTTTATTAAAGGTCATTTTTTTGCAGTGCTCATTTTCATTTGGAAATCAGAAAATGCACACAGTAAAAAGACAATGTCCTGCTTAGACAATATTGGCTGCTTAAAAAGAATGTGGGATCATTGAAAAAAGGGAAATTCTTCCCGTTTCCCACTGAATGAATTCTATAGGAAGGAAGACAATGACTTTTAATGAAACTAGAGAAAAAAAACATTGCAAAAGTGGTGGTTATGCATCTCTCTAGTGGTACTTCATGCCTTCTTAAATGTAGAATGAGGACAGGTGTGTCTCTGTGATTCTGCTCAAAATGGGGAGGGGTAGCTCTGTGCCTCACACTGTGCATTTTGTATGTGGAGATAAAGACTTTGAAGGCTAATGTTTGCAATGCTGACTGGTTTGAGTAATTGGAAATAGGGGCTTGCAGAACCGGGATACTCATAAACCATGTGATCTAACTGGACTTGCAGTTCTCCAGTCAGTGGGGAGAACTACTGTGTGAAAGCAGGACTGGTGTTAAGTGGGCAAGCAGCATCATTAATTAGCAAAACTGCATGACAGTGAAACAGTGTGCACAGAAAACATAAGGCGAAACAGAGCTCAGGCTCTTTGGATTATTCATTGTCAGACATCTGCGCCCCACTGGTTGCTTGGCTGTGTGGCTTGTCACACTGCATACCCCCCATGTAAAAGAAAAATAAGAGTTAGGATGGATATAAATTTTTTCTTATTCAGCACTCAGCAAGTGGCCTTTTTCAACTGTACTGATAAAGTGTATTAAAAATTTTAGATCAAATTTTCAAATTTGTGAAAGTTAAGGTAAATGGGTTTGAAAACTATGAAATGAAACCTAGGAACTGTGAAATGACTACATATGCAGCTAAAAAAAAAGTTCTTATTTATACTTAAAGAGGTAGGTAACAAAATAGGTCACACATTTCATCTGCTTAGTGATGATGCTATTGTCATTTTATACCTACAGTAATCCCTTGAGTCAGATGTGGGTTGTGAGCTGTCTTCTTGGATGGCAGAAACTAGCAAGCTGGAGATACTTTTAGTGTGCTTTGGGGATTTCAGTGCACCAGGAAAGCAATTGAGAAGAGCTGTGGAGTGACACAGTAAATTTGTGTTTCATCCTGGGATCTTCAGACTGTGAATTGAAGTTATTCACCTTTAATAATAGAAGAAAATATTTAATAAGAACTGTAGGGCTCTTTTTGTCCTACAATATCTACAGCCAGAATACTTTAGTAAGTCTTTAATCATTTCAGATAAACATCTGTAATGCTAATTTGAAATCCCTTTTCAGATCTCCCAGCCGTATGTCTATACCACTCATACCACATGCTTAACATTGCACAGCTTGCTTCCTCTGGAGGCACGCTAGTCCAGCACTGCATGCCTAATGCCAGAACCCCCCCTGGCAGTAGATTTTCATGTCCCCCTCCTTGCTACCTGCAGGAAGCAATTCTGCTGATCTTCTGGTTCTTTATCCCAGGTGTGGGAGACTCACAAGTTCCTTCTCCCTCTGATTCTGTCTCAAGAGAGGTAGTAGAGTCTGGAGATTAAGGACTTTGTGTCAGATGCTACAGAGATTAATAAAAAAGACAACCCTGACTTCAGAGGACAAGCCATCCAGGATAAGTTAGGAAGACATTCAACAAGTGTTGAGACAGACATGAAGGAGATGCAGGCAGCAATTAGTCTGTATGCATTTGCATAGCTTAATGGTCTCAGTGGGCACATTAACCAGAAGTAGCCAGTAGTCCTAGGTGTCACCAAAAAAAAAAAAGGGAGGCAGCTGTTGACAGCACTGCAGAGGTAGGTTTTAAGGAGAAATTTAAAGAACACAGTGAAATATGAGATGTGATATTGTTATGATTCCTGTTAAAAGGCGTTTCAGGTACTTTCTTTTACATGGTTCCCCACAGCTGAGGTTTGTCAGTGCTGGTGAGATGTCAGAAGCATGACAGAAAGAGTTGGTACCTGATGTGCAAACTCGCCTATAGAAATTGAGCACACATATACCTTTTCATTTTGAGCAGCTCCCTTGATTTTAACAGGCTGATTCATACTGTAGAAAGTTGTGTACATATTTGTAGGATTGAGATGTTTGCTTCTATGCTTCTTAAGCCTGGTCCTGCCTTTATTTGTATAGGTAATCTTTTGTAGAAATGAAACACTGTTACTAGAATGGCCCAGAGATTATTTTTTCTGATAAATGGAATTAATTTTTTCTAGCTTTGCTTTTGTGTCACCTCCTGAAGCAGCTCACAGCAAAACTCTATTTAAATTGTCAGGTTAAATATGTCATTTTAAAAGCAGTGACTAGAGAAATACACGTTTTCTTCTTAACAGAAGTATTTTACCACACTGGGCCACTAGAATGCAATGTGTCTCTTTGTCCCATTTCAGTGATGTGATGCACTCACTACATACAGATGCTTATGAGTCTGTGACTCATGTAACTAAGAGCCTAGCTTGTTTGCTTCCAGCAATAAGGAGACAGAATGGCTGAATTCAGTCACACAAGCAACTTTTCTGGGGATATTTTCACATGGAGATTCATAAGGGTGTTGATCAAAGAGTTCCTTCATCAGGAAGAAGAAAGAAAATACTTAATCAAAATGAACTTTTCTTTGAGAAAAGATACATTTCTGCATTATTTACTCTCAAGAAGTTTAGAATTAAAAAATACTCCTTTCAAAGCTCTGAGCAACCTGATCTGTCTTTGAGGTTAGTTCAGCTTGGAGAAGGAGCTGAACTTTGCTCTGAAACTGAGTAGGAGGTAGGCTAGGTAACTTCCCCTTCCAATCTTTCTTTTTTTTTGTGATCTTGATACTCCAAAGGCTGGTAACATCACTTTCTGCTTCTACTATCGGTTTGCCGTTCTTTCAAGGAAACTGTAGTTCCAGCTTCTTTGTTACCTCTGGTAACCCCTCCTCGCTTGTTGTTCTGCATTGCTAGGGAAATTGAAGGTCCTAACTAGTTTTTTTTTTTTTTTTACTTTGGTCTGATCTGGGATTAAAAATGGTGCTGAACACTGTCATTTTCCATTGGCCGGAGCTTCCAATTTTAAAATTGGATCTATCTGAAAATATCCTTAGTGCATTGGAGAACTAGAGAACTATCCCTCAATATCATATATGCCTCAACCAACCAACTTCAGTAAGAAAAGAAACATATTTTGGTTGAGATTGTATAGTACGTGTTTTTTAAGAGGTTGTGCTTATATATGGTAAGACCCCAAAGAGTAAAGGCTAGAACAAAGCTACTGCAAATAGGAACGGTTCTCTATCCTCTTGCCATTGCACGCACCTCACGAAAGGTAGGCATTTTGTAATTCCACTTCATTACAGGGGTCGTCTGTTGCCTCCAAGGACAAAGATGGCAAGAATGAAATTTTGCACTATATTTCAAGAACATGTTTACAAAACATTTCACCTCTCACATTTAAAAATGAGTATTAGAACAACAGCAAAATATGACAATAATAGCTGCCAGACTGAAAACTTACAGGCTGTCTGATTTCTTTGCTGATGGCAAATTCCTCTGGAATTCTGTTGGGTAGATTTACAGCCATGAAAATGACAGCATTAAATATGTATCGCCATGTATAGTCATACCTACGCTGGGAGAAAACAAAGTGGGCCTGAATTTAACAAATGCAATAGTCCTACACAACAGCTGCTTGCACTCTCCTTTCTTGTCAGAGGAGCACATTTGATGAGTGAGATATATGATTCTTGCTTGCTGAAATAAAGAGCACATGTGAATCTCTTCAGCTAGGAGTCACTTTGTCAACAGTGAAGTGTAAGACAACAAGTAATTTTACTTATCTGTTTAACTGATGCAGGGGTGCAATCTAAAATCCATGATTTATATATGTCACGTGGGCTGGCAGCAGTCACTGGAAGCGGTCCATAAACTGAGAAATAGATTACGCCCTGTCATTTGTGCTGTTTTTAGCTAGTTGAAAAAGAACCCTAAAATAAAGCCTAAAACAAGTGCAAATAGAAGAATTGGATGAAAAAAAAGAAAAAAGAAAAAAAAAGAAAGAAAGAAAAGAAAGAGAACTGGCAAAGGTGTGAGATAAAGGTTCCTCAGCCAGACCACAACACTGGGATGCTACTTGTTGTGCCGCCCCTCTTGATACCTCTCCCCACAGCAACACTGGGGACAGGGGCAGAGAGGCTCTACCAGGGATAACTGCACTGGGAAGAGGCCCATGGGAGGAATGGTCAAGCAGCAGGGGTTATTGGTTAATAAATCACTGTTCGTGCATTTTGGGAAAGAGCCCATCACAGAGGGTAGAGCCATCCCAATATCACTTTTAGGGCAATCAGCAGAACACGAACACTGAGCAAGCTTTAAAGAGTGAAATAAGGGGTGGAGGAGCAACTCCTTGCTCCCCTGAGCAGTGGCAAGCATTTGTGTGTTGTCAACTGTGTTAGGTTCAGATATTTTCTAATACCATCTCTGGACAGAAATAAAAGAGGTGAAAAGAAGACAGCTTCATGGGCAGAAGAGGCCAAAAGAAGAAATAACATGACTATACTAAATTTTATAATTTGGAAGCATTCCCCTTTCATTTCTTCCTACTGTAAGGGAGGATTTTGGGGTTGTCCTCATATTCTTAAGCTCTCTTTTGTGTTTTCCTTTGTCTTGCCAGATATCTCCTTAGTTGGCTTTCTCCTTGGTTCAGAGAGTTTCTCTCCCTTCACCTAGTACATTAAGGCCTAGGTTTTACTTCAGGTTCTGGAAATTATCAAGGTTTCCATTTTTGAAAATCAGCAAAATGTGTTTTGGTATTGTCTCTGTGTTGGGAAAACCTGAGGAGCCGGCCAAAGGCACAGCAGCCATTGCAAGTTCCTATCCCCCTTTGATGAAGGCAAAATATCACCTACCGGTCTCTCAGATGGGGAATTGAGGAATAAAGGAATTAGAACATTTGTACAATAGATTAAAAACATGCACACAAAAAAAGAGTCTATACGCAAACAAAGTATTATAAATATAGAGAAAAAACCAACTGAGTAATTCAGGAACCCAGAGTGAAAAATGCTTTCTGGTTCCTTTCCAGAATCCCTAGGGTGAATGGCAGGTTTTTAGTTTGTTTCAGTGAGTTTTGGAACAGGACCTAAATGACCCTGTTATCTAAATCATACATAAATCAGAATAGATTTGTTCTTCATCTTTTTGGGCTGTGAGCTGGAGGAAGAAGAGTATTCATTACTCTGGGGTAATAGACAGGGAAGGGGAAATACACAAATAGTTTTCTATGAGGTAAGAAAGAGTGCTTATGAGTGCAGATCTCATCCATCCTGTTAAAACGATTCATCTCTTGAAGGCTGCCTCCTGGAATTGTATATCTATCTTTGTAGAATATTCAGATTCATTTTTGTCCCTTGGGTTTTGCACCCACTCATTTTCGCCATCAATGGTGAAAGTGCTTCCTTTCTCATGTCTAAGCGAGCTAAGAGGTCAGGTCAGGGACTGCTGAGAACTGTTCATGTGGACAGTGTATTAGCTAACGCGTATTTATTTCTTAGTGTTAATCTCGTGTACTCTGATGCCTGTGTCCAGCAGAGAAATATTTAGAAAGCCAATTATGTGTTAAACATCCAAAATGAGACACAAAGTCGACAAAATGCCTAAACTAACAGGGACACGCATATGGTTTAAATACTGACCTATTTGTTAATAATGGTTAGTATTTATATATTTTACATTTTTTAAGCCACATTTGAACTAATTAATACTTCAGATATCCCTGTGACATATGTAAGCCTCATTCACAATTCACAGAACAGAAAATTCATACACAGAGGTCTGTGGATCAAAATTTTAAATGCAGATTTGGGTATTTGGCCTCCACAAGATCTGGGTCACTCCTACTTATACAACCTTCATATACGTTTATGCACTTAATATTAGCTACTCCTATTGGGAAGATTTGGCCTAAATGACTTATTCAAGGTCACAGAAATCAGTGGCAGAGCTGGGAAAGGAACTGAAGCATCCTTCTCTAAACATAAAAAGCAACTGAGCCATAAAAATACTTCAGTTTTTGAGTGTGTTATTCTTTCGGAATTATATAATTACAACAATGAATTGATTTTACTTCATTTCATGCTATTCTTGATTATTCAATTTAGTGCATAAGACAGGAGATACTGCAGTAGCACTGGATCAGTCCCATGGTGTATCCTGCACCCTGCGTGACTGGGGCCAACGGGTATTTCTAGTGTTGCAAAACACTTTCAGTTGACTTGTCTGTTTGAAGTACTTTCTTCCTAGGCTATATCAATTATCCATTAATTGACACACTTAGGTAAAAGCAAGAGGGTATTGTATGTCATTAATAGTTATTGTACTTTTTTTTTTTGGTATAACGGCAGACTACCCTTCATGCAGGATAAGAAATACTCCAAGAAACTTGAAAAGGGTGAGGATCTCCTCAGAGCTACCTGCTCTAACTTTGAGGGTGGCTGTGCTTTGGACCAATGACTTTAAAAAGTCCTTTCTAAGCTGAATTACACTGCACAGTGTAATTCCCTTTGATGAAACCATTGGGTGGGAAGGAGAAGAGACTATAGAGTCGAGCCGGGGCCTGGGAGTACTGTAGACTAAACTCAGCCATCCTCCTCAGAGGCACAGGAGCAGAGGCAGCTCCCAGCTGCTGAGGTATCCTAGCCTGTTCAAAGCAGTTTTTGAGGAAGAAGCATTTGAGAGTCTGTGGGGTAGGGGCAGCTTTGTCATATTTAGTGGTGCTGCTAGCTTTAAAGCGTGAGACCATAGCCTGTGTGAGAAGTTAGCTGGCTCCCCATATAGCTGTACAGTGGGATTATCTCCCCCTTGCTCCCTGCAGAGGAAGTAATGCCCCTGCTAGGATACCACCTGCAAGATACCTCTCTGGGTAAGTACTGAAGGAGATCTGGGAACCAGTTATTAAAAGTGCTTAACAAGATACCTCACCTTGCAAAATAGTCTCAGCTGCCATTGCTGTCAGTGGGAGGGAGCAGTGCACTGTGCTTTCCAAAGCAGGTTTCAGCTCCTTGCAAATGATATTCAGGTACGCTTAAATTACTTGATGAAATGCTGAAGTACCACCAGATGCTTCTAAATTTTCTCCTCCACCCGCTTATTTTGTCAAAGTTTTCTGGGCCTGATGCCGCTGTCACAATGCCTGTAAGACAAAACCAGCCCCCTTGTGCTGCCCACTGCTGCCACAGCACCCTTTCCTTTTTGGTGATAAGATGAAAATTCCCCTCAGTAACTTTTTGAGACATGAGTAATGCCGCTCCAGGCAGCAACCACCAGATGGTAATGAAGAGCAGACTGGTTGTGTGTCTTCTGTAGATTAAGTGTATTACCGCGATGGCAATTTTTGCCTTTGTAAGCAGAGGTTACAAGTACAGCTGTAAATGCCAATTTGCTCAGCTCTTTACGGACCCCTGGGCCACTTCAAAAGTCTGCTTAGCAGCTCTGTTTGCATAAAGAATTCATTGTGTTTGTTTTTATACTAAAGCATTTTAAAGGGGATATTTTTCACCTAACATGAGTGCCTGTGTTATTAGCTGATATGATTATTTAGTACAGAGATGCTATCATTATAAGGAAGGTTTTGCCTGTAGTTGATGTGCAACTATACAAGCTATTTCTTGTAAGAAGGTAGATGTAGAACACTTTATGGTGACTGTATGCCTTGCTCCTTCTGGAGCCGTAATATTTCTTAAAATGTTATGACATAAAGGTTGCGTGTACTGTAGGGCAGAAAGGAAGGTCTCTCTTTTAATGTGTGCTTGACACCAGCAAAGAGAGCAGCAGTGGGGAATGGGCAATGGGCTTCTTGTCCTCTCCCTGCAAACAAAACAAATGTGTCTTTCCTGAACATCACTGTCAGTGCAGAGGTGGTGCTGAGCACGGCAAACCACCCCCCAGCACATCGACAAGTGGGAAGAGCAGCACAAGCAGAGCCTCCTCAGCACTGCCAGCCTCAGGCTTTGGAGAATCAGCAGTCAGCCCCACAGAGCTCACAAGATTCAGAAGTCTCAGTTTTACTTCTCTGCCTGCAGGATTTGGGGGTCTTTATGCAGTACCTTTTAAAACACCTAGGTCAATTTTGCAGGTTTTTCTCAACTATTTCACAACCCAGAGACTTTGTGCTCTCCCGCTCTCTCTGTTAAAGATAAAGAAGGCTCACCTGCCTTCGAGAGACCCAGTGAGCCAGGCACTGTGCCAGCAGGATGAAAATCACTAGAGCGTTGCCACTGGCTTCAGTGTGAGTCAGCAGCCAGACCTGTGGCTCCCATGGCAAGTTTAACTCATTCCCCAGGCATCTGCCCATGACTCACGTACTTCTGAGATTAATAGATGTACAATGAACAGGAACACGAAGCCTTCCAAGGAGGGGGCTTGTTGGTGCCTCTGCTCTCTCATTGCCTCTAGGAACAGGCACCAGCAGTGGGATGCAGCTATCTTATCTGCCTCTGCGCCCCCTGCCCTGCCTCCTGCCTCTGAAAGCTGCAGCAGCTTTGCTACTGTTGCTTAGGGCAACCAAAATTTTTGACAGATTTTGCATTAAACTTGGCAGCCGTGACAGGGGAAGGCAAGGTACAGGGCAGTGGCTTCACAGATTCCTCCCCATAACCCTGGCTACCATGTCCTTCACACTGTTTTTAGAAAAATTTCTATTTTCCCCTGCATGAAGAGATCTTAATGTATTTTCTGGGGATGCCCATTTTAGAGACAGAAATCAGGAGATCTGCTTTATCCTCCACTCTGCCACTGAGGAGGTGGCTGTGACCTGCCCTGCTGGCCCCAGTAGCACAAGAGTCCTGGTGCAGACATGATGTAGGTCAGCGATGTGCCCAAATACATGAGTGTGTATGCCAGGGTAGCGGTAGGGCTAGATGAGAAATGAGAGATAGGGGCATGGGAAATCTGTAAGGCTTTCTGGCTGAGGATACTTTTTGTCCCAGACTGGCAGTTCCTGCAGTGAGTGCTTCCACTAGCACTTTTCTAATGCAGTGTGTAGACTAGAGGTCCCCTTAAATATGAAACTCACAGCTTACCTCCTTAAACATCCATGTGTCAATCACTAGCAGAATCCACATAAATCCTATTGCAATCGGTAATAGCAATATATATATGTGTGTATGCTTGTATATATATGTATGTATATATATTTGGTACTCAAAGGATTTTCTAGCCTTATTCCAAGGTATCGAGGACATGTGTGTTAAAATAACCATGGTACTGTAGAACAGTCTTGTAAATACCATATGTCAGAGGAAAAAATATACGGCTAAATGCATGTCGGCATCAATTCCTGCAGTTTCGTAGGAGTTCTGGCCATGGAAGTGAAGCAAAGCTGGGCCAGCTGAAGGTTACAGTTTTACATAGAGCCTATGCTGTGCTTTGAGAGGACAGCTGAGGTGGTGATTAGAGAACTGAACTGGGACCCAGCAGACTGGTATTAAGTTCCTGTTCTGCTGCAAATTTCCTCCATGGTGTTGGGTTGCCACTTAAGCTTTTTTGTATCTCAGTTTCCAGCAAAATAGAAATAATAGTGCTTTCTTGTGCCCAGTCCTTAGTTAGTCTTATCTATCTAGATTATAAGCTCTTGAGAGAAGGAACTGCCTCTGGTAACATGTGTTGGCTACAATGCATTCAATGGCATCCTTTTACAACTGGAGGTAACTTCATGACCCTGTATTGAAATAAGCTGGTGCACTCTTGAAGTAAATATACTAATGGCAGAACTACAGCGGGGAGGGAAAGCTGGACTGGAAGAAGAGTGGCAAAGAGCTGAAGTGTCTATCTTACTGTTCCCAGAGCAGAACTTAAATTGCAGTCAACAGAACTAGAACCCAGACTGCTTAAAAATAACCACATCTCTAGAGGTGCAATAAAGGCCCATAGTACACAGACTTCCCCACTGATGCTCCTACCTGAACAGATAGTTCAGGCTTCTCCTGAGCTCCAGATCAAAGTCTTGATAAAGCCAAGGGCAGGTGTATTTTCTGTAGGTTCCCATGATCTCTTTAATGTGTGTGGATGTGGGAAAAGAGGGGAGTAAAAGACCCCTTGCACCGTTGAGGAGGTGCAAGGAGGGGAAAGGAAGACCCTCTAGTTAACCATACTGAAAAGATATCCGTATCTTTTCTTGGTCATCTACGAAAAATGGGATTGGGGTATAAATTGTCCAAGGAATAGATTTTCTACCAGTGAGCTTTAAAAAGGTTGTATGGGAAGACCAGCTGTTTGTCCAGGACTGTAAGAAACTGTAGTGATATGGGCAGAAACTGAAAAAAAAGTCTATGAAATCATCAACTTACTTTTCAGATAAAGAAACGTGTAGGTGCCTGGCAGTGACCCCAGTTTTTTCTCCTCTCTTCCCTAAGTATTAGAGGCTTTTAACTATGCAATTTATAGTTGGGCATTAAAGATTTTCACAGTCTTTTCCAAATAAGCTTGGCTGTCTTCAAGCATTTGATGCCAGGACTAAATCATGTCAAAATCAGCAGAATAATGAAATCTGCTGTGAAAAAGGTTTTAACCTATAATTTACCTGTAGAACCTGCAATATGGCTGGAGCCTATGGTTTACAAAAAAAAAAAAAAGAAAGGCTATATAATGTTTTCCACAAGAAGTACTGACTTCCTTTTTGTTTCCACTTAATCTGATAGTAAAGTAGAAATGGGAAGAGTGCTGATTTTTTTTTCTGCTTCTCTGTGTGTTGTGATAAATAAAAAATCCGTTCATAGCTTTGGATAAAACTGCTTTTGAAGCATGGCCAGAATATCTGCTTCATCAAAAATAATTAGGGGGGTACATCAGCATAGGGGCAGTAAAAAAAAGTCTATTTAAGTTATTCAAGTGCTTTCTGAGCATATGGTGCCAGGCAAAAATAGTCCCCTTCTTACAATAGTCCATGATGGGTGAGATATCTTGGGAGAAATCTTGGAAGAATTGGTGGTAAAAGCTGGAGAAGCTGAGAAAATGCTGAATTCAGAAAACATATTTAGGGACCATCAATCTAGACTGTGACCACTAAAACCTTCTTCAAGTCATCATGTTCTTTTAGAGATGATATAACCTAGAAATTCTTTGAAGTGATCAAAGACCATTTGAAGTAGTATTTTTAAAATCAGCATATATCTGCTGGTGACAAATAATCACCCTGGGAGTTTTTGTATGTATCTATGCTACAAATACATTACAAAAGAATCTGGAATTCTCTCAAGATGTAGTTCAAAAATGTTGAAAAGTAGCCAGGGCAATGGATATACCAAAAGGCATAAACAAGTATTCAGAAGTGATTTATCGGGCTTACAGGACTGTTTACTGTCTTTATGAACTGTGTTATGTTCCCTCCAAGCCTAGCTTTGTAGAAGTTTCAGCATCATATGAATGATGCACTCATTCGCAGATCGAGGACAGCAGCCTCTGTTTTCAGTATTAATCTTAGTGAATTTTTGATAAGGCAGGATCTAAGGGAGATATGAACTGCTGATAAATTTGAGAAGTGTCTGAACTCATTTTCTAGATTTACAGAAAGTGAATTCTCATTTAGTTTTAGGGACTGTAGGGAGTAAATGCAGCCAAATGACATCTGATCCTACATGAATATAACCTGCAGCAGGCAAGGTGTGATGGAAGGGCACTATGTCTACCTTTTCTTATCAGAAAACCCGAGCATCTTCTTAGAAGCCATGAGTACTTATTTCCTGGTGCCCTGGCATGGTATGTCCACAAATCTTTCAACCTGTTACCTTTACTGAGAAGACGGAAGATATCAGTATTATTATTCTTTGTTATAAAGAACCTGGGAATCATGCAAAGACCAGATCAGTTCCTAAAATCACTGGAAGAGGAATAACTGAGCTTCTTTGACCTCTGCCTGCAGTGGTACTATTGGGCCTGAAGCATCCACATTCCTTATGACTCCAGGCATG
Source organism: Anseranas semipalmata (assembly GCA_013399115.1). Lineage (NCBI taxonomy): Eukaryota > Metazoa > Chordata > Aves > Anseriformes > Anseranatidae > Anseranas > Anseranas semipalmata. The sequence goes on from VXAA01007033.1 coordinate 1,687,950, forward strand.
GATCTGAGGGGGGGTTGACTGATAACATTTCTCAGAACATTCGTATGGGGAGATTATTACTGGTGAATACCACTCAGTTTTGCTATTTCAGTTCACACAGGTGTCTGTACATATGCAGAAGGTAATAAAACAATCTAATCCCAAGGGTGTCCCCGGCTCTGCCAGGATGTTGCTGGCTTCCACCCACAGCAGCTGCTAGAAGAGGCAGTGCTGTAGAGCCAGGTTTTGTTCCCTGTCTGTGACCAGCCAGCAGAATTCTTCCCACTTCTGAATTACTATTTATTGCCCTTCATTTAATTTTGTGAGTTTGGCTTCTGCCAATGAAAGTTTTTGAGATATCCCTAGATCAGATAATCTCAGTGTTCTGCAACAAGGGATTACTTTTTCTTGCAAGGGACAATAGAACTAGCGATTTTCTTTACCAGTTGTAAGTATTTCCTTGGCATAGTCCATGCTATAACATAGGACTAGGACTAGTTCAGAAAAACAAATTACATCTGTTCATAGATAAAAAGTGTCTGATTAACTCAGGCAAACTTATCTGGTGTGGGAAAATTAGACTTCTGAAGAGCTGCTGATCTATTCTGCTGTTGTTCCTGATCAGATTGCTAATGGAGCCTGGGCAGTGGGATCTTGCTGGCGTGCTGGTTTCCACCTGTGTGTGGAGTTAAACAGGCTGCTCTCACAGCATCATCACGAGAGCTGAAGTGACCTTGGAGTGACATCCTACTGTCTGAGTTGTCTAGGCTTGTAAATACTGCATGGAGCACGTGTGCTGTCTGTAGGCTGGCTGTCCACTGTTGGGTTTGGGCAGAGCATTCATTGTTCCAGCAAGGCAGGCAGGAGATGAGGATCTAGCAGGACTTGGAGAAGAAAAGCCAAGATTTAAATAGGGAAGGAAAGGCTGGAGTAGCTGAAAGCCAATGTATTCCTTAAACAACTGCCTAGCTTTGGTCAGAGCTTGGCTTAAATATCACAGTGCTATTGCCTCTTTTCGGGCTGTCTTGAAGGCATGGTGAATTCAGGGGGGATAAAGCCATGCGTCAAAAAAAAAAAAGTGCATTCTGTTGTGGTAAGACCACCTTAGTGCCCAGTGTCTTTTCTTTATTAAGGCACATGCAAAACAGAGTGGTCATACCTGTGAGGAGGGTGGTGATGGGAAATGCCTGCATTTCATCTGTCAAAATATCAGGAAGCAGAGTAGTAATCTGCAGAGGCCTAAATAGGGCTTTTAAAATTGGAAGCAGAACTGACTGCCTAGACAGAGTTTTTTTGAAAGATAAACAACATCAGCAAGCTAAATGGATTTGAAGCACAGCTTTAATTGTTTTTCAAAGGAATCAGCAAAGGGCACCCTAGCTGGAACAAGCTCTGAAGTACAATCAGGAAGATTTCAAGTGTACAGTAGTTTTGAAGATAATCAGGCATTTCACTGCTTGGAGATATTGTAGCATGTAATGAATAAAGCCTTTTTATGTCAGCATAGACAGTACCGTAGTCTTGGAGTCGATTACAATACCTGCTCCATGTGCTCCTGCACAATGAACTTCACTGTCTTCATTAAAACTGACACGCACGCTGATTTCCAAATGTAAACAACTCTGCAGCACACCTGATCAGAAGAACAAGTTGTTTATTGTCAATACCTGTTGCATGGGGGAAAAACACCCCATACCTTTCTCTTCCCTCTGTGTCCAAAAGCCCCAAACATCCTACCGTCCCTGACAGAAAAGCAACACTTTGCAGTGGGTTTTACAGTAATTTATGCAATCCCTTGGACCTTGTATAATGGAAATTATTTGGGTCACCAAACCTGGTTTCCTAATTATAGGAAAGAAAAAAAAAAAAGATACAATGTGAAACCATTCCCTCATTCTGGCATTTTTCCTTCCAGAAACCTGGCATAACCCACTCGCTCCCATTCATTTTGGGAATGCTCTGTTTTACCCTTGAAGTCACAGCTCTCTTTCCTTTCCTCTCCTCACCCAGCACCTTTTATGCTGCCAGCTGGAGCAGAGGGACCCTCCTGCTCTCAAACCCTCCTCGCAGGGGAATTTCTCTTTTCCCCCTGCTCTGGGCTTCGTTTCCCCCTTAGGGAGAAGAGATGATCGGGACAACCGAACACTTCACGCCTCGATCGTCAGCAGGACACGAAGGGGAGAGAAACCTTCCCCCAGACACCCTCCACAAGCAGGCACCCACCTCGGCGCACCCCCTCCGGGAGGACACCGCACCCCGGCACCCCTCCCACACCGCCCCGCTACCCGGGGAGCCACCCGGGGAGTCCGAGGCCCTGGACGGGGCCTACCGGCCTCCCTGAGGGCGGCCGGGGCTGAGGGCACCGGCGGGCCGCCCGCTGCGGGGCCGAGTGCCGCCTCCCCCCCGCCCGCGGCTCCGCTCCGCTCCGCTCCGCCCTCCCGCGGGAGGCGGCTAACGG
>VXAA01007033.1:1690736-1746053 GCA_013399115.1 Anseranas semipalmata
GGCCGCGGCGCGGTGCCTGCGTGCGGGGGGCGCGGAGGGCAGCGCTCGCCGCCCCTCCCCGGCCGACCGCCGCCCCCGCGGGGGGCCCGAGCCCTGCGGGGAGGGAAGGGCTCAGCCCCCGGGGCTCGGGGNGGCTTGGCCGGGGCGGGGAGCACCTGCCCCACAGCCCGGTTCTGGTGGTCGGCGGCTTTTGTCCCCTGGGTGCCACAGGTCGGGTCCGAGTAGAAGCGAGTCCAGGTTTATCTGCCGCACTAAGGGGTCGGGTCTTGGATGGGCTCTCTGTGCTCGAGGAGTTACGGAAAAACAGCGCTCGGGAGCCTGAGCACGCAGCGGCTCGCAACCGCGGCCGCTCCGGTTCCAGCTTTGATTCAGAAGTAGTGAATTGCGGTGTAGGAACCAGAAGTGGAGGCGTCTTGCATTTGCCCGCACCCGCGTTGTGACCGTGGGGTCCCGCGCCCCGTTTGTGCCCCCGGCTGTCGCGGTGCAGCTGCGTGCTGCTGAGCAAGCGGCCGGGCTCGCTGCTGGGTTCTGGGCTCGCTGTTACCGGGTAGGGACTTGGCAGCAAAAATAATTCGGATCGGGATGAAATATAAATTTATTGTATAACCTGGCATGAGGATATTAAAATACAGATTTGAAAGTTAAAAAAGAAAAGGTTTAAAAAGAAACGCTACAGTCCTTCTCATGATGCACAAAGCTAACAAGAGCATATTATAGGCTGCCTCCTATAGAGAATTGAATGAGATCCTTGCGTAGGTTTATGTTGCGAAATACTTTCTTCCTCCCCTGAAAGTACCTTCTTCACACACGTGATACATCTACACTGACATGTATGCCAACGCATTCCACACATGCCATATACTGTGCTCACATGCATGATCTTAACTGTTAAAGGACAACACCTAGCATCATTGATCACTTCTTTATTATTTTGAGTATATTGAATAAATGAGGCCTTCCATAACTTAGGTTAAACATTAAGTGAGAAGAAAGCTAAATTTTTAGCTCTGGAGCACCCAGAGGAATCGTTAAGAACAGGTAGCCTTTTTCAATTTAGTCTCTGCAGAGAGGTTACAGACGCTTCTGCATGCGTACAAGAGATGTGCTATGTTTGGTATCATTTTAGGTTGAATGCCAACTAATTAGTCATCTAGCAAAGATGCTTTATGAGCATTATCAGATTTCCAAAATTAAACAACTACTAAATATGTAATGTGTCATATAGTTTATGCTGATTTTTATTTCAATACAGTTGTCCTTTGCAGGATATTTTTCAAAAGTAGACCATTTTCCACAGTAAGTGTTGCAGAATTTCAGCAAAACGCTATCAAAAAGGAAAAGTTCCTTGTATCTCCTTGAACTTTCATAACTGCAGTATTGAAGTAAATGGTACAGGGAGAGCAAACCTTCAGATTTCAGCCTGAGGAAAGCAATTCTGGGTGTATATTTCACAAAATTGATATTATGTTGCTTCTTGCTTCTTCTAAGCCACTCATCTTTGAGTTTTGAACTTCTAAGTAATGCATGGGAAAAAACACTTTAATTTTGAAAGCAATGCCTGGCACCCTAGCTCATTAGACCAAGTTATCTTCACCTGATTTGACAAGAACAGCTTTTAACTAAAAACTGAAACCAATCAAAAAAAAGAAATTTCTCTGAGTGGTCAGATCTGAACTTTTAACATAACTCAACCAGATATGTGGATTAGTTACTTAAATGTATACTATCCAAATTCATTTTTCCCTATATTGTGTTTTTTGCTGATAAATCTTTATGGCAAGTGGTACTCACATCTTGGAAGTGGGTCACTCGTTATTACAGAGCATAGCAAACAAATGTCATAGGGGATGGGAATATTTAGAGATGGAAAGTATAGTATGTTTCAGTAACGCTAAAGCTGTGTCACTTTCTGATGAGCAGCAGAATATTTATTTTTGTTTTATTCTTGAAGCTGATTCACCATCTAGATTGCACATGGCTCAAAATGAAATGAAGGTTTTATTTTAAGAACAAAAGGCCTCACAGTGGTCTGACCGATGCTGATTTTAAACTTCAAATCAATGAAAACATTTCTAATTCTGGCACAAGTGATGTTTGAAATCAGACTTGGGGAGCTAGCCAAATTTTGAATTTTGCCGGCATATTCCAGAGTTACCACAAACAACAATTCATGAAGATTTTTGCATGCAGAACAAAGTAGAAAACATTAGATTTTAGAGATTTCCTGAAACTGTATCCAAATTCTCCATGCTATCGTTAATTAGCACAATTAATGGTGGTTTTAAAGGAGGAGTTAAATCACCTGAGCATGCTTGCAAATGTAGTTACGGTTTCTCAGGCGGATTTTGAACCTTAGTGGAGTATATGGAAGCTTGCCCTGGTACATCTTACGTAGGAGTGTAGCATATGTTGAGGGTAAATAGAAGAACAAAGTTCCACATGTCATTTGGTGGACACTGTGCATTAAACAGTTGCTTTATGAAACAGGTAAAAACCCATCAAGTTGCTGTCACTTATTAATCATTGTGAGGTTTGGTAGTGTAATAAACAAAACCAAAAGAACTCATGAAGAAGGTTATTAATGGCCTTTCTATTGGAAGCTTCCCTCAACTTTGCAGGAGACAAAGCTAAACCTTTAAAAGGAGCCAAGAGAGAAGGAAAGAGGTTTCGGCTAGAAATTTAATTAAGCAAAACAGAACAGGCAGTTTTGTGCAGGAAAAAAACCTCTGAAGTGCTGTCAGGAAGACTTTAAATGCATAACAGTTTTGAATTTCAGTAGTGGGAAAGTATTTAGGGACTAAAGAATAAAGTAATGCTGCGTGATGTTTGAAAATAGTGTAGTGGAAACTAAATCAGTTATATTCTCTCCTCTGTATATTCCATTTTGCCATTATCCTGAATATCAGGATACAGTTTGTAATGCATGTGGAGTTCCCAGTCAAAACCACTCTGTAATCTAACAGATCATAAGCATAGGGTGTTCACAGAAATTGCCTGCGGTGTGATTAATGAAAAGCAATATCTGCTGTAAAACTTCAAGTGTTACCCAAGTGCTATTTTGATTCAGCTGTAAAACTTCAAAGGAAAGCCATTTCAACTTATACCCTGACTCTAGTTTTCATCTGCTTCTTAAAATTTTATGTATGACACAAAACAAAAGAAAACTCTCTAGAAAACTGCAAAACCTTGATTTTCTCCGAAAATCACCTTGTTACCTTTCCACTGGTGATTAGTTTCAAAATGGTTGCAGATCTCCAGATGACTTTTTGACAGGAGTATTATTCATGTGGAATAAAAGGCCTGAATCTGATTTGCCATTTTAACACTTCTGTGGTTTTAGACTTTACCTGAGGAACTCCTGATAGAAGTAAGGGCCCATGAGATCTGATTCAAACTTGTATTGGATTAAAGAATCACAGAATGGTTAAAGTAGGAAGGGACATCTGGAGGTCATCTGGTCCAACCTCCCTGCTTGAGGAGGCTGCCCAGGACCATGTCCAGGTGGCGTTGGGGGATCTCCAAGGCTCCAAGACTCCACAACCTCTGTGGACAACCTGTGCTGGTGCTCTGTCACCTGCATGGTACAGAAATGCTTCCTGGTGTTCAGAGGGAACCTCTGGTGTTCCAGTTTGTGCCCGTTGCCTCTTGTCCTGGCACTGGGCACCACCGAAAAGAGCCTGGCTGCATCCTCTTTGTACTATCCCTTCAGGTATTTACACACATTGATAAGATTCCCCCTGAACCTTCCCTTCTCTAGGCTGAACAGTCCCAGCTCTCTCAGCCTTTCATCACAGAAGAAACGGTCCAGTCCCTTTGTCATCTTGGTGGCCCTCTGCTGGACTCTCTCCAATATGTCCATGTCTCTTTTGGAGGCCCAGAACTGGACACAGTGCTCCAGGTGCAGCCTCACCAATGCTGAGTAGAGGGGAAGGATCACCTTTTATTATATATATCATCTTTCATTATATTATAAGATTATAACTTTACATATGGTGTCTTTTAAAACTTTCATGACATGCTAACTCTTCACACTTAAACCTGCACTTAGCAGAGCAAGAAGGAATGAGGCGACTGAAGCAAGAGAGAAAAGCATCACTTGGTATTCCTGTGTATCTGCTAATTCTAATGAATTTTTTTTTTTTTTTTTTTTTTTTTTGCTAGGTGTGCCTTTGATCTTGGGCATCTTGCTTTTTGTTCAGACCAAAGAAAGAAGGTGTTGTATGGCTTGCCTCCTCCTCAAGGCTCTTAGGTTGACTGAGAAAACCCCAGATGTTAGGTCTTAAAAATCCTTTCTGAGGCTGACAGTATTGCACATAGCATGCTCCTATCTCCTTGTAGTGTGGTTGCCCATCAGTCAGTGAAGGCTGGAGCTCTCTCTCCTCTTGGGTCTGTTTATTTGTGTGAGGTACAATCTGGCATGAAGTGCAAGTCTTACTATCAGCTGGTGAAGTGGTGATAGCTCTTTGGCTTTCTGTTCAGAAGTTGCCATGCACACTGGCTCATGTGTAGAAGGAACAGAACCACGTTTGTTCATTTTCCTTTTTCTTTCCTTTCTCTTTTCTTATTCTTTCTCACAATCTTGTGCCTGTGAAAGTGCATCTGAATACCTGGTGGAATTAAATATGTTGGCTATCATCTCCCCTAAGAAGAGTATAAGACAGCATCTTTGCCCCTTCTAGGCTTTGTAATGTTCACCTTATGAACAACATTACTGAAGAGTTTCATTTCCTGTCAAGGCAAGAGGAGTGAGTGTAGTCAGGAAGTACATGAAGAATAAACTTGAAGAGCAAAGACAATTTTTTCTTTTTAGAGAATAGAAAAATATCTACATGATTATCTGCTCTTATTAAAAAGCTCATACATACCTTCAAGGTTCCATAGCTTAGCATAATAGATTTTGTAATTCTGTTTTTTAAGGTTGCAAGTAGACTGGACGTGAGCACTGTAAAGTGAAGGTGATCATTTTTTTTCCTCAGGCAATTGTCCAGTCTTCCTCAGCTGGTGAGAGCAGATGACTCAAAAGCTTGTTAACAGGATATGGTGTTATATACCTGTAGTTGACTGATTTGAATTTGGCTCAGGTTTGTAATGCCTGAAGTCATTACCATCTGTCTGTTGATCAGTGACCTGCATAAAATTAGCTGATATTCTTGGTCCAGTTCTTAGCAGACAGGTGTCCACATCATGAGAACTGGCGTGAGTGTCAGCCTTGTTGGCTGTCTCAGCAGAGAATAACTGCTGAACAGGCAAAGAAACAGAGTAGTCTCCTCATTTCTGGAGGTACGTTTTTCTCTTTTCAGGGTTCAGACATGCTGATGGATGAATGTAAAAGTTACTGTGTGCTATTGCATTCGTTGTATTTATCTTTGGATAAAGAATGTAGCACAAGTGTTTGAATTCCACATTCATTTTAAGAAATGCCCTACCTAGTTGTTCTGAGTTCCTAGCAGAAATTTCACCTTTAGCAGGTGTCCTCTGATATAGAATTAAACAAGAGAACACGTTTCATACAATTGTTTTTTTTTTTTTAAAGTTAAAAGATAGCAATCCTATGCAGCCAGCAAGAATTCAGAAAGAGAAAACACCAAGTCTTTCACATGTAGTTCTTTTAAAAAAATAAAAAAATAAAAAATCTGTAACAACTATTTTTTCCCCCCTTTTTTTAGATGTAGCTGTAGGAACTGATGTAATGTAATTTCATGTAGTTTATGTATCCTGGGACTGATCTCATAGCAGTGGCAATAACTGCACTTAGCATTTAAACTGTACTTTGTGTGTTGAAACCTTTGTACAGACTTGTTTGCTCATGTTCCTGGTTGGTTGCGTGACTCTTGATGGCAAAATTTGCAATATACGGAGAGCCTGTGCAGGATTTGACTGTTTACATACAGTGGAGATCTCTGCAGTGACAGTTGCCTATGGAGACGAGGGGATAATGGAGCCCAAAGTCTTTCGCTGGGAGCTGTGCTGCAGTTCAACCCATATGTTGGCATAAAATGCATGGGAGATCTGTCTTATGTTCCTGTTCGCAGGGTTAGGGCCCGGCATCACTTCTGCAGCCCACATGCAGCATCTCTACCTAACACCGAACTATTCTGGCTTTTTGCAGGGGTTGCTTTTAATCCTGCCTGAGCTTCTTTAAAGTATATTATCTTGCAAGCAGTGATTCAGACTTAACCGTTCCCACTGCAGTGTGTAGGACTCTCCTCCTATTTCATTGACATAAAAATACACACCAGTATGTTATAAATAGTTCTTCAGTGTTCCTGAAGATTTATGGTGATTAGATGCTTTCTGAACATCCATTGAAGGATAAGCCCAAATGGTCATATTTAAAATTAATTGGCCTTCTTACAACTCCCTGCATTTTATTGCTAGTAGTAGAAGGTTAAGGTTTCTAATAGGATCTTCTGCTTGCACAGCCCGAGTTGATTAAGTGGTACAACATGCTTGTTTTGGAGGGCTGGTTAAATCTTCAGTAAAAGTAGGTTAGGTGACTACGAATCACCTCCTCGTTGACAGGAATTCCCATGATTAATAATAATTAAAAAAAAAAAAAAACCTATGACTCACTCTTTCTACCCCCGCTATTGTTACCAACTGGAGTTATGTCTTCTCCTGCAACAAGAAGAGTATGGTGTCACCATAGTTGCTCCTGGGTCAGCATTGAGTACTGTGATGTGCTAGAAAATCCAGTGTTTGGCCTCAACAATTGTGTACTGATGATGTAGGTGGAAGATGTGGAGCGTGATGGGGCTGCAACTGAAGGAAAAGAATTAGGGAGGTGATCAGCTTTCACTGTCCCTTGCAGTTGTCTTCTCTCCTACAAACATCTTAATGTTTACCACAGTTTTGGATGCAAAGCAAGGATTTGCATGTCAGTACTAGGTGGATATTATTTATTCCATCCTGATGCTTGAAACATTTGTAGATCCTCATTCATCTGCCATTATCTAGTGGCCTAAAATGTGATTTTTAACATTTATTTCATCATTGTACTACCATCATGTCAGGCATGCAACCAAATGTAAACTTTAATTTCAACCTTATTTTGTAGCTTCATTATTGTCTGTCCTGCTTCCTTCTGTCTCATGGGTCCTACTAGTAAATAAAGCTTTGAGAGCAGAATAACAGTTACTAGAAGACAAAACTTAAGCATAGTTTTAGTTCTGTGTTGCTGCTATCGGATTTCTAATAGCATTAAATCATAAGGTTGCTGATTTTGAGATTAGTTTCCTGGTCTTAGCTCTCCCCTTCTTTCCAAGAAACTACAAAAAATAAAGTTGGAAAAAGACTCTGAACACTTATTGCCTGTGAAGCTGTAATCATTTAATGAAACAAAAGAAATCAATGTCTGAGGAAAACCAGCTCCTGCCTATGGGAAAAATCTGCCTCTTTGCTCGATTTGATACAATTATGAAATTACAGTGTTCTGTGAGGTAAAGAGATGAAGATATCATAGAGGAAAACAGTTAAAGGTGGTTTTGTTTTGTTTTGAGGAATATGACACAGTATTTTCTTATTGTTGGGTAACAAAGACTTATTCTTGTATTTTCCCCTTAGAGCAGTGTGGAGCAATGTCTCTTTTTCATTGCTATAGAACTTGGATTTCAGAAACATTTCAAGTTTGCCAGATGAAATAAACAAATATTTTGTGTGTAGATATGTGTTTAAATCCAAATCTAGTTTACCCTAGATAAATGATAATCTGGTGATTATGGGGAATCAGATACATTTGGATTATTTGTGTTTCTATGTACAAGTATGACTGGGCTTTTCTCCCCTATTTTTTAATGCTGCAGGTGAAAGTCTTCACTTCCAGTATCTTGACAGCTCTGACATGAGTTTTTCCGATCTCTTGGAGTTCTGCAGAAATAATTATATTCAGAAAATTTCACTGGACTATGTTGTCAGTGAAATGAGTGGTCTAACCACTCATGGACTTCTGTGCCCTGATGAACACTTAATTACTTGTAGAAAGGGGAGCAGCTTCCATTTGACACGTTTAGAAGAGCAGAATGGTATGAAAGTGTGTTATCTGGAACTTGGGAAATTCTTAAAACCTCTTCAAGACAGACATGCTGAAAGATCCAACTTTCCAGGGACCACTGAGCTACCAACTGTTGTAGGGTGAATTTTCTTTAGATTTTATCTTGAAAAAATGTCCTTCTGTGAAACTGTTAACTTCCAGCAAAGAGTCTGTTTTTTGACATTTAGCTGAAAAATTCTTAGCTGTTCTTCTCTACATAACTTGCAAACTGTTTAGTGAAATAATTTTACATGGTTTTATTTTACTTTTTGTTCACAGTTTGACACTTATTCTAGGTGCAAGAAATATAGGTTTCCTGTTTTCCAGTTGCTTATCTCTTTTTCTCCTTTTAACATTTGATTCAAAGTGATGTCTGTGAACAGTGATTTTTTTTTTTTCTTTCCAAGAGGCACATATTCTTCTGCTTCAAACAGTCTTAAGTCTTTCCTCTTTTCATATTTAGATTCCAAATACTATGATAAAGCCTGAATTAACAGACCTGAACTACTTATTCTCTTCAGAAATTTGAGTTGCGGGGATTTAGAAACTGTGCTTGTGAGTTTGTAGATCATACTTTTTTTTCAAACAGATACTGTTTGGTAAGGCCATCAGTACATTTTTTTAAATTTACGACGTGAGTTCATTACCTGAGTTAAAGCATTAGCTAATGCTTTGATCACAGAATCATCATCATAACTGGTAATAATTAGCACTTTCTAGCCTTTTACATTGGGAACTGCATCTGTTTTTGGCTTAATGGAAACCCTGAAACTCCCATTAACAGTACTGTGGAGTGATGCCCATCTTACATTTCAAGGTGCTTTGTATTTTAGTAAAGGAAATGATAATGCTGAGATGAAACTGCTTTCTCTGATGGTTGCTTGCCATTCCCAGCTGTGAAAGTTCAAGACCTCTGCACTGTGTCATAAATATCACTAGCTCTTTCAAGACAGACTTTGTGGTAGCATGTGGAGCTAGGTTCAGACACTCCAAAATGATGATTCCCAACTCCTGTTCTGTTTGTCAGTATTAAATCACTTAAGTACTTCTCTGGGTATGGATGCAATTCTTGATCCTGCAATAGTAAATTGCTTAGTGCATGGCATGCTAATATCTGTAGTCCAGTTATTACCACTAAGATACCTTGGGGATTGTGGATTTCTTAAATGAGGTGCTTGTGGATAATCAGCATGGTGTTCTCCATAAGGCTTTTAATTTATTGATACCCGTTTTCTTATCTATCGAGTCAACATTGGTTTTCTAAATGGGGATTTGCATGGAAATGCTGCTTTTGACTTATGCGGTAAAGATAGTTGAGCAGTGCTTGTTATTAGAGACTTATCTGAAATGACCTGTATTTGCATTTTGCTCTTGCTCATCCACAGAACCCTCAAAGCGATAACTGTTCACATGCCAGGATCACTTATGAGAATTGTTGACCTGCAAAATTCACATTTTCTTGCTCACTTCCTTCTCATATATTAGGTCCTGTTACTGAAGTCAAAACAGATATATATGTCACCAGTTTTGGACCTGTTTCTGATGTAGAAATGGTATGTATTTCTGGAATTAAAATGCCATTTCCTGGTTCTGAGAAACCATTAACTGCAGTAAGGAGTGGATGCTTAAGTCACGTCTCCGTACTGTTCTGTCAATCATGCAAAGTAGACAGGATTAGTAGCAGCTTAATTTATAGCTTATAATTAGATACAGCAGGCCTGATTCTGGTCACACTTGTACTGGTTTTTGACTGGTTTAAGGAAATTGCTTCACAGGATTTAAAACAGATTTTTGTGGTGTGGAGGCAGGATCAGGCCTTGCAGGGAGCATCTCAGTAAGCGTACTGGGAGGAAGATATGTAATCTCTTTGAAATTGCCTTTCCTTTCTGAACTGTGTGTTATTCTCAGGTGAATAGTAATGACATCATTTCAAGAATACTTGTTGACATTTTCATTTCAGATGGATTCCCTTTGTCGATCTTTGTGCCCCTTTTAGCATCACTTGCAGCAAATGTTTGACGGATAGGAGTTTTCATAACTGTCTGCAGAAATTGAATGTCAAAATGACATGCATGAAATATTCACAGAAGACAAACGTTCTATTTGCACGTCCTGTTATTTGTGCCTGAAAGGCATCTGCATTCATTTGAGGTCAAATCCAGTGTAACTCTCATCAACTACTATAAACCAGCAGTATACCCTTAAGTCACATGACAGTTTCTCTTTTTATAAAATATCCAAGAAATCTCATGGAAGTAACAGAGACGTATGTGCATTATATGTTTGTACTTAACTTCTTTAAGGGAAAGGCAGTTTCAGGGCAGTAGCTTCCTTCCCATACGGTGCTATCCTGCACTTTCTGATGCACCTGATTTGGTTCTATGATGGGAAAAGGTAGGTGACAGGAAGATATTTTTTCAAGGACTAGGTTCCTGTATCAGTCTCACGCTGAACTGCATCTTACAGCTTCAATGGTTGTTATGTATGATGCTGTTCAGTGTGACAAGGGGTGCAGGAATCTGGTACTAAGGAAATCTAGTAATGTGTGCCTCACCTCTAAATTGAAGGCTGCATGTGATCTCTCAGGCTTTGGTGAAGCGTTTGACATGCTGCCACATGGGAAATGATTACTTATGTTGGAGAAGGCATGAGTGAAAACAAGAACTGAAGGTAGGTAAGGAACTGGCGAAAGGAGAGTTTACAGCAGATGTTTCCCCTTTTGTTATTAGGGATTGATTAGGAGGCTATTCAGGGATCCAGCAATTGGTTTTGGAATGATTTTTAGTTAGTGTATCCACTAGTGACCCAATGTGATATGTGTGTGACTGCATTCGTAAAACTTGCTGAAAGTGCAAAGTGTGAGATCGTCTCAGTACAGGGGGTGATCGGAATGTCTTTTTAGAAGAACTGGATTACTTTGGTACCCAGTGTAGTGAAAAGAGTTGAAATCTCATTTTACAAAATCTGTCACATAGAAGCTGATAACAGAAACTGCTACTGTAAGCTATGAAATCACCAGCAAGGAATGACAATAGAAGAGAGACTTCATAGATTCACTATAAACCACAGTGGAGGATGCAGCCGTGGAAGAGAAGACAAATCTAATTCTAGGATGCGTTACACTCGTAGAGATGCATCCTTGCCCATATGAACAGATATGACCATACAAGTAGTTTCAATGGTAATAATATGCAAAAAGGTTTGAAATAAAGTCAAAAAACATTATTTGGCTTAACACAAAATTGCAGCTCTAAGTTAGAAAGGACTTCAAGCTTCCTGTGTTACCTTTTTCAATGCCACAAGATTTTTTTTGTGTGTGTATGTGAAATGCTTTAGCTTCCCAAGATGAGAAGTGCATTCCTTCATTGATTAATTAAATGTTATTTCTCATGACATATTTGTGTCTGCAGTTCTGCAGTTGTTTGCATGTTTTCTTTGGAACATCTGAATGGCTTTTCTGGGGAAGTTAATGGGATAGTTAAGTAGTTAAAAATAAATGTGTATTTATGCAAGTCTATGTTTATTATATATGTTTTGTTGACATGACAAAGGAAATATTTAGCTCTCCTCCGTTAAAAGATTACTTTTGATCAGTTGAAATTAAATTTCCTTTCTTGGCTTTAAAGTGGAGGTAATCGTTTGTCCTGATATTTTAATTTATCTGTGGATTTTTTTGCTGCTGGCTATGTTTTCTTTAAAAATCTGTTGACACTTATTGTCACAGATCATTTTGGTTCCAGTTATATGCTTGACTACAAATTAAATTGCCTGCTTCCTGCAATCTAATTAGATTAATTATTCTTTAATGATTAAATATGTGTAGCAATTTATTTATATGACTAATGTGGGAAATTAAGCTATTAAGAAGTACACAACACACTTTAATTGGTGGAAATATGTTTGTGTAGTGGACTTAGCATTTTCTTTACTACTAATATCTTTGCTCCTGAGGGATTTTTTTATTTTTATTTTTGTTACCGGAAACACTTATACATACAAATGTGATCTTTGTTTTTCTGCAATTTAATACAGGAGTATACAATGGATGTCTTCTTCCGTCAGACATGGGTAGACAAAAGATTAAAATATGATGGCCCTATTGAAATTTTAAGACTTAACAACTTGATGGTTTCGAAGGTGTGGACTCCTGACACTTTCTTCAGGAATGGGAAAAAGTCTGTTGCACATAATATGACAGCCCCAAATAAACTCTTCAGGATAATGAGAAATGGCACCATCCTGTACACAATGAGGTATCTAGCTTGTTTGTTCAGCTTCTTACAATTACTGTATGCAAAAGTTATGCTGCCTAGACAAAATGGCAACCAGAGACTATTTAATTTGTTCCATTATAGGCTTACAATAAGTGCAGAGTGTCCCATGAGATTAGTGGATTTTCCCATGGATGGTCATGCTTGTCCTCTCAAATTTGGGAGTTGTAAGTTGCAATTATGAAATTTCTTGTAACTACAGAATTTAAATAGTAGAAGTAGATTTTGAGCAATTACTAAACTTTCTGAATATTAGTCTTGATACACAATCCTTATGCAGACAAAACTCCTGTTAAGTTTCTTGAGAATTTTATTTAGGACCTGTAAAATTAAACCCAGACAGAGAATTGAAAAGCAGGCAGCGATTCAGCTATTATGTTAAACCCAACTATTCTGGCTATACTGTTTCTTGAAATATGTAGTTTTTCTTGATTCCTAGGGATGAATTGAACATAGTGAAGTGAGAAATTCTTTCGAGAAGACAAAGAGGGTGGGATCCATCTCAGCTTACGGCAGTCAGGTAAAAGGTGCCTAGGGATGCTGGTTATTTGGCTTTCTCTACAGTCAGTGGTGTCAAGCTGACATCCTAAGATAGATTTGTATGTTAAGTGTGAAGATCTGATCTTAGTTGTGTTTGTCTTATCTCCTGTCTCCTGGCCTATAAAGGGAGTCTGCATGACAAGTTTACACAAGATAGTTTTCAGATTGCTGAGAGTGAGAGGAATCTTAGTGCGGGTGACTGTTCTTTTCTGCTTTAAAGTCTGAAGGTTATCCAAAAAAATCTACACCTGAATTTTGCTAGAAGGAACATTTTGGGACATACTGCATGCAACATAGGGAGGCAGTTATGATTCCCTGATTTTAATTTGTGACCACCTGGGGATGGTTGATGTGCTCCATTATCTATCTCGTTACTCTTCTAAGTGTCCCTGGTCACTGACAGAAGTCAGCTTTACACTGGGATGTAGTCAGTGGCTGGACATGAACCTGCTTTCCTTGACCCCTGAATTTTGAAGTTATAAATGGCTGGAAGCTACTCATAGTCATTCGTTATTGAGCTTATACAGCTGGGTAGTCAAGCAAAATGGGGATATTAAAGACACTGCTCTGGTAAGGCTTCTCTTCCCAGTTATGGTGAGACTGGAAACCAGGTCCTGCTAGAATTGGCTTTGGTATCAGATGTGTACTAGGGGACCTTCAATAGTGGGGACTTTTCCACTGGCATATTTCTTCAGGCAGAATCATCAGTCAGCAGAAATTGTGCTTCACACTAATCTGGTATCTTCTTCAGTGAAACTTGAATTAAGACATAGCAATTTCAAATGCAAGACCGGTTTAATTTAATTTTAACAGGAGTTTGGGCTGTGTAGGGATTGAATGCTAGCCCTAAGTTATGTCTTTTGTATTAAATGTTAGAATGTTTCTTTGGGTGTGCTTATTTCTGGGCTACTGTGAATCTTTTACTGACCTCTGGTTTCTGGCAAAAAAAAAATTAAACTTCTGACTTTAATTTAATCATTATTTCCTGTAAAGAAATGTGCACCCAGTCTCCAAAATGTATCCTCTTTATCATGCTCTTTTTTTAGATACCAGTATGTTTTAATGATAAAAATTTAGATAGAAATTTCTAAAATAACTTAAAGATAATCTTTACATGCCCAATAAGGGCTGATCCAGAAAGTAGTAGTGTTCAGACTTCACATTCAAATGTGAAGTTAATTTGTGTGTGGTACTTGACATACGACTTTAGCTCCTATTTATCCTCAACCAAGGGTGTTTTCTGGGGGTAACTTCACATGGAGTCTATCTTCTAAAGTTATTACTCTGAGTCTTGCTGTTCGATTTCAGTAGGTTTGGGTTGGGGTCCTGGCAAGGTGTGAGAAGTTTCCTATTTATACAAACTGGTGCTGTGTTGTAGATGCATATCCAAAGAGTGAAATGATTTATACTTGGACAAAAGGACCTGAGAAGTCAGTGGAAGTTCCTGAGGAGTCTTCCAGTTTAGTTCAGTATGACCTGCTTGGGCATACGGTATCCACTGAAACCATTAAATCTATTACAGGTAGGAATCTCATCAGTAAGAGTCAATTTGAGGTAAAACTAACCCTGTAATACTGCCCTAGGCTTTTTTCTTTCTTTCCTGTAAGCTATTCTACTGAATGTCATAGAGTATATATGGAGGGCTGAGAACATAAATCTGAATTAGGTTTCTGTCCTTCAGATTTACATTTGCAGATTCATTACCATAGATTGCGAAGGTCTTTCAGAAAACTAGAATGAGATCATTACTCCAAGGGACAAAATGAGTATTTAATCACTGCTTAAAATGCAGTTTGAAGAGTCAAGAGGATGCCTGGGTGAGGAAGTAATTTCTCGGCACTGTATCCACATTATGTGCAAAAGACTTCCTTTGTTTGGCGGTACAAACAGCTCAGGATAAAAGTAGAGCATACAGAATGGGTTATTAAAACCATAAAAACCCTCTAGTCAGATAAGGATAGGCACAAATGCATTAGTCACAATAGATACTTCTGCTGATTTATGCTGTAAGAAATAAGGCAAATGGCAACTACCGGCATCCTAAATGAATGAAGTATCACTGATGAGCAGTTTGCTGATAAGCAAGCATATTCCCAAAGTATTTTTAAAAATTGGAATCATTTTCTAAACATCAGCAAGTTTGGGTGTTGTGAGATGGTCAAAATGAAACAAATAAAGCAAATATACATGATGTATTGCTCTATGGATATTTTTCTTAAAGATAAAAGAACATTTTGCAGTATACTAGAAATTGACCTGTCAGCATATTGATTATTATGAGTTAATGACCCGGTTTCCTTACTATCCCCCAAACGCTCTTTCTGTAGTACTTCTATTTAGATAGTTTATTCAGTTTAAGCTAAAACTGTACTTATTTTGTTTAATATTAATGATGATACTTTATCTAACCTTACACCATTTTTAATTATTTTTAATGATTGTTGCATTTGTCTCATTATCACAGTGATGCTGATGTATAAATTTAGTAAAAAGCTGAGATGCTTCCATATCATTTTATATACATCATTGTTATAATTGTTTTATTTAGCGGGTAGGTACCACAATGTTCTAGATACTATGGTAGGTAGATAACTTCTGTCTTGAGACTCTTTTCTTCAGCAGATTTCAAAAGAATTTTTAAATCATACTGACACTATGAAAAGTGATCCAGAGGTAGCTATGCATATATAGTATTTTTGATAGCAGCTTCAGAATGACACTGTAAGGACCTGCTGTGTCCCAGATTTTTTGTTTAAAACTTATCTTTGTTCTCGTCTTGTAAGGCTTTCTATATCTTTCTATATCTTTCTATACACATTAAGTAGTGTGAATAGCATCATCTTAAACAATCCTAGTTGATAGACTGAAAAAGCTACTCTGCAGCACAAAAATTTCATGTGCAGTCAGAAAAATATTTTCTTTTTTTTTTTTTTAGGTGAATATATTGTTATGACAGTTTACTTCCACCTCAGACGGAAAATGGGTTATTTTATGATTCAGACATATATCCCATGCATTATGACGGTGATCCTTTCTCAAGTTTCATTTTGGATAAATAAGGAATCTGTTCCAGCTAGAACTGTGTTTGGTAATTATTTCTGTTTTTTACTTCTTATCATACTCCCTCTTTTAATGACTTTCTCCAGAATAGGCCTTTTTAGTGCCTCTGTATTAAAGCAGAAGCAAGGGCATAAGGTAAATCCAGAAGAACTTTTGCTCTCAGTGTGTGAAGAAAGTAGTATGTGAAACCTTGGAATGGAATGAGAAGCGTGGAATGTTTATCCAGAAGGATAACATGTTTGCCTGTGGCAAATGTGTGTACATCAGTGGGGATTCTAGCTGCCTGGGGGAGCAAGCTGGGAAGACCTGGCCCAGGGTAATCAAGTGAAGTCCTTGGTCTGCATCCAGAGCAGTTTTGTCCTACAGAGAACAGTAGTGTAATTACTTGAACTCATGCCTTCTAAAATCCTTTTAAAAGAATTTGATTGGGAATGTGTGAGATGTGCAGATGTCTTACTAGATATCTGTGTCATCACTGGAAGCTTGCTATGAGTAAGGCTTAGATCCTGTTACTGTAATTTCATGTTTAGTGATCTTCTCTTCTGTCTGCCATTGCCATTATGGATATGAATTCAAAAAGAAAAATTACCGCAAGATATTAAAATTGAACTCATCAAAATAGAGTTTGGATGTGATGCTACAGTGAACACTGAAACTAAAAAATAAAAAGCTTCTATGGAAGACAAAGCATAAGAAATTAAATGGAAACATGGAAACATGATTCGTAACTAAGGAGTAGGACAAAAACATTTTAAAAGCAGTCTTCATAGAGCAATGTCTTTATTTTGTAATATACTATAGTAGAAAGCAGGACTAATCACGAAAAGTATGTTCTACAAAAAGCCTTGCTATAGATAGATGCTGGCAAGAGTGATAAAAATTAATGTTTCTGCATGAAGGCTCATTCAAACATGTAAGTAGAGTCTGAACACTGTTTAGTATCACAAATTACAGGGTTAATGAATAGTTATAGGAAAAACAAACTGTAAACCTAGTAAGAACTCCAGTAGCTCTCAACTTGAGCATTATATTAGGCAAGCTAGTATATTGCTTCACATGCCTTTGCAGTAATGTTGAATAATGGTGCTTTCTGAAGGGAGTATTGCCATGAACTGGAAAGGTAGAATCTGTATTTATAGACAGAATACGATAATTGAAAATGTACAAATTATACAGCAATAAATGTACTATGTGTCATATCCATATATGAAGCTGAGAACAAATAATAATAAAGTTTCGTCATCCAATAAGTTACATTTAATACTATAAAATGGCTTTGAAAACAAGTGACTTAAAGTATGGCTATAAGTATTTTTTTCTTTTGTTTTCTGACAAATGCCTGAAAGGACCCTATTTTCTAAAGGCATTCTTAACAGGAGATAAAAATGTTGCAGGCAAGAGATAGGAATGAAGCCAGAGTATCTGCTATGGTACTGACTTTCTAGAGGAACTGTCAGAAGAGGCTTTTTTTTATTTTATATATATAAAAGACAAGTAGCTGTAATATGCCACTTGTATAGGAGACAGGGATGCTTAGTCTCTTGCTTACAAACCAGGTGTATTACACCTGAAAGGTTTATTTTGCTGGTGAACTGCTATTTCTAAGTATCCCTGGTATGGGAGTAGCTCGGTGGGAGCTGTCTTCCAGCATGCTTTTTCTCAAATAGTGTGACCTCTTGCTGTCGTATGTGCATTGCAAAAAACAAGATGGAGATGTTTTGATGTATGAGGAGCACTTACTTGGACATGGGATTGGACACGCAAGTAAATTCTAGTCATTTGACTGGGTGAACCATCACCATCTGACACAGATTTCATCCAGTTTCAGAATGTGAATGCTTAGTGGTCTGATAAGGTAGGCAAGGAGCTGTAGCATATGTCCTTCAGGTTCCTTTGTGAGAGGCTGAGAACACCACAATCCAAAAAAGCTGGGTAGCAGTGCTGCAAGTGAGCCAGAGCAGGTGTGGTTGAGTTGGGAGAACAATCATGACCCCAGGTTCATTGTACCAGCCAGAATCGGGAATGAAGGAGCAAAAGTGATGGCTGTAAGACCCGTATCCACGAAGGATGCTATATTTTCCCATTAGCATTTAGACATTATAAACTGTTTTCACTGCTCTCCCTGCCAGACTTACAAGCTCTCTCAGCTAAAGCTTTTGTTAAAAGTTTTTGTTAAAACGTAGTAGTTTTCAGTACTGGTTGCTACCCATTTTCTGAAAAATCAAATCAGTTGTGACACCACCACCACCATCACCATAGAGACATCCCAGTAAGTTTTGATTTTTTGTGAGTATTGGCTATCTCAGGAAGATAAAGTTCCCCCTTCTGTTGTGGGGCCAATTTATTAACAGATTTAGTTTTTCTGTGAATCAGAGAAACCTGTGGGAACATTGCTTTGGTTTATTGCATATTAGCCAGACCTGTTTATGCAGATGAAGTTACACATGGAGTAGTGGTTTACATTTTATAAAGAGTTCATGCTCTGGTGCCAGAATTCTTAAGTGTAATAGTAAAATAAAACTTACTAAAGTACATAAGGTTGTGATTTCTGCAGTCAGAGCTTTAGACACCTGAATCTGATGATTGTGGAAGATTGGTGTTTCTTAGAGGAAAGACTTCTTTCTCAAACAGATTTTTTAAATTCTATTTTATATTAAAATACTCTTAATATATTTATATATGATTATGTGCATTTCTAATCAGGAGCTTGCAAGTATTCAGCTCTGGATAACTACAGAACATGTGTATATATATAATATTTTTACCAGAACTTAATTCACAACCCTGCAAATCACTATGGCAAGGGCAATCACAGTGACAATTGCAAGTCTCTCACGAGAATGGTTTAATAGGGGAAAACTGATAAAGACTGGGGCAGTAAACTGTGCTACACTGTCACGTCCTGCCCTCTCCTCCTTATATTTGGTGAATCATTGGCCTTTCAAGTCACTTCATCCTATTCTTACATCTGTTAAGTAAACGTCTTTTTAAAAGACAATTCGGACAAACTATTAGCTCAAAGAGAACAAAAGTAGAGTCAGAAAGGATAGGGTAAGCAGAGAGGTCTCTTCCAGGATAAAATAACTTTCCATAATTTTTTTTTCTCAGAATTAAACAGTTTCAGTGGTGTGTTTTTCAACACCTTCCCACTGAAGAAGGTTTTGTGAGCTCGCATCTGTGTTTTTTATCCTGCTGAGTTTGCTCTGAGATATTCTTTGTGCTTTTATGAGCTAGCTACTGCTCTTTTTTTTGTCTTTTCTTTTTTTTTCTTTTTTAGTAGGAGAGACTGGTTTAATTGTGTCCTGTTTTCTGTGTGGCAGTGTCTAGGTGAAGCTTTTCCATATTAGATTCCACAGATGGGATATGCCCATTTAGGGAACAGGGTGTGTGAGGATCCTTTTAGAAAACGGGCTCTTCATTATTTGAATTCTTCTTAGTATATGCATTCTATCTTGAATTAAAGTGATGTTCTTTATATAAAACTGTTCTCTATAAGAGTAAAGATATATGCATTTGTAGTCAGTCTTCCTTGAGGTTATCATGATAGGACTTGAGCAGTGTTCTCTCTATCCATGGTATTTTATATTTGGAAGATATGGGATTCTTGATGTTTTAACTCTTCTTGGAATATTTTGGATGAAAGAAAAAACTCATATTTTGGTTTTATACAGCTGGTATTTGCACTTGAAGTATTACCCCGAAGTGGTCATATTTTGAGCTCAGTGTTCATGCATGTACACTTTAATTGAAGTTGTTCTTTCAGAAGATGAAATCCTAATTAAATTTCATCGGTTGACTAGTAGCAGAAGGGTTTAAAAGATAAGGTGATGGCTTGCTAATTAACAGAGTTGTTCACATAATATTCTAGTTTTCCTTAGCACCAAAATAATTTGCCATGATTTAATGGCATCTGGATTATGAGTGGGATCAGAGGAACAGACAAAGAGTAATAGGTAGCTTTCTAAAACCATTACAGGAAAAATCATGTTTTTGTTGCAGTCTGAGGAGCACAGTATTCCCCTATTAAACAACTTAAATTATGTTCAAATGTTCAGAAAATAAATTGTTGTAGGAAATTCTACAAAACTTGACATAAAAAAATATATATATGAAATGAAGCCTTCCACATTTTTTTCATGTGAACTGTGGATGATTTGCTGAAGTCAGGGCTTTCCATGCTGGTTAACTGTTGTGTGTGTATAACTACTAGTCATAGGTTCATGGTAGCTGCCATGACTTAAATCTAATGCAGTATTCACAAGCAGTGGAGAAAGATTTATCCCTGTTTTCTTAATCCAACTGAGAAATAAGTTGTCTTTACTCCACCTGTCAATTATTTCCTTTCTGTGTTAAACAGCAGTTCATTTTCATGGAGGGTGAATCTCTGAGTGCAGGATCTTGGAGGCTCTTAAAACTGTTTTATTGAGCAAACACAGAGGGAGCACTGTCTGACAGCAACATCTGTATGTTGCTCTTATGGCACTAGAATTACACAGTGCATCGTTTTGCAGTGCTGGGAAAACATAGCTGGGTTATCTTATACCATGTTTCCTGTATCGATTTAAATGTGAAAATCTCTAGTATTATTATTTTTAATTGTGGTAATTTTTTTTAAACTGAACATGGAGATTTATTTTCTTCCATTTGTTGTTGAGATCATGAGTGGAACACCCAGCAAAGTGACTTTTGTTATATCTTGCAATGCAACTACCTTTTTGTTTGTGATAATGGGTTTTGCAGTCTGAGATGCAAAGTAATTTAAATCGGTCCTAAATGATTTAAAATTCTTTGTTTGAAGCTGTTTGCCTGCTTTTATTCTCTCTCTGATTTACTTGGATTCAGCAGTGCTTTTGTTTTGTTTCTTTAAAGGAATAACCACAGTGTTGACAATGACGACACTGAGCATCAGTGCAAGACACTCACTGCCAAAAGTATCCTATGCTACTGCCATGGACTGGTTCATAGCGGTCTGCTTTGCGTTTGTGTTCTCTGCTCTTATTGAGTTTGCTGCAGTCAACTATTTTACTAATATTCAGATGGAAAGAGCCAAAAGGAAGACAGTAAAATCCCTCCTTGAATTTCCAGTTGCTGCTGTACAAAGAGAAAAAAGTACAGAAGAGACACTCACGGTACGTTTTTAACTTATACAAATATTTTCCATCTTTTTGGTAGTGTTTCTCAGCAAAACCAGGCCTTTAACTTCCTCCCAGGTTCCCCCTGAGCTTGAGATCCTCCCTCACCATTCCAGCATCCTCTCAGCACTAGTAGAGGAGACAGTGAACAAAGTTCTTGACGTGAGTCCCACCTGGTCTTCTCCGTCCTGGCCCAACCCAACAGAATTGGGTTCTGCTCAGAACTGTAAAACGAGTCTATTTCAGATTCCCTCAGCTACTCTGGAGGTGCACAGTTCCTTCTACAAAGCAATCATAGAAAAGTATTTGCCTCATTCTTCAGAATCTGGATTCAGCGTGGTGTATAAGTGTCTGGCAGATAAGTTTCTTCCCTGCATGCAGTATAAATTAACATCATGGAAGACTAATGCTACACCATATTCAGTGACAAAATCTTGTTAAACTTTATTTAATTTTTACTTTCAGTATTGGAGATTGGATTAATTTGGAGGAGAGGAGGAGGTTGTGTCTGTCCATATCTGCCATGCCTTCTATATTTAGTTGTGTTTTGGTGAGGGTCAACTAGGATGGGTAGGATGGGTTTCTTTAGGAAACTTTCTTTCCCTTTGTGTATTGATTCTGTTTGGATGGACAATACAGACCAAGATATTACAGGTTATATGGACAGCATGTTATCTTCTGTGGTAATGTCTTTAATGAATTAAAACATGCTAAAACATTGCAGTTGTACTTCAGAGAATTTCCCTAGCCATCTTCTTTCATTGCATGTATTACCTATGTAGAGTTTTCTTTCTTAATCAGTTACAATTTCAGGAATTCTTGAAGAATGCTGGATGAAACTTTTGTGTCCACCATCGACGTTATTTTTATGTAACTTATGTATCTTTGCACAGGAGCTCACCTCATCTGAAAAGGTTTTGGTGCTGTTTTTAACACAATACTTTTCAGCTTTCTTAGTGCTTCAGATTGTGTGACTTGTATGATAGTTATCTTAGTGTGTGGACCAGTTAATAAGGGCTTGATCTTGCTTCCAGCTGAGCTCACCAGTGATTCTCCTTTCCTCCCTTTTCTGGTTCCCCTGTCTTCACTAGCTGCTGCATTCCTCCTCCTATTCATCAGACACCTAGCTAACAAAGTCATTACAGCACTTGTACTGACCATACGGTAGGCCAGTAATTCTCGGTCATGGCTAGCTCTCTTGGCAACACCACTCAAGAAGTAAGACACTGACAGCGGCATCGTAATTTACTCTTCCTGTCAGGCTGACTTTGTAATTTCCTTTGACTGATCCATGATTTAAGAGCTACTGTTTTAGACTAACTCTTGGTAATTTTGTCTTGTCTCTTTTCACATCTCATTTGTCTCCTTCCTTATTCATTTGCTCTTTTTGCCTTCCCACCCAATCCATTTGATATCACTCCTCAGCTGCTGTCCACCCACTTCCATTTTTCTTCCTCTTCTTTGCTCTCCTACCATACATCATCACTGTTTTCAATCTTCTGGCTGTGTTGTTCTGCTAGCTCCCAATTCTACTTAAAAGGATGGATGTGTTCCTGAAGAGTTTATTAGACATCACTCTGTTTGCTGCTAGTAAGAGTCAGGAACAAGAAAAACTATGCTTATAGTAGCATGTGGTTCTCTTTGTACATAGAGGTATTAGTGCCATTAGTTTATCTAGCTAATCTTCTTGATTGTACAGCGTGCATTTTAATATAGCATCTTGGGCACTCTGGGGAGTGTTAATAAATATTGCTTTTGGAGGTAGTCAAGTTTTACTTGGGTCTGTAGGAAAATAAATTATATAATATTTAAATACTAGATTTATTTATAAGATCTGATTAAAACACAAGGAAAAATAGTTTTCTCAGGTAGTAATGATGGAGGTTTAAATACTTTTTTTTTTTTGATTCATGTTCAGAATTGCTGTGTGTCAGTCTTGTATTGTACTTCAACATTTACACGAATGTTTTGGAGAAACTACTTTAAAACAAACAAACAAAACCCACAACAGCAACAACAACAGACCATACATAGATTCACCCAACTTTAAAACTAGGCAAATTGAGATGTGAACAGTTCTATTCCATTGCTAAATTAATATCTCTGAGGTAGATGTGATAATTTGCTTACAGGTTTGGGGATCTTGAAAGCACTCAAGGGAGCAATCTACTGTTTTGAAGGGTTATACATTAAAGTTATGAGTGTCAGTGATCATGTTGATAGTATCTGGAACTGTTATTTTTATGGCATTTTTATGGTGTTTTCTCCAGTCATGCCTATGCTAAGACTTTAATCTTTGTTCTTCCAGCAGAGGTGTAGAGGGTGACCCCACAGATATTTTAAAAAGGCTTAGCTATCCTGCAGTCCCTTCAACGCCTAGAGGATGATTTTTGTCCTTATGTCCTGCTGCTCAGAACAGGTCATTAGAAGCTAGTGTGACTGTTACTTCAACCCGAAATATAATACAGTCCTTCTCCTTAAAATTTTTAGTTCTAGGTCCAAAAGGGTAATCTCGAATCTGCTTATGAATCTGATTTTTCTCCATGTATACTGTCCAATCCATGCTGGATTACCAGAGATCACACAATCCCTGCTTCACTGCACATTTGTGGTACGTAAAGAATGCAGGACAATGGCCTATAGCGTATAATCTCTAAGCATTATTTCTTAATATAAATGCTACATATTTTGTCTCCATAGCTGAACGATAGGCTTTGATTTCTTAACCCAGTTAATGTTAAAAAAGTCTGTAGTACATTGCCACTAATCTGCTAGAAATTCTGTTGTTAGCAGCACAATTGCCAGAGCTCAAGCAAAGGTTGTATTTTCAAACTTGTTTTGAACAGGCTTTGCCTGATCTGGTAAATATGCCACTCTCACAAAATTAAGCTTTACTAAATTATTCTCTTGTGTAATCGTGTTTACTTCGTTGAGACACACAGTGGATATGACTGATAAATTTGTCAGTTACAGTAAGCATTAAAAGAATTTTGGAGGCTAGCTAAGTAATCTGAACTGTGTTAATTCCAACTCAAATTCCTTGGGTCAAGCTAATCTACTGGGCTGGTGTGGGCAGGAGGGAGCAAACAGGCTTTGTAGCCCCTGCAGATGCAGTGTGTGCTCCTCTGTCACTTGATAGGTTTTAGCCATGCTGTTGTACTCATTCTTACCACGCACCCCCACCCCCGCCATGTTTTAACTATTTCGTCTTGTTGCATATATCTTCCTGATACAAACTGATTTCCATAAGGAGGAGTGCAGATCTACAGTTGGCATCATATGCATCATAGCCAAGCTTGTTTGAGACCTGCCTTGAGGTCACAAGGGGCTTGGGCAGCCTCCATCATCCCTTTTGTCAGCCACAGTGAGATAGTGCTGGAGTCTGCCTAAGCTAAGAAAGATCACTTACACTATGGTCTCCTGTGATTTCCTCGTCTTGGGACCAAGTTAAATTGCTTTCAGGTTAGAAGGAATGAACCTGTCCCGAAGCATTCTGAACTCCTTTCTTTAGTAAAAGCAGAAATGTTGTTGCAAGTCAGTGTGTGATGGAAATGAATGATTTATAGTTTATTGGACTCCTGAGTCTATTTTTATGCTTCTGCATTATTTCCTTTTCACTGTATTCCTATGAAGTTTATTTTTAAAGACCTATCCAATTTTGGAGATGAAGAATGTTACCGAAAAATATTCTTAAAAATAGGCTTCTAAACACTGTTAGCATGAGCTTCAACCTCAGCTGTTTGTTACAAGAGTGTGAAACTTGCAAAAACAGGTCAGACTCAAACAAACCTTTTGAATGGAATAATTTCTTCAAACTTGATCTCAAGTTGATTTTAGTTCCCGAACTTTCTTCCTGTTTTCTGAAGCTGGTTAAGTGTCAAATTGTCTTGAGTTAGCCATATGGCATTTAATGGAGGAACTTAAGGGTCAAGCTCTTCACTGCCACATAGATGCACACTCCTCTCCTAACTGGAGCATCCATGCTGGTGTGATGTGTGACTGGTGTGTACCTCATAAGTTTACAAGCAACATTGTCATGTTCCTTGTTACTGTTGGGCTAATAGAATAATAGCTTCCCCTCTCCCAGCAAATACAGAAGTGCAGCTAAACCCATTTCTCACATATGTGGAGGGAGTTATCAGAGGAGCAGCCACATCTAATGGGGTACTTGGACCACAAAGGGACCTCCTTGTGTGGATTTGTAGCCTCTGTGTGACTTAAAAATAGTTCTGGGGATGGAACAGCATTTCAGTTGTTAACATAATAAACTTTTTTTTTTTTTTTTTTTTTTTTTTACACTGTTTCAGTACTTCTCCACTGCCTAGGGTGTTATGGATTATTTTTAAGGTTGTGGCATTTAAATCTCAGATCCTAATAAATGACTTCAGGCTCAAGAGATGTGTGGAGTTCATGCAAATGGAAAGATAGGACCATAAGAAGGGGGACTGCTGTGCTGTGTGAATAATTTCTTTGACATGTCAACAATTTTCTGTTGCTTTAGCTCCATTAGTCAACACTTCTGCTGTCAATGATTTACAGTCATAATATATACATACTGAATGCTATTTGAAAGACAGAAGAGAATGGCTACCCGGAGTAATGCTGCAGTGATTTAGTGGGAACTTTGCTTGGATACCTGAAGGTAGAATAGATCCAAAGTGGTTCTTAAAGTATTTCACTACCTGTGGTGCTCAGGTACCAAGATGTGTTTTTTTTTTTTTTTTTTTCCAACTTGGTTAGTTAGACTTAGTTCTATCTGGGAACTGGGACTACTGACAATGTATAAAGCTAAATATGTGCTCAAACAACACAATGATTGGGGTATAAATGTGGGGTCAACAATTATAAATGGTTTTCTTAATATTTTATGTGTTATATCTTTCTAAATAGCATACATTAAAGTGTTATATTAAAAACCCTGGTCTCTTTCCAAGAACCTGATACTGCTCTACCTTTGATACATTTGAGTTGTGGAATAAATTGACAGTGGAAGTAAAAACATTTGTCTTAGCTAAGTGAGCAGAGTAATTACTGAAAGTACACAATGTAATATTAGGTTTGGGGGTAGATTCTGATCCAGCTTAAGTGTGATGTAAACTCCATGGAATTCCAGAATTCATTTATAATGAAGGTAAAAAATGGCTAGGTGTTGATAAAAATAACAGAACTGTTGGAATTCGAAGTTGTGGAATGAGGTTTTCTTATTGAAAGTGGAAATGTTTTTTTCTGATGGGCATGAAAGGCAGGAGTTTACTTGATTTATAAGTAAACAAGAAATCCTGCTGGAGTGCTACCTCCTCCAAACCTTACCAACAAATGTGGTAATTGCTCAATCTTCAATTTTCTGTAAGTATTATAATGAACTACCACAATTGTAGGCAAGGGAATGTTCTGCTGTTATTCGTCTGATGCTCAAAGACTTGACAGTGTTTACTGTAGTTACTGAACGATTTAATTTATATGCCATTAGGATAAGGCTTTTATTTTGGAAACTGAAGCATAGCTTGGTAATGTCAGTCTCTCAAATGGTTATTCTAGAAATACTAAAACCCCTTGATTTTAATTAAAAAACAAACAAAAAACTTAAGTGCCTTTCTCTCTCATTGTGCTGGTCTCCTTGCAAGAGACACTCCTTACGGTTTCATCGTTTGCATAAGCAATACAAGTTTCTCTTTAATAATAAAAGTTAGTTTCATGCTAATATCAGTTGTAGGTATTTAGTAAGGTCTCGTCTTGGTCTAATTGCAACTTCCTTCCTTTTTTCTTCTTTTATTTTGTATAAGTAGACATCAAGTACTGAAAAAAAAAAAAAAAAAAAGTGGTAGCATTTCAGAAACACCAAGTCAGAATACCCCTGTATGGTGACAGGGGTAAGATTTTCAAATTGTTCAGTGTCACTTATGCAAAATCTCAGGGCATTTATAGGTTTCCCCACGATGACTAGTATGAAATGATGCCTGTGAACTCAAGCCTCTTCATATTTTCTGCTTAAAATGTTTTCCATGTTTATATTTAAACTTCAATTTTGTTTCTCCTCCACAAAGAATTTTCAATACTGGTGAGCCCAAGGACACCAAGTTGCAGTTGTTTCACAGCTGTGTGTGAGATTTCTAGCTGACTTCATTTTTACTCTAGGAAAATTGGAGTCAGAAGAAATAAATGTTGAGAAGCTTGGGAAAGTCTATGAGGCAAGGACTGTTCAAGGCATTTTCAGCAAACTACTGAAGCAAATTTAAGTACAGCTTTAAGGTCACCAAAAATTGAAAGATACAGAAAATAATGAAGCTCTTCAGTCCCTAATTATCTGTTCTTCTTCCTTTTATAGATGTTATACAGAGCACCTCCACGATTGGTTAGCACATGACCTATCCTAGTAGATTTTTTCCCTGTGGTTCTGCTTTCAGTTGTTCCATTTTGTCATGATATAAACACAGTCTTTAAGACTCTATATGTTTGTGTGTGCATATATATATGGCTCTTAACTACAGTACAGGTGGATGTGTTTATTTGGCATAGGTTTGTTTGGTATTAATTTTTTGGAAAAAAGCTCCTTTTAATTTTCTTATTTATGTCTCTCTAACTTTGAATTCACTTTTCTTCCACATCATGCACTTTTAGGCCTGTGCAACTGTGCAATATAAGAGAATGCTCTTCTTACCTCTCCTTCCCTTGCATGAATTGCATGATTCAGATCATAAAGTCAGCTGCACGGATGGTGGACTGGCTGGTATAGCTTACCTCCCCTTGCTTTTTCTCCCTAAATAATCTATGTTACCCTTTGCACTGCTAAAGCTATGAACTGGAATTCATTGTGTTTTGTGGCAGGTGGAGCTTTAACTTGATCATATTCCAGGACTCTGTAAGGCAAAACAAAATCTCTAGTACTATTCCTGTAAAATTTTGATTGACTGTCTCTACAACATAATAGTAAAACATGGTAGATTTCTCCTCCAAGTTGTGCATTTGCTAGCAGCATGGCAATATGGTGACTCAGTGGGAATTGGGACAAGCAGCATTATTTACACTGATGACAACATGCTACTTCCCTTGTAAATGTCAAATGGTGTGAATTTGGCAGGCTATGTAATGTCCTCCCAAAAGAACAGACTGTTTTCTTAGGAAGGAATGGAAAAGATAAAAAACACTGTGGTAGAGTTTAATAGGAAAATATTACTTAATTACCACACAAACAGTATTCATATTGCAGATAAACAGTATGTAATGCCAGACTTTTGGTTGCTTTAAGCCTTCCAATTATTTTGAGTTTTTCTATGAATTAACTGAGATCCCCCAGTTTTGGAAACCTGTGTTTTCATATAGCACATTACTGATCTTCCGATATATTAATTTACCTGTGTCATGTTGAAGGCTTAATAATGCTGTCATAAAAGACTCTAATCTTAGTCTTGCAAAATCGATATTGAGGCATAAAGATGTTTGTGTACTGTTCATTTTGTTATAGTAACACCTCTTCATTATATGCTTGATTATTCTAATAAACAACTAAAATTCTTCTGTGTAACTTTAAAGCTGCTTTGATTGTGGTACCCTATTCATTTATTTATTTTTTTTTAACCTGAGGAGATTAAGCACCCAAAATGGTTATTAGACACCTAAAAGGCTTAATTACTGTATTTCCCTGAGTAGACATGTACAGAACTGCTTTGTTGCTTCCAGAGCATTTGCCATGAATCTTAGGTGGGAGAAATACCTACTGTGCTTCTTCTGAATGTCCAGGATGCCTATCAGATACAGCCTCCCACAACCCCAGTCTTGGAGTCTGAGCAGGCTTGTGTCCTGCCTGTTCTGTCTTGGAGAACTGTTTTAGTAACCAGAATATTAGGTAGTGCATGGGATGTTTGCTGAGCTCTGGTTGAAGCTGTTCTTGTTCTGTTAAGTAGTTTGTACGGGGCCAGGGAGAATGAGAGGAACTTATTCTGGAGCTGGCTTGTCTGGGCTTTCACTACAATAGGAGGGTGAGATTGAAGCGTGCAGAATGCAACATCTATAGGAAGGAAATGGGAACCACCTGTCACAGGATATCCGGTAGCCTGGTGGGTAAGTGCTTGAGAGTTGGGAAACCTGTGCTGATATCCCTGCCACAGTCAGGGCATATTCCAGAAGTCATCTTTCACCAAACACAGGTTCCCATCTTGGGTGCTGGGCTAATGTAAAGAGGGACAGTCTTTTTGTGTGCATCTTTTCATAGTGTGATTTAGCTATCTAGCTTCAGGGAAGAGCTCATAGCCAAGAGCACTGGGTAGAGTTTGATGGCTGCTACTGTAAAGGCATGTAATTTCAGCTCTGATCCTACCTAGGGCATTTCTCTCCAGTTTTGACAGCTTGCTGGATGTCAAAGTGTTAGCTCTCTCCTGCTTCTAGGCATTGGATATTTAGGACTGGTAGTGGATGGTGGTGTGGTGACTTGTAAATTCTGCTGTGAATTTCTCCTTGAGAAAGTAGAAGATACTGCTTTAAATACTGTACTGCCTCTGTCCCAGAGAGATACCACTTCGGTGAAATTCTGCATCAAAGATCTGCTAAGGATCTAGAAAATGCATTGGTGTGCAGCCATGAGCTCCGTTTCAGTAAACAAATGGTGCAAAAGCAGCCCCGGGACCTTGCATAATGTTCCTCTGAGAGTCTGTAGTAGGATGAGGCTGAGTGGAGCTGCTGAAGTGTCATTGTATCCCACCCCAGCACTGCCGAACTGTTTTCCACAGAGTGCTGGGGCTGATTAGAATAGCAGCTCTGCGTTACATTGCAAAAGCATGGCCCTAGTTTTAATGTGTACCTGCTTATCAGCAGTTAGTGATGGCTGTGTCCTCTAGTGGCCAGAGGCCTATGAAGAGGATTTTGATGTTGAGCACTACTCAGTCTGTGTTAGGTTGGCCAGTAGGACCTGCTTTATTTTGGATTCCAATCCCAACAGGATGTATCTATCACATAAACTATGAAACAATTTAGAACTGCAGGGAATAATTGAAAGCTGCTATGTAGAGCACAGATAGGATATAGGAAGAGGCTACTGAGATGTATGAAGGAGCTAACTCTGTACAGTGCTGTACCAACACAAGAATTTCTCGCAGCTTGCAGCATTCTCAGTGTTTATGTTCTTAAATGCAGTCATAAGGATAAAGTTGCCTAATGCCCCGGCATTCACTTTTATCATTGCTGCATTCTCCCAGAACTTGGCATGTGACTTCTAAATAGTGTTCTTGTTTGTTTTACAGATTCTAGGTTGGCCTTATCATAGGAAAGATGTACTGTGGCTGTTACCGCCTCTCTTTGTTCTGTAACAAGATGACTAACTTTGTCAGTTCAGTATTGTGTATTGCTGTGCTGGTGATCCCACTCCCATGAATCTCTGCTCAGTTGCTGCACACTACTTCAGTCATGCTAAATTTGCAGTCTGACTTCATTGAAGTGCAAAGTTGGCTTTCTTATCAAAAAACTGGTAAAACATACAAAACAATCCAGTACTTTATTTTTTGGCTTAAGTCAAGGCTGATGTAGACTTAAAGAATGTTTCAGGATTTCCACATTATGTGAGCAGCTGTTTACAGTGTGCCAACCTTGTTAAATATTGAAGAGTTTAGATTGACTCATATTTGTGCATCATTCTAGTGTGGTAGTAAACAGCAGTATCCATCAAAGTTGAGCTTAAATGGAAAAGCAAATGATCTGTGAGTGGATTTTTTTGTTGTTTTTTTGGTCTATACATTTTATCATAGAAGTTGACCATCAAACTTGCTCCATAAATCTGCCATAGTATTTAACAATAGATCATACAGATTTATTTTCAAGTATCCTAACAACATCCTTCATTTTATTATTCACAGTCAATTGCATGTGAATCCACTTGTCAGGGGAAGGAAGCAGCATTAATTACCACATTTTACACATGCCTGCAAGGAGGTTTGTTTAGCTATCCTATCTTCATGCCAAATAAAATGGACTTTCTGCTCTGGGATTAGCAAAAAAGGCATTTGTGTCAGGACTCTTTACATAGGATGAATTCATAATGTACTGCATGTTGTTTCATTGATCATGATATAAGAGTTTCCATCTTCTCAAATAAATTTAACTTGGCAAGTCATTAGTTGACTCTCAAAACAACAGGGAACACAGCTATTGGCTACGGAATAGGGGGTTTAGATTATTTTATTCCAAATCTGTTTCCTTTTTAATGAATCATAGAATCATAGAATGGGTTTAGTAACAAATTTGGTAGAAATCTATTATCACCTCACATAAATTAGGACGTCTAATATTATTATTTGAGGCAGGCAGAACAACCAAACCCCTGAACTAAGACAATTCTTAGCTGAAGTGCTGGGAATTACCAGTCACTTGAGTGACATGCTTTTGCATTGATATCTTGGCAAAAATCTGACATACTCTGTTCTGAGCTGTAAATCATACGATCACACCTCTTTGTTGCAAACTGCAGTGAGGTTTGTGCTTGTTTCTTTAGTTTTACTACACAGATTCCCTAAAGAACTTGGATGTTGTAGCACACCATCCACAGAGCTGGTGGGATCTCAGTCCTGTGTACGCCCCTGATGCTTAGGGAGACCGAGGTCTCTGAGGGAGTGATGCTGAAATATCAGATCCAGGATGCTGAATCCCAGCCAGATGGAGCACTGTGGAAGAGGCCTTTAATTTGCATGTCTCTGTGCTTCAGATGTGTAAGCTTGGGTTTCAGGAACTGCTATTTACAACTAACCTGCTCCAGTGTTTTCAACAAACAGGGAGGCAGAGGTGTCTCCCATGTTGAAGAGTTGGGAGATGTG
The DNA here is from genome assembly GCA_013399115.1 of Anseranas semipalmata. Lineage (NCBI taxonomy): Eukaryota > Metazoa > Chordata > Aves > Anseriformes > Anseranatidae > Anseranas > Anseranas semipalmata. The sequence goes on from VXAA01007033.1 coordinate 1,722,565, forward strand.
AACAGATTCAGTTATTTCCCTGCCTGACAGAATTTGAACCTCATGTCCTGTTCCATGTCACCCTGCCTCCCTGGTCAAAGTGTGCTAACGCATAGGGTGGGAGCTCTTTAAATCTCTTTTTATATTCACTTTATATGGACTAATGAAATATTCATTTGGACAGAAAGGAAGGGCGATTATGAATCTCTTATGAAGAGGGTATCCTCTTGAAGTAGGATTCAGCAAAGCTAAGTACTTGCAACTTCTGATTTGCTAGTGGTTGTGAAGTGTGGAGCTGGTTGGACCAGGCCAGATCGATAGGCTATTTCAAAGGAAGGGGAAGGTGTCAATTACATAAGCAGTAAGTTGACCTGTTTTATGAAAAGGCAATCTTGATCAAACATGCTAAGGCTGGTGTTGCATACTGTGATGCATTGCATTTTATGAGAGCTTCCAGACTTCCATTTTGCATTCCTGAGCTACAGCATATTAAATGTCTCCCAAAAATCACCCAAATTTCTCCAGAAAATCAGTTCCTTTCTGAATACAGAGTGAGAATGTAAAAAATGTGGACTCAGTGTTTCCTGTAGAGCCCCATCTGGAGTAGCACAGCAGCTCTGTGTTGGTTCAGGATAATGGAGTGTTTTCCTGACTTGCTCTTGGAAAGGAGTCTTACCTTTCGTTTCTTGGGTTGCATTTGATTTGGCTTCCATTTGATTTTCATGTTTTATTTCTTGTTCTCATGCCTCCACACTAAAAGCTACCAATTGGCAGTAGTTTTGTGTTTCTTACTGTTATTTAAAAAAAAAAAAAAGTGAAATATTTTAGGAGGCGTTTTACATCACATACATTATTTTGTTGTTCAGTTTATCACAGAATCACAGAATCAATTATCTTTATTGCAATATCCTTTTACTTGGGATATGCACAATAACTGAAATATCTGTGAATGTTTTACTTAGTACAAACCAGACGTAACATTTTAGTATGTTTTGCAATGTAGTGGTTAATCTGACTTTTGCTGATGTCAACAGAATTTGGTTCTTTAAAGCTTGGCTGTGGGATCAACCTTGTTTAACATTTTTATTAGTGACCTTGGCACAAGATAGTAGTAGACCGATTAAATTTTCAGACGATGTAGGGTTGTGAGATAGCATCACTACAGAAAAGGAATAAACTAATGTGGGAAGAAATGGATGATCATGATAACATTTAATAAAGGAGAATACAGGGTCATATGTATACTGTGGCTGTGGGGCTGAGCCACCAGAAACCAGTAACAAGAATTTTTGCTAGAAATTTTTCAACTGGAGAAATCAAAAAGGAGAGATACCTGAGAATTTTGAAGGAGGAGAACAAGCTATTGTCATGATATAGTCTTGAAAGTGCAAGTCATTTTCTTTGCAAGTGCAACGAAATGGCTGGTGAGGAGAGGTGGTGGGCAGTGTAGTGGTAAGGCCACCCTGGGAATCAGCGTGCATCCTGCTCAGCTTTGGCAGGGCACTGAGCTGGGTGCTCACTGCTCACACCTGTGCTGGTAAGAGGTGGGCAGCCTTCCCCACTGCTCCCTTTTTTGTTTTGCTGGTGCACGCTGATTCTGCAAAACCTACTGGGGACTGGAGGAGCTGGAGTATGCTCCCTTTAGAAAGGGCTTCAGGGGTGTGTGAGGTATTGGAGCTAGGCATTGCCCCAGGAGATTTTCTGTCTCCAATATTTAACTTGCTCCCAGCACTGCTAGAGAGAACATTATTGCTCGACTAGCTGTTCCAGCAATGGTCAAAGCCCCTGCCTTTCCATGTGTAATGTAATATCTCTTGCTTTCATACTGCGCTGGTGCTAAAGGTGTGGTGGCATGCTGATTAAATGTTACCTCCAAATAACCAGACCCCCCCCAAGCTGATCAGTGTGAAAGCAGCACGGGGCCTTGCAAAGTACTTTTGCTCCCCAGGCACTGCTTGAGAGCTTTACAATGGGAGGATCTTACTTGAGCAAAGCCAGGTTGCCCAAGGATCTGTGCTCAGAAGGTAAACTCGCCTCCTCTGACTGACTCTAGTGCCAGCCCCTCTGTAGCACAGAGCTGTTGTTTTGGGCAGCGAACATCAGTGACTTTCATCTACTTAGTTTTGCAAGCCTTCAAGTGATATGCAACACTCTGACAGGTATTACCACGTGTATAGCAAATGCTCCTCTCCCGATTGTATTTTATAATTTTAATTTGGCAGTCCTAAAAAGCTGCTTTACTATTCCTGGGTCATTGACAACACTAGTGTGAAAGTATCCAAATTGCACACCTGTGTGTACTGCACTTCCCAAATAGTGACACAGGCCTCTCTTTCAAACAGTACAACTAGTGTTTCTTTCAGGAAATACCAGTTTCCTCTGGTGTTTATGCAGTAATTCCAATCCTCTGCTTCTTCGGATTGCAGATGCATAAAAATAAAGAAAACGTATTGACACACTTCTGTGCAGGGAGGAAAACTCTGAAACATAAGAGGGATTCTATAATATATCAACCATAAGCTGGCAAATACATCAGCCGTGAACTGGCTGCTATTCATGACTGTATATGTGACAGCTTCAGGCAAATTCTAGCCAGCAGCATTGCCAATGATTGATTTGTATTGCAATGAACAGAATTTGGGACCAACATTCTGGTCATAACAGGAGTGCTGGAGATGTCCAGTGATTTATTACTATTATTATTATTTTGGTATTCTTTTTTTCAGATGTTTTTTTCAGCTCCCATTTCTCTGTTTCCTTGAGCAAAACAGTTAAGCACAACTGATGCAGCAGACAGACATGGTTGTCACTCTTTTCACTGTTCAAGGCACTAGTACCTTGAATAATACCCCAGTTATTCTCCGTTACTGCTCTGGCACTTGGTGGAGGGAGTCGTTGTTGGATGAAGGAGGGTGGAGGGATTGCTGCCCACTTTCTCTCTCTCTCGCTTGTGCTGAGATATTTGGCAGGGTTCTTTGGTATGGGGGGGAAGGGAAAGGGGAAGTAATGGAGCCAAAGACACAGCAGCCTGAGGTGGTGCAGGGCAATGCTTGGGAAGAGTATATCAGAGATGTGCAAAATAGGATTTTTGGTGCATAACAAGGGATTGTTTAGTCCTCCCTATATTTAGACCTGTATTGCTGCTGTTGAGTATATGTACCCTACCTGTGATTAAATCCATGTCTCCTGAAAAGCACTGGGCCTTTGTGCAAAATATATTCTCATATTATATCTAAAAAAATGCTGATGGTTTTAAAGTCTGCTTTTCAGGTATGCTTCCAGAAGGAGGTTCAGGAGATGTTAGGCTTCCTCTTAAATGCAGAGAAGGACAGAGCCCGAGTCCCAGCCTCAGAAGTCAGTAAAATATTAAAACCTTTTGGATTTGCCATCTGTACATCCTTATCTATATTTCAGTTTCTCATCTAGCCTAATAAGTACTATTTGGCTTAAATATATCTTTCAGAATGACATCCAGACTTGCCTGAAGACATCAAGTAATGGAGAATTCACCACTTCTCTTAGTTAATTAATGGAAAGGAGTAGTTGATGAAAGACTGATTTATTCACTGGTTCAGTTGCAGTTGGATAATTTATTGCCTGTGGCTGATGTGAAAAAGCATTGACTTTATTTCTGAAGGAACAGGAAAGGGGTAACTTGGTTTGGTAAATACTAGCATTTTAATAGCATCTTCTATAGAAGATAGACTAGAGTTCCTAATATATGGTAGTTACTTTTACAGAGATAAAAAGCAAAAGTAAACCATCATGGCTGGTAAGTCAGTTCTAGAATATTTTTATATTATCAGAGAAATAAGCAAACATCAGACAATTTCATTTGATGGTGAGCCCCAAAAAATCCCAACCCAAGAATGCTTAGCCTTATGCTACTAAGTTTACACAGGCACCACATCACATGGAGTTGCATATGTTCACCTTGGTATTACAGTCACAGGTAAAAGGAATTCTTGTTTATCACTTTATATGCTATTAAATCTATTTCCATGAGCATGTGGTATTCTTGTGCCTCAGGATCAAGCTACTATTGATATTTGTGAGTATTATTCTGTTAATACTTGATTATAAAGTTTCCATTGCTTCAGTTTAAGTGTTTGTTTTGAGAATGACTATTTTTTTTTGTAACTTTGCAGAGTACAGATGCCAATTCAAATGTGAGGAAAAGAACGAATGCCACAGTACAGTCAGAAGCTGATGGTGGGAGCCGAATTGACACAAGACACAGCTCCATCCAGCCTCCCTCTGTAGCTCAGGGGTCTTCTGACATTACACCCCACTCCCTTTCTGCATCAAGTCCCAACCCTTTCACACGCATCAATGCATCAGAGACATTATCTTCTGCAAGAGCTACCCCTCCAGCTCCTCCTTCTACCCCAATTTTAACTGGATTTGTATCCCAGCATGCCACAGCTGGATCCCCTTCCATTCAGCACTTGCTTGGATCTAGACTGGAGCAGATTCAGACCACCACACCTAATACATTAGGAGCATCTGCAAAATCATCTGCTGTCACACCACCTGCTCCCCCTGCCTCCCACTCTGGCACTAGTAAGATAGACAAATATGCACGCATTTTATTTCCCGTTACCTTTGGAGCATTTAACATGGTCTACTGGGTGGTCTATCTATCCAAGGATACCATGGAAAAATCAGAAAGTCTAATGTAGTTTTGCTGCTATGTAGTAGTTCCTAAATTATACTCACATTTGATGCAGAGTTTCTTCTTTTGAAACTATTTAAAAAAGTCAATAATTCTTATTTATAAAAGCTGTGTGCTACTTTCCCATTGTAAAGGCTGGAGTTATTGGGGATAGTTAGTTAACTGCTTCCAGAGTAATAGGTAACAGAATTGTCTTCCTCCCTTCAGCTAGCAGTGAACCATCACTCTCTTCAGACAGACTGCTTGCCTTTGGGAGGAACATGCAGAGGGAACAAATCAAAGGCAGAGGTGCACAACTGTGCAGTTGAACACATTTTGACTGCTAGGAATTATGCATGCTGATTACCACAAATCCCTGAGGCACCTAACACCACTGTCTGGACACAGCATTGCATTCTTTGAGTGCAAGGCCCATGTCCTGAATATTTTGACAGTACCTGCTAGAAAAGGAGTTTTCCTGCTAGATAAAAATTGGCAGAATGGGGGAAAAATGAGCAGTGGAACAAGAAAGTAGAGTCCAGCCTGGGAGAGTGCAACTCCAGAAAAGTTATGTAAAGGAGTTGTAAAGCTCCGTATATTTTTACTAAGCATTATTTTGCATTGCAACCTGGGAAATTCTCACTTCAAAATAAGAATGAGTGAACCTTATAAAATCTTTAAAACTGATGTAATTCTCAAAATTGGAGTTTTTTTGTTTGGTAAGGTGATCTTAAATGTGATTCTTCTTAGACTTTGCTGACCAGCTTGAGTGGATTTATTCCTAAATTACATCTGTTGTGGTAGAAGGGGACCAAGCCCACAGTGTTCAACTGTTTGAATTTTGTTCTTTCCTTTGGATGCTTTTGGGTTTGTTGTTGTTTTTTTGTTTGTTTGTTTGTTTTCCATATTTTTCAGTCACACTTCTCTGATTTCCTTTGAACACGTATTTTTTCCCCCTCTTTTATATAATGTTTGATTCAAGTCAAATTTTCAACAAATTTTGAAGTGTCTTCAAAATCAAGCAAAACAAATTTTCCTGTGCTTTGATGAGTGTGGCTATGGCACATCTTTGAGTGAATGCAAGACACCCTTTTGTGAAGGAATGCTGTGACATAAATAAGAAAAGAATGTTTCTAGGTGAAGCATGGGGGAACACAAGGTATAGTTATGGTCCATTCATTTCCCTTACACTATGGCATAGATAGGTGCTTTCCTTAGTGGTTCAATATGCAAGCAGGCAACTACCTGTCTTTAAATAAAGGTAAATAAATAAATAAACAGTTTAAATGTGATAAAAATTTTATCTGCAATGTTCTTTTCACCAGAATGAGTGGAAGATATACTGGCAATAAATCTAAACATGTTTGCACAGATCCATCTCACTAGGCAAATGCTGAGCATTGCTGTGCAGGTGACAAGTGAAAAATCAAATTCTCAGCTGTGATCTGTCTGTGCCTTTAAAGGGTCAGGAAGCAGCTGATTCTCCTTCAAGTGGGCTAATCCTTAGCTTCAGTTAATTGGCACAGCAGATTGATAGCCCATTGTCAAAATTTTATGCTGGGGGTGGGCAGATAAGGTGAGTGTTGTGGAGTTCTCTGCCCAAGTAATGGTCAAGTGAGTGAGAGACTGATGGAGACCATAAGCAGCTGGGGTGATGAGAACATGGATGAGACTGCCCATGACTGAGCTGGGACAAGAATCAGTGCACAGTGACCATATCTCTGTGCCTCTTCCTGTCTATTCAAACCTTGTAGCTATTTCACAGCTGTGAATCTGACCTGCTAGCTTACAGGACCTGGGAGACTGCAAGAAATGTGTAATACAGCACGTGGTATGGATCCCTAGCTACTATTTCTTGTATAGCATTGGAATGTATATGATAGGATGCGTAGGATTTGGAATGTCTTGCATGACTTTATTAAGATGTAGTAATATAAACAGCTACCTTAATCTTTTTTGTTTATTTAAGTAGATGTTATCAGGAGGCTAGACATTGTCCTTTCCTTTTTGCCTTTTATGTCTAGAAGAAGCTTGAGATTTCAACACTCCTTAGAAAACCATTACACATGCCATAGCACAGGACCAGAAATGGAGCACCCATGCAGGTTGTCTAGCTGCAGTAGTTTGCATCTTTGGGTGTATCACTAGGAGCTGTGGCTGTTTCTTCCCTAATTTAGTCACATTATTGCAGATTGTCAGAATAGAAAATATTCTACAAGAGATTGTTTATTTTGTGAAGCCAGAAGAAACAAAGCTAATCCTCGGGCAATTGCTGATCGTAATTGCACAAAAGATATATTTTTTTCTACTATAAGGAACAATGGCTTTCTCTGTGTTGGGAACCTAGTGTTTGCTCCAGAAGTTACTGAAATTATTCTTTGCTTTTCTCTCTGATGAGAAACAAGGATGTTTTCTCTCAGACAGAGCTTTAAATGATTTGCTAGAAACAGCTGTCTCTTCCTTTCCACCCATCCCCCTATACTGCTCGTATAATCAGCTTTTTCAGTGCATTGTTCAGTAGGATCGAAACTGGTTCAGGCTATTTGGCCATGGTCAATCTAAGTGTAGTACTTGGATTCATTTGTAGGTCCTGTTTCTTATAAAAGACTTATAAGGAGGAGAAGAGGATTGCAAAAATTAAAAGAATTCCAAATATTAATTTCTTTGCTTACATGTTAGAAGAAATTTCTAATGATATCTCAGAACAAATATGTTTTTAATCTGTCAGTATATTTCTGAATTACTTTCCAACACTTGCATGTTTATATTCAAAATGAGGTATAAACATTCTCATTGTGAGTTAGGACTAATTTATTGTACTGTGCTACATTATTGTGTTACAGCGTATGAAGAAATTACCATAACTAGCTTTCCGAAGTACAGAAGGACAATGTAAATTGGAGGTTATTGTTAACAGTGGTTTTTCATCATATTTAATCTCCTTGTAGAGTGATCATAAACAGTAAACAGCCTGCAGTATACTCAGAAATACTGGCAGGTTCTGAATACTGTGTAATTTAGAAGCACACACACACACACAAAAAAAGGCAGGAATATGCTAAATATAGAGGGCCAAATGTTCAACGCTGGTAACTAAAATCCCAAGGGAGAATGTTGCAGGTGTCATTTCAGTGACCAGATAGGTTACTAGGGATGGTTTTGAGTGAGATAAACTTTACAGGAATTGTTTTTATTTATTTATTTTTTTTTTAAATTGGCTTTGTTGAACAATCTTTTTTTGACAGTAGCACAGTCATTTAAAACTAACCAATCACTTCAGATAGTCATCTTTATAACCAGGAAAGAAAATTGTATAGAGAGCCAAAAAACCTTACCAGGAAACAGAGATCAATCTCCACGAACTGCTGTTTCCTCGGAGACATTGTTACCAATAGCAAAACTCCCACAGATTTCAGTGATGCAGCCCCAACCAAGAATGCAGTCATTTGAGAAAACCAGTCAAAAACTCAGTTCAAGAAGATTGCTTTCACAGGTGTTGAAGTGTATTTCATAGTCAACTGTGAGGTCAAATTGTGCAAGGTCAAATTTCTATCAGCCCACTATTAACAGTTTTCACTGCAATTACTAAGATAATGAAGTCAAATAAAGAGGCAAACCTAGACCCCAGTCCTCTGTGGTGACCTGAGCTCTTAGAGCTTAGCAGCAGAACTGGAGTCTCTTTCCTTATACAGAATAGATTTGTCTCCATCAAATGGATGTCAATGGCACATTTCTGAGGTGCTCTGGATTTCTTCTCCCACATGTTTTTTAAGAAAAAAAGCAGGTTTTGTAAACTGTTAAGTCATGCAGTCTACATTACCTTGCAATCAGGAAAGTAGACCATATGATAACTGAATGAAAGAAGCAAATAATTTAATAAGGAATGTGACTAGAGCTTTTTTTTCTTTTTTCTTTTTTCTTTTTTCTTTTTTCTTTTTTCTTTTTTCTTTTTTCTTTTTTCTTTTTTCTTTTTTCTTTTTTCTTTTTTCTTTTTTCTTTTTTCTTTTTTCTTTTTTCTTTTTTCTTTTTTCTTTTTTCTTTTTTCTTTTTTCTTTTTTCTTTTTTCTTTTTTCTTTTTTCTTTTTTCTTTTTTCTTTTTTCTTTTTTCTTTTTTCTTTTTTCTTTTTTCTTTTTTCTTTTTTCTTTTTTCTTTTTTCTTTTTTCTTTTTTCTTTTTTCTTTTTTCTTTTTTCTTTTTTCTATTGTTAACAGGAGCTAAAAGTTATTGATTACAGGGCATTCATGCACAGCCTTGGGCATCTCATCATTTTCATTACTCAGGATGGACTTGGCAAAAAATTGGGAAAGCCAAGTAACTATATGTAGTAGGATTTAACCAGTATTTCCAGAGAAAAATGAACTTATCTTTTCAATATGTGCAGAAGTCTGTTTCCTTCAGTTTTCTTGCATACCTCCTGTATGTCATTCTGACACAGTGTACCTTATGATGTAGTGAAGTGCCTGTACGCCATGTCAGAAGGCCAAAATGGAAGAAATGACCACACCAGTTGTGTAAGAGAGGTAATGGCCACCTGGGATGTTTTCTCATAGATGCTATAGGAGATTTCCTAAGAGAATCTTAGTGTGGGAAACTGGAACGTGGTTTCTTCTGTAGCATCCTCTCCCCCTAGATCCCAGTAGCTTCCACTAAAATGGATAGTTGTTGTATGGCTAATATGGTTATAAATTACAATACAGACAGCTGAAAAATATTGCTCTTGGATTTGTTTAATCCTAAAGTTAAAATCGCGGATTAAGAAAATAGCAAATGCATTGTTGAAAAGCATAGGTGAAAGCATAATGTTTAATGGTATGGATAAAGCCAAGGTTGATCAAAGTTTTAGAAGTATTAGAGAACAGTAGATACATGTGGCAGTAAGTTTGCATGAGGTCAGTGGGGAGGGTGGGGAGGTGCTCCTCTGGATAGTCTGACAAGCATAACACAATGCAGTGTAAAGTTGGAGGAGCAGTAGTGCATAAATAAAACTTCTTAGTGCAAATCCAGTGGGTAAATGGCCTTCTGGGTATCAGTGTGTATGTGTACATACATATATATATATATATATATATTAGTATATATATATAAGAAATGCTAAGAAAAAAATCTAGGAAAGAAGAAACGAGTTAAGTGATAGCAGCATCTTTCCTTCCCAAATATATTTTTTATTTTTCTAAGACCTGATATTTCTTTCATTGTGTGGTTCCAAGGTAAGTTACTTCTGTTTATATTGTTGTGAGGAGATGTACTGGCATCCACTGAAATGAATGTGGGTCTTTTTATTGACTTCAATGCACTTTAAACAGGAGGTTCACTGGAAGGAAAACCGGGCCTACTGGTTCTCCTGGAATGAAAAGTGCATGGTTTTGGAAGAGTCTGATACACACATTCTTACAGTCTTCATTTGTAGGTCTCTACTCAGAAACACATTGTAGCTTTTTTTGGAGAATATGAGTGTGGTGTGCAGTTTCAGGGTGTTCTGAGTACATCAGACTTTGAAAGTAAATTTTTGGCACATTCCAAGCAAGTGTGAGTAGTGTGAAGTACAGAGCACTCGGAAAAGATCTCTCTTTGCTAATGTTAATTACTGTGCTTGTAACTGGAGGGAATGAAAAATGCAATTATTGTAAAATCGATAGAACTTGTAAAACATACTTTGTTTTCACATGGATTAGAAAATGTGGTAGGTATCCTTTTCAGAATTGATTAGTTTTACCTTCTAGTCCATAATTTAATGCATCTACAGATCTCTCTTACACTTTCTTATTCTCTTTATGTGATTCTGCTAGATAGGACTTACTTCAAAGCAAACCAGTTACTATCTACTGCAGCTAACTACATTTTCTGGTCATAATTCTGTTTTCTTTCTGTCTTTNTCCCTTTTTAGAAAGAACATCCAAACTCCCATCAGCTATTAAATGATCTCTTTAAAGAGTAGCATAATTTTAGTATTTAAAAATACTAATGTGATCACAGCCTGGATACATATATATAAAAACATCCAAAATAATATGAATTCTCTGAATTGTAAGGGAAGCAGGCTCAAGATACACTTGCAAGCAGTCTTATTTTGAAAGAGTACCTTTCTGGATGCAAAGCACCATGTGAGGTAAGTATTTTTTTTTTTTTTTTTTCTCAAATTAAGAAAGAATATTCTTATGCATTTGTACTATTTAGAGCTANGCATTTTCAAGAAAAAGATCCTGATGAAAAAATATTGTACTACTGAATTAACCCTCAACGAGCACAGAGACCTGGGTTATTTGCTGTTGTTGGACTTGCTGTTGTTGATCTACTTCAGCATTTGCTGCGTGTTTTAGTGAATGTTGTATCCACATAGCACTATACAGATGGTCTGTTGGCATAAATAAGCATTTAAAGAAATAGTCATTATACGTGAATATGTTTTACTCCTTGGAAAAATGTTGGCTGGAAATTGGTAGAAGAAGCAGGTGACTGTATGCAGCAATCAGCTGGACTTCTGAGTTCATTGCAGTACAAAATTAAGTACTCATTTGTCTTGCCTTGTCATCTTGTGCTGGTGGCTCATCTCCACGGTAAGTAAAGATACACTATTATAGAGGACTTGGATGTCAAGAATGTATACAAGTGTGTCTTTAAAGTGCTCTCAAAATATGAGGTAGTTTTTGAACATCCTCACTATACTGTAACTTGACAGTGTGTTTTACAGTTGCAAGCTTGAAAATCTGCCTGCTAGACTTTACCAGGTCATCAAATGAATCATAACATGCTTTAAGTAAATAAGTTTTTCTGTATGTACATGCATTTCATTTTTTATTAATTTGTTGCAACGTTTTCTAGCACCAGACCAGGGGTGGAGATTTGAGTTTTGGATAACCAGAGTTCCTGTAGAATTACGTTAAAGCATCCTTTTGTAATGGAGGTGGATGCCTTTGCAGATCAATACCAGCAGCAAATTCATGGTGGAAATGAATCCACTTGTGCCTAATCCAGGCCTTGAGTATATGAGCCATATTTGAAGGGATCATGGATGGGAGCTAGCTTATGTACTACCATACTCTGAAGCAGCCTGCACCAGACAGACCACATTATTACATATTACATTATTACTCCACCATAAAACTATATTACTGTGCTCCTACCTTCTTCTTGCTGTCTGCTTTGTGTGGAGAGAAGTACTTGTGTGGTCATGGCGAGCTGGCTGAAATAACTTGTCTAGCTAAAAGCAAGTGTGTCTTTTTGTTGTTCGGCTGGGTTAGCAGCCAGCTGGGTTACTTCTCTGAACTGGCTCACTGGTACAAAGGAGGTGGTGAGGAGGCTGGGACTGATGCTTTGGGCTGGATTAAAGTTGTTGTGAAACCACAGCTAGAGGATTCTCACCCTGCCTCCCCTGGCATTAAAGCAGAGGCTCTTACAGGCTTCCTTGAACCTCAGGTGCCTTATGTGGTCATTTTCCTCTACAGAGGTGATCTTGTCAGTTGCATCAAAGACAAATAATGGACAAAAAATACAGGAAGGCCAGAATTTATGAAAGAGCTTAAGTCCATCAAGTTACTTGAAGAGAAGGGAAAACATCAGTAAAGATGAAAAAATTAGTTTCTTGCTACCAAGCAGTTATTTTAACATATATCCTATTAGAGGCTCTAGGGCAGCATCTGGCAGGAAACAGCCTAGAAATAATTATTTCTTCATTATAAATAAATTGAGAAAGTAATAAAGAAAATAAGTCGCTAATTTTCTCTTAGAAACATTTATGTTCCATTGAAGTTGTTTTCATTAAAAAGCATATTTTCATAGTCAGCCAGGAAGAATTAAGAGGCAGAACGGTAAAGGAAAAGATTGAGTTTTATTAAGTATCACTGATTTAGAGATTTATCTGATTTAGAGAATTTCTCAACCAAAAATGTAAACAGTAACATTCTTTCAGGGACTCCAAATATTTCATTTTCAGTAATGAAGCACTTTGAAACTTTTAGCATTTAACTTCCTGTATGTTTAAGAGACCAAATAGAGAGATTGCTGCCTCTGGTTTAACTCAGTTATAGAAGGAGGGAAAAAAAAAAAATCACAACAAAAGCTTTCATTACAGTGACAGCCAGTTTTTGGAAGTATCACCTTCCTACAAAATCTGAAGACTTCATTCATGTACCTAAATTTGTGGGAGCTTTATAGTGCTGAGCATTTCTGATAATCTGGTCAATACAACAGCTTGTGGGGTGTGGCTGCCTTTAAAGTAGTTGGAAAATGTACATCCAGAACCTTGGCACTTGCACAGCATGGATCTTACGAATGGAAAAGATGAGTTTGTAGCCCACCATTTGGCTGCATGAGAGCTCTCACGTTGCTGATGTGGGAAAAGGTGGGAACCCATGGTCAGAAACAGGGGATGAAGGAGGGTGAGACTGCCTCTTTTAGAGATGATGCAGATCTTATGCTGACTTTAGCCACATGTGAAAATGCCCCCTGAACTCCTTCCCAAGTGGGAAGCTTGGTCATAGGCTGAATGTAATGTGGAATTCAACACCAACTGCAAATCCTGCCTGAGGATCAGCACACTTCATCTGTCCTCAGGTTTCTGATGCTGTGGCTGGAAGACTAGAAAGATTTGAGCTATCAGAGACTGCCAGCTGGGATACATCCATGTTGCTGTGCATCCAAGCTGTGCCGTGGTGAATCAGGGCCCTCAGAGTACTGGGGGTGGGATGGAAAATGCTTTCTTGGAGTGCACTGCAGGGCAGGCTGGAGCTGAAGAAACCTCCCTCAGCTTAGCGCTGCTGATACTGTCTGTAACAGCACTGAACACCCCCGAAGGAGGATCAAGGTGTACTGCACTCTTGTCTTCTCCTTACACATCTGCTAAATGCTCTGTTTTGGAGAGTGGTGGGACTGAGGTGTATATGTATGGTAATGAAACCAAGCATGCTTAGTGCGGCTACTTGGTAAATATCTGTGGTCTCTATGGTGGTTTTCCTAGTCCTGCAGTGGTTTTAAAAAAAAAAAAAAAAAAAGGTTCAGCAATACAAGCTGTGCTCCTGAAGCCCATGCTAGCAGCATGTGGGCTTCCCCAAAAGCAAAATGGCATCTCTGATAGCTTAAACATTGCAAAAGTTGCTTTCTCTTTGACTCTTACTTCTAAATTCTCTATTATGCTGTGTATTTTTGAAGCAAATAACCAAGCTGACTCCCCCTGTTGCCCCCCTGCTGTTTTATATATATTTATATATATATATATATATATGTATATGTATATATATGTGTGTGTGTATATATATATACACACACATATTTTTAAATATGAATATATTTCCTCACTGCACACATGGAGATCACAGGCTGTTTTGCAAATTTTGGGAAGGCAGCAAACACAGTCAGTAACAGCCTTGCTGAGTTGGGACTGTGGTCTGCTAGGTCTGAACTTAGTCCTGGCAAAGCTGTCTGTTCAGTGGGAGAAGGTCTCCCCTTTCTGGGGAAGAATGGCTGAGCCTAGAGACCGTAGGGCATTTTGCTGAGGTAGGGTATGAGAGTTGAATCAGGCTTAGGAGCTGCTTATTAGCTATTCTAAAAACCCCTAAATGTACAATCTCTAAACTCATGCTTCAGCATGTCCTGCTCCTTTTTGCACCATTTTGGTTCCTTCCAGACCTGTCCCTGGCTTTGCTCTCTTGCCCCATGGCTAAGTAGGGGAGCAGTAGCTGCTGGGGGTGGTCCAGGACACGGGGGGGACAGCGAGCCTGGGGAGGGAGAGCTGCGGGGGCTTGTCGAGGAGTGTTGCCTCACTAGCAAATATACAGAGCAGCGACAGTATGTTAAAAGCCTGGCTGCAGACTGTATTTACTTGCTGGTAATAAATAAATCTGCCATGTAATAGCTGACTCAATGTATGATACGGTTCCTGTGTTTCTCCTCACCTTTACCTACTGCCCTTGTGCTCCACCAGCGATTCCATCTCCCACCAGTTCTGAGATTCCAAATTGCTGAGACACTTCCACGATCTGCTAAAATTAGTTCATCGAACAAATAATTTAACAAATAACCCTTTCTCTTGCATTCTCAAATCATGGTGGTCAGAGAGGCAGGCTGGGAGGTATTAATTACTGTGCTGGTGGCTAATTCAAAATGTAATGGCTGTACCAGCTGAGGAAACAAAAGAAAAAGGGAATTTCTACTGTGGGTACAGCAGCTGCTATAGCTGTGTGTCATTTTCAAGTTTGGGGAAAAAAAAAAAAAGGAAAAAAACAAGAAAAAGCTAATATTTACTGTTATTTTAATTAACTGTAAACTTTTCATTTCCTTTGAAGCCCTGTCCATTGCAACCAAAGCATTTGGGTTTAATCTTAGACCATTGTAAGAAATAATTCCAGTGAAAAATATGAATCTTTTTGAAGTATTTTAATCTTTGTTTTCTGTAAAAGCTGTGGCATGCAGAAAATACGCACTAAAGCAGCACAGTAGAGATGCTTCTTTAGCACCCTCTTAGGGAAGACCCAAGTCCCCTAACTTTTCTTTCAAGAATTTATTACTTCTGCAATATGTGACTGTCCTAGATGCATGTTGCAAGAGTTTGTGCCATGCCAAATTCTGATTTGTATCCCTTTGAGTTATACATGGAAAGAACAGAAAGGAAATCAAAGCAAGGGAAACCTTGGAGTTGAATTCTTTTACATTATTCTTCGTGCACATTTTTGTTGCATGGAACAATGTGGCTGGAAGATTGGAAGAATCAGAGGTTAACTAAATTATTTGAATGCATATATTCAATGCTGGTCACCTGACTATACTAACAAACTGAAAAGGTGGTTTGATAGCTGTCAACTTGTTTTGCTATTGTGCAGCTTAACTGTTATCTTCCTGTATAATGAACATCTATGTATTTGGAAAATAAATCCATCTTGCAAGAAAGATTGTGCAAAAATTGTTCCTATTATACTCCAGTGTATATTGCTGATGTCAAATAAAATACAATTGTGAGAGTTCTTAAACAGTTGTCTTTCTAATTGTGGCCTGGAGCAGGAAGAGGAAGAGCCATAAGAAACTTGTTTGGTACGGATCCTCCCGAAGCTAGCGCTGGGACGTTAATGTTAGTTAATGAGTCAATCAACCTAATGCTTTACATATGGACAGATAAAGGGATGGGTTTCATTAATAATACGATGAATGGTAATTTGTTGTATAATTTATTGGGATGGCACACCAATTTACTGATGTATTACTGTCAAGATATGTCTCACTAGGTTAACCAGCTGAGAGCTAAACAAATTACCTTGCCTCTCTCACAGCAACAGAAACAAATAATAGTCATAATACTGGTGCCCACTTCATTCTTTTTTTTTTTTNGAGGTGCTATAACAGTCCTTACTCCTTGCCTTACCTGCCGACAGGCCAGTTGTCAGCTGCTCTACTTCATTACATGACCTAAAGTGATTTTCTAATATACTGTGCTTGGGCCTGATACAGCTCCCATGCCTCAGAAGGCAGACACAGACTTGCAGAAACTGTGTTTCTGTGAGGATTGAAAAATACCTAGCAATAAATGTGTAGGGAGAGAGAGACGTATAGAGAAATCATTTCAGTATGTGCACTGGCCTGTGCAGGGCAAGGAGTGGGGCACTCATTTCTTTTGCTTAAGGGTGGTCAGGAACATCAAATCTTTTTTGCAGGCTGAGATGAGAGCTGTCAGAATGGCTTACAGTGCTGCAAAGTGCTGTAATTGCTGCTTGCTTCAGGGACAGATTTTGACACCAAGAAATCTGCTGTGTTTGACAACCACAGCTATTTCTTAGATTTGGGAGATTCTACATCCCCTTCTCCTGGCTTCTGTGGGTGTACTTTTCAAGCCTGATGCACAAACTAGTTGTTTGGGCTGCTGCTGCCATTTAATGCTATATGGCATGATGCTACCCCACATCACATGTTTAATTAATGGCACTTGTATTGATTTGGCAGGTAATTCTGCTGTCAGGCTACTTGTAAGGCCTGTTCAGCATCTCAGGAAAGTTGCTGTTGACTCCAGAGGATGCTGGGATTAGATTTTATGCAAGTCAGAGCTCTGGCTCCTGGCAGCGTAAAAGGAATTAGGTCTGCAGCCTGAAAGCAATTGGGAACTTTTCTCTGGGCTGGTGTAAAGTACATCCTAAATTCATTATTCATAGCTGTGAATGCCTTCATGTGCAGGGCTTGCGTGTGATTCATGTTTCTTGAGAGCACTAGGGTCTGCTCCTGGTAGGCAGGAGTGTGAGACTTCTCTTGTAGGTTTATCTTTGGTCTGGTTTGAAGAAGGGAATTGAGCCTGGGTTTGCTATGTGAGTGGTCTGTCTACAGACCTGTGAAGAACCTGAGGCTGAACTGGAAATGGGTGCTCTCAATTCCCATTAAAATGTTCTGCTTTTATATGTAGCACTTAATCCTTCTCGTAAGAGAAAAAACACAGCCTGGGACTCAGCTGGGGGAGTCAGGCTCTAGCCTTTTGCCTGCCACTCTTCTCTGCCCTTTTCCTCCTTCCTTTCTGCAGGGCTTGGTCTCACAGGCGTGTTCTGGGATGCTTTGTTGGAACAGTCCCGAAGAAGAGATGTGTAAGTATGCCATTAATGTAATAAAAAGTCCTGGTCTCAAATCTTGAACATCACTGTTCATCTACTGAGCAGACTCTGACATGGAAGATATTAAAGGTAAAACCAGCTCAAAATGTTAGGTCATGTGAGATGATCAAAGTAAAGTTGTCCAAGAAACCAACCAGATGACACCTGCAGATATAAGTGAAGGAACACCTGGGAATAGGGCAGATGTGACCCACATGGCTTATGTGAGGAAGACACACAGAGACAGGCAGTTGTATTGATTTCACCGTGGGAGAGGAGAGAGCACAGCTGAGTGATG
This sequence comes from Anseranas semipalmata, assembly GCA_013399115.1. Lineage (NCBI taxonomy): Eukaryota > Metazoa > Chordata > Aves > Anseriformes > Anseranatidae > Anseranas > Anseranas semipalmata. The sequence continues at coordinate 1,740,050 of VXAA01007033.1, forward strand.
CTGGAGGAGAAGTTCAGGAGAGAGTGAGGGGTCCATCCTAGAGTGAGAGCAGGAAGGAGCTGATTGCAGCTTGATTTTATTAGGTGATGAAGATGAAGGCAGGAGCTGACGTGGTTAAGCCAGCAAGATTTAGAGAAATTATATAAAATGATTATATTAAACATTAGAAGGTTCATTTTGTTGGAAAATGAGGCTGGAGGGTAGTCTTTAAGAGGAGCAGAGGACTTCCCTGTATTGCTGAGCTGGCTTTAATGCTGACAAAAGCCTTTGGACTGGAATTACATTGCTGCCCTGAGGGTTACTGTGAAAGGAATCTCGCTGGAAAACTAACAGACATGAAACTGCTAGAGCAAGATGCCAAAGGTGTTCTAAGATGGGAAATGTATCCAAGCTTATTCAGTGGTATTTATTTAAATTTTGGCTACGTTTCCTATATGGTTTTTCTGCGTGGTCAATGGAGATTTTTACTTTCTAAGCTGAGAAAGTTTCACTTCTAACTACAGAAAATTCATTAAAAATGTATTTAAGTATTCTCTTTTTCAGATGACAAGAAGCTGAATAAAGAGCTCCTCACTCTGAAGTGTTGTGCACAACATTAAGAGAGCATGCCAAAACAGCATGAACAAGTTGGGTCTCCCTGGTGTTGTATCTACTTTTTTTTTTTTTTAAACTGTTTACAGACTGATGTACTTCTTATGTCCTTTTCTTTACTAGGCTAATGGTTAGAGCACTTGCCAGTAAAAGACCTTCAAAGACTCCTGCCCAGTTTACAACATTCATATCGATGCACGTTCCCAGATGCCATGGAGTAACCATAACCAGCAGTCCATTACAGCAAAGGAGAAGCCCCATGGGGTCCTTTGAAGCATACTGGAAAGTGTTTTGCTTCAGGAATCTGTCCTGGATCCTGAATGAGCAATGTTTTTTGATTCAGTTGCCAGTTCAGGAGATGATTTCAGACAGTTTTCACGGTGTTTCTGGATCCCTTGTTTGAGGAGCACACACATCCAGGGAGCCTTAGCACCAGGTAACTTTGTCTGAGGAGTCTGTGTACACAGGTGTTAGAGTGCCTGTGTATATTGCTGGATTTAGCCCTGAATAGCAGCTGATAAAAGCAGTTTATGGCCTGTTGCAATATGAGAAGTAGACCAAAATCAACTGAAGAGGTAACTTTCAGGGCCAAGCTTCATGTAGGTTGTATAGACACAGAACCAGCTACAGGAGCACCATTTTTCCCCAGCAGTGTAACCATCCTGTGAGCTCCACATCAGCTTTGTGGCTAAATACCATAGTGGTTCTGATACTTTTTTTAAAGGGAGACTTTGTAAGGGTGGACATGGCCACTCAGAAGTTCAGTCAGCTTGATTATTTAAATGGGTCTGGTCCTGTCTGAACAATGTTTGCTACTGTAAAGTAACAGTAATGTTACTGTAATGTTTTTTTTTTTTTTTTTTTAGCTGTGCAGTTGACTTTGATTTCTTTATTTAATCATCTTAATGATGTTACTTTCTTTTATGGAAACTTATTACATCTGCCAGACAGTTTGGACGGGAAATTGTGCTTGTGGTTTCTCTAAATTTCCAGCTCCTCTAAACATCGTCGCATCTTTGCTAGGTGATTCATTGTGGGCTATGAAGCAGCGCAGTGCCTCGGAGGAGGTGTGTGTAGGCTCTGCTTTGTATGATGAGAGCTGCAGGTTGAGAAGGTGGGATTCCATGGGGCTGCAGATGCAGGACCCTGACCAGCTTCCCTGGCCAGCACATGGGAGGAGGTCTGATTCCATGCTCTCCATATGGCTCCCAGCCTCTTTAAGCAGCTCTATTGTCAGAGTTGCTCCTTCTGGAATTAGCCCTAATTTTTAGTATGCTTTAACTTCAGCATATAAGATTGAAATAAATATCACCTTTGGAGAACAAGTCTGATAACTTTTATCTGTGAATTTGAGAAAAGATCATAACTGTTCATGAATATAGCTATAAAAGAAAGGAAATTGCAAGTCTGCACCACTTCTCTATCTGTAAGCCTCTTATTCCATGATTTTAAGAGCCTGGGATCCTATCAGCATCTTGATCCTTGATAAGGTGCCTCCTCCTGCGCTTTCTGAAGGCTGTTACTGTACTGACTGCTTTTGAAGGCACGTAGCTCTGAATGGAGGGACTTGGCCAAGGGGAGGAATAAAGGGAAGCACCAGGCCTTCTGCTGATATAAAACCTGCAGCCATGATAAAACCTGCAGCCATGCAGAAGGTACTAGTGCTTCAGAGCCACCTTTGTGGCAGAGGCTTGAGTGTTGCACAGGTACTAGCAAACTTGCAATAGCAAGTGGCTTCAGTGAATTACCTGTTGAGTTTTGTTTGCTTTTGTTGTTTTTTTTTCTTGTTTTTGCTTTTGTGTTTTTTTTTTTTTGAGTTGCTGTGAGGCCGTGCAATAGAAACTGTGAAACTCTGAAAGATTTTGTATATCTCAAAACACTAATTCTTGACAGAAATGCTTAGCTGAGAAACATAGGGATGCAGACTTTCAGAAGTCAGTTCCTACCATTTCACGTATAAACCTGAATTCCCAGTGTTCTTAATGGATTTTATTTATTCTCTGAGAAACAAATTATAATTTTAGTTCACTTGACTTTTATCTAGTCTTTCTGTAGTAAAATTAATTGATTGCACCCTAGACAGTTAGATTCTTTACTCTTTTATTATCTGCTACAGGTTTAGTAAATGTTGTCCTTTTACCCAGTGTATTATAAGGCATTTAATGTAGTTGGAAGAGGCAGCTAAATAATTTTAATATCCACTTTGCTAGATTAGCTGAGGTGTCAGTATTGATGCTTCTGACTATGTTTAGTGTTGTTTGCCTTCACTGATATCAGACTTGTGACCACTTGCAGATTGCTGTATCTTTAGATTTTTTCAATCAACTCTTGTATAACGTATGCTTTATCTTGCCCTTATTTTTATAGGTTGTTGTCAACGAGCTGCACTGTAAAATATGAGTGATTAGGCTTCTTTGGGTCGCTGACATGAATAAAAATCACATGAGTGTAAATGACCATCCGCTTGCTATCGCAAGTGGTGTTGGGGAGAGAAGTTGGGTTAGCAGATTCTGAAATCTGGCTGAAATACATGTCTGTTTGCGGAGAAAGGCTCCAAGAAGAAAGTTGAAAGACCAACTCTCTGTCCAAGTCATCTGTGGGCAAAGCCTAATAATTAGGTACATCAGAACTTAGACATGACAATTTTTGTTCACATTCTGTATCTACATTTTAAATACTTAGCCAGCAAGTACTTGATGTGGTTACTGAAGTGCTTGGTTGGAATGGAAAAGGAATGGACATACATAAATGCTCTCAGGAAGAGGAGGGAACTGCCATTGTCAGAGACAAAACTGCAGGAGCTGTGCTGGAAATATGAGACCAACACAATTCTCTGTAGGAGCAGGGAGAAGGACAAGTGACAGGGAAGTAGAGGTGGGCAGTGCCTGGGAGGGGGAAGCAATTATATTCTTAGATAATCTTTGCATAATTTGAATAATATACAAAAAAATGTTTGTTTTTCAAGGTATTTTAAGGTCTTGGTGTCACTAATTTTGTCTTTTTTTTTTTTTTTTTTTCCTTACAAGTATGTTGTGGAATATCGGTCTTGCTAAAATGTGTAAATTGTTTATGGGAAGACTTGCACAGAATTCCAAATTAGATCGATCTGGTTGTTGGATCAGATGGCAGAAATGTCCTGTGGCAGTGATAGGTCACAGGTGCTCAAAGCAAGAGCTGCGGGAGAGAGTCTGAGTGCTCCCTTGGGTGAAATGGACTTCTTGTTTCATGCAGGTGATTTATTGTTACTTTGTTCCCATGAAAGTCAAATACATTGGGTAAATCATCTTATATAATGGGAGCATCTCTTACTTCCATTATCATAGGATCAGGGTGTGCTAAATTGAGCAAATCAACCAAATCATTACTTAATCATGTGCTTAATTCATGGTCATGGATCTTCCCCATGAGTATTGGTTATGTCCTTATAAACGCATTGCTGTTGTATTTCCCTAGTAAATACTATTTCTTTTTCTCAATATTCAGTTAATACATATTACATTAATGTATTTAAATTATGTGCATTCACAAGGAGTTAATTCAGGCTGCAAATAGAGTTGTGTTGTGTTATTAACATGTTTGTTTAAAGATTTTTCTAGGGAAACTTGTATAGAATAAAGCATTTTGCAGGAGTCATGAAGAAATGAGAGAAGTACAGAAGATATTTGTGCCAGAGCTACTGAAAAGTGAGGTACAGATTCCTACTACGGGCAAAGTACAGTAGTCCAAGGCCAAGAGGTGTAATCTCAAATCCCCCTTTTTTTTAAGTTAGGCTTTGTCCCATGTACTTTCTGTTTCTTTCCTTCTCTGCTTTTCAATTCCTTCTTTCTTTTGTCCAATGTTCCTCCCAGATCTCTCTTCATAACTGATTCCCTCAACTAACCTAATAATTGACTTCAATGGGACTTGAGGGTGTGCTCAAGTGCTCTCCTGAAGAAGGATGCTCTAGTTAATCAGGACTGAAATTGTCTGTGAAGTAAATAACATTTATGAAGAGTTTTCAGAGTTATGAATAAATGCAAGAACAATTTATTCATGTTTATTTTGTCACAAATGACTTTATTCATAAATTGTTCAGGCAGCTAGATAAACCTCTCTGATACCTGCTGTGGAAGAGAAAACCCAACTTAGAATCGTAGAATCATAGAATATCCCGAGTTGGAAGGGGCACACAAGGATCATCGAGTCCAACTCCTGGCTCCACACAGGTCTACCCAAAAATCAGAATTCAGACCATGTGTCTGAGAGCATAGTCCAAACACTTCTTAAACTCCGATAGGTTTGGTGCCGTGACTACATCCCTGGGGAGCCTGTTCCAGTGCGTGACCACCCTCTCCGTGAAGAACCTTTTCCTGATATCCAGCCTGAACCTCCCCTGTCGCACCTTGACACCATTCCCTCAGGTCCTATCTCTGGTCAATAAAGAGAATAGATCAGCGCCGGCCCTTCCGCTCCCATTGTGAGGAAGCTGTAGGCCACCATGAGGCCTCCCCTCAGCCTCCTGTTTTCCAGGCTGAACAAACCAAGTGACCTCAGCCATTCCTCCTATGTCTTCCCCTCTAGGCCCTTCACCATCTTTGTAGCCTTTCTCTGGACACTTTCCAATAGTTTCACGTCCTTTTTGTACTGTGGTGCCCAGAACTGCACACAGTACTTGAGGTGAGGCCGCACCAGTGCAGAGTAGAGCGGGACAATCCCTTCCCTCGACTGACTAGCCTCGACCGTGCTTGATGCACCCAGGGTACGGCTGGCCCTCCTGGATGCCAGGGCACACTGCTGGCTCATATTCAAGTTGCTATCAACCAAAACCCCCAGATCCCTCTCTGCCGGGCTGCTCTCCAGTGTCTCGTCCCCCAGTCTGTACGTATAGCCAGGGTTGCCCATTCCCAGGTGCAGGACGCGGCACTTGCTCTTGTTAAACTTCATACGTCTGGAGATTGCCCAGCTCTCCAATCTGTCCAGATCTCTCTGCAAGGCCTTTCCACCCTCGACAGAGTCAACAGCTCCTCCCAGTTTAGTATCATCAGCAAATTTACTCAAAACACCTTCTAGTCCTACATCCAAATCATTTACGAGAACGTTGAAAAGAACAGGCCCTAGAATGGAGCCCTGGGGGACCCCACTGGTGACTGGCCGCCAGCCTGATGTAACCCCATTTACCATAACCCTTTGAGCCCTACCCGTCAGCGAATTGTTCACCCATTGTATGATGTTTTTATCTAGGTGTATGCTGGACATTTTGTCCAGTAGGATCCTATGAGAAACCGTATCGAAAGCTTTACTGAAATCCAAAAAGATTACATCAACTGGCTTCCCTTGATTGACTAGATGGGTGATCTTATCATAAAAGGAAATCAGATTTGTTAGGCAGGACCTACCCCTCGTGAACCCATGTTGGCTGGGACCAGTGACTGCA
>VXAA01007033.1:1746422-1788785 GCA_013399115.1 Anseranas semipalmata
AAGCCCATCATCGGTGTTGAAGACAGAGGCAAAGAAGGCATTAAACGTCTCTGCTTTGCCTATGTCCTTGTTTGTGAGGTGACCATCCCCATCAAGTAGTGGATCTATGTTTTCTCTGGTCCTCCTTTTTCTGTTCACATATTTTAAAAAGCCCTTTTTATTGTCTCCCACAGTCCTGGCCAGCTTCAACTGTAATTGGGCTTTGGCCGCACAAATTTTCTCCCTACAAAGGCGAACAGCGTCCCTGTAGTCCCCTCATGTTGCCTGACCCTGCTTCCAGCAGCCATACACTTTCTTTTTGTGCCTCAGCTCCAGAAGAAGATCCCTGGTCAGCCAAGCTGGCCTTCTGCCCTGCCTGCTTGACTTCCGATATTTTGGAATTGCCTGATCCTGTGCTTTTAGGAGGCAGTGCTTAAAGACTGACCAGCACTGATGGACGCCGACACCTTCAAAAGCAGTTTCCCAGGGGACCTAACTAACTAGTTCCCTGAGCAGCCTGAAGTCTGCTCTCCCCATATCTAGGGTTGAAGTTTTGGTGGCAGTTTTCCTCCTGAACTTACATATTCATTTAGGACTTTTTGTTGTTATCCCCCAGTGCAGTAGTTACACTTTGCAGTCCAGGGTTTGGACAGCAAAACAAAGACATCGTTTTGTTTCTTTCTTGATTTTGTTTCTTTCTGACTACACCTGTACTAAAGATTTAACGGTCTAGTTTCTGGAGTGGTTTTGGCTCACACCAGTTAGCCACATGGTTCCTGGACACAATTTGGGAGTTACTGATGGGAGCTTTCTCAATACAGCATCTCCTTCACTGGAAGGCAAGAGAAGTTAATGGTGTTACTCAGTTCTGTGGCAGCTGATCTCAGCAGCAGGCAAAAGTCCTGGGCAGGTTTAGCCCAGTAGCATAGGTGCACCAGGCTGCATCAGGACAGAGAAGAGTCCTCATGTTCCTTAATTAAAGGACTGTAAATTTACCTGGTCATTAGGCAGGTAAAAGCAGCAAAGGAACTTCTTTGAATTGAATTGTGAATGTGTGGAGGGATACTGCAAACTGTGTTTGTTGAAAGGAGATTTTTTAAACAGCAGTTGCATAGGCCTGCCCCACAGGTTTGTAATAGTTCTAGCTGAAGATCAAACTTAACTACCATTAATAGCATAGGTATTAGTGGCATTCCGTATTTCAAAATGAAATGATGTGTGTTACTGCAATTTGGTCTTTTACAAATGCATTTTGTTGTCTAGGAAATAACCCTAAGGCATTCCCTCAATAAAGCCATCTAGCATCTCAGACATCACATATAAATGATCTTGCTGGTGCCATCACATGTGAACTTCACAGCCTGCGATCACATCCAAGTGGCAGCATACAAATAAATCACCTAAGACATACCTCAAATTATTCCACCGGGATGAAGATAAAGTGATAGCTCCATGAATCATCAGCCACATGGCTGAAGCATGTGTATTCTGGATATAATCTACATTCCTTATAGTCTTTCAGGTCTGACAGAAGACAGGCAATCCTTCTGGCCCTTGTGTGCAGGTGGCTGATTTCACTGCCTTCTTGCAGATCTTCTTGCAGATCACTTGAGTCATTGTCATTAAACATAAGGAAAGCACTGGAGTTGTTTGGATCTGAAATGTTTCACAGAGCTTGCTTTGACCAAGAAAGATGTCATCAAAAATAAAATTATCACGATTTTTATTTTCAGTTATAATGTTTAGGCTTCTTCTGTGTGAAAGAAGTTTACTGTGAAAAAATAAAGACACTGAAAAATAAATCTAAAATGAGTAGGTTTACATGTCAACAAAACTAAGGTTTTCAAATTTTGTATGAAAAAAATGTGAGTTTTGTCCAGTTCTGATAGAAAAAGATTGGTAAAATAGCCACTGGGTAGGGAAGTGCATGCAATGTTTTAATTAACTCTAATTACTTGTTCTAATGAAAGAATTTCAAGTGAGGGGTGACATTGGCTTGCGGACTCACATTTTTAGTACTGGTGATAGAGAAAGTGGTGGAGAAAGATAACATTCAAAATGTAATAAAAGGAAGATGCCTGAATCAAGCACAGTTGTTCTACTCTGCTGACCACTGCACAGGTCTGTGGTCCGTGCTGCAAACACCATATGGCTCTGTATCCTGCTTGCCTTGAGGTGCGAAGAAAGCATGGGAGAGTTCAGGTAAACAAGAACGGTTCCTGATATGATCATGTGCAAGTGAAGAGCTTCAGCTTGACTAAGGGTGTTTTCTTCCTCTCTGTTAGATAGCCCTGGATTTGAGTTGCGGTTACCTTTGGTTAAAGTCAAGGAATGGGATTGTGTAAGCCAGTAGCATCTGTATGTTCTTTGTTGCCTGTAACAGACTGATTTTTTATTTTTATCTTTTTAAATAGTTGAATGGCTATGGCTGGTATTGAACACTCTCTCCCTGATCAGCACTGAACCAAAGTTTAGGTATGTAAGCAGTGATTTTAAAGAAAAGTATATACTTCATATGCTTGGCTGAGTCAAAAGCTCAGATAAATTTGGGACTAAACCCATACAAAAAATATATAATTATAGATCAATTGCCAGACTGCTGAACTCCCTGGTACTATTCAATATAATGACAGTGATACTTCTGGCAATGAAAGACTAATTCCACAGAAGTATCAGGCATGAACCTCCATGTTTTTTTTTTTTTTTTTAGGGGGAATTCTGTGTTTTGTAGGTCTGGCCTTCTGAATAGGTCTAACATATCCAGTATGCTTGGTACTGCAGGTGTCAATAACTTTTATTAATAATAGACAAGAATTTATCTTTGGAGGAGGTAGGGACTGATAAATGTTGAATGACATTCTGGCTAAAGAATTGCATTCTTAGGTGAGGCTGGAGAAAAGAATTAATCAGCTTTAATGGTAAATTAACAATGGAGAAATAGCATATCTTGGAAAGTCAAATTTTTGGAGCATTTTTTTATAGACTAGACAAAATTTAGAGCCAAGGAACTAAAAAAAAAATAAATCATGAAATGGCAAGAAGTGTGATAAAATGTGAAGAAGTGGGACTATAAAAGTTACCTCAGCTGGAGCTAACATTTTGTAGTCTGAACTGAATAGCAAGCATAGCTATAACACACTATTGCAGTGCACTGAAAATATGTTAGTTCCCATCTGGAAAGTTGCAGAGATTGCACTTTTTAAAAATTTCCTTCTAACAAGAAGCAATTTTGCAATCTCAGCTCTGGCAGAAATTATCAAGATGAAATGCTTCTTTACCTTTACTTAAATGATACATTATGCAAATTGAAAACAGCAATTTAAGGAAACAATTACATAAAGAGAACAGCTTTTCTGATTCTTGAACAGGAAATGTTAAGGGATAAAAAAAGCCAAGCCTAAATGCTGTTGACTTCAAGCTATTATAGGAAAAAAAATTTGATACCTTTCTTCGTTTCAGGCTTCCTGTCTCAGCAATCGCCAATAAAGACAGTCCTTGTATAACACCCCTGATGTGAGGCCTTTTAAAAGCTGAGAACAAATAAGTGATGTTGTACTCCTACTGAAAACTTGAAAAGTGAAGATACTGCTATTGAAAAGGTGTAGCTGTAGCAAACAAATTACTTCAAGGGCTGAACTGAAAGTAGACTCTTACCTTGATTTAAATTATTATTTTTTTTACATTTATCAGCTTCTAAAGGATTCTCAGCTCTTCACTAATAGTGTCCAACAGCCCAGTGCTCACTGGTCATGTGCCTGTTGGTGAGGTTCCTGCTGAACAGTGGAAGTCCTTCTGGCATTGGAAAGACTGCGTGGAGTAGCTCTGGCCCCATTAGGGCCTTGTGTGGCTGCTGGCATTGATGATGGCTGGGATTGCACAGGACCTTCCTGATTTCTTCCTTGCGGAAGCCTCTCTGCATTTTAGATAAAACTGTGACTTGTCCCAGGGTCTGTTATCTCCAAGTAGAAAAGCTTGGAAGATAGCTGGAAGTGAACTGCAGGCAAAAAACGCTCATTTTCAAGATGCACCCTGGTTGTCCAAGGTACCCACACCTCATGAAGCTTTACATCCAGAGGCAAGATAGAAACCCCTCCAACTTGGAAGCAGCCTGGGCCTGAGCAAGGTGCAAGTGTGTTTTTTTTTCCCTCACAATTTACCCCTGTCAGGCCTTAAAACTGAGAAGATGGTCAGTGGCTCTATGACTGGGGAAAAAATGAACGTTCAGGTGGTGACAATACTGTGCTCCACTTTGGGAATGCGGTCGGTGCACTGATCCACCCCATTGTGCACTTCAGTGATTTTAAGCACATGTTTACGTCTTGGTGACTTCATACTCTCCCTTGATCTTCTGTATGTAGATTAGCTTTTGGTCTACATTTTGCCTAGTGACTCAAACTCATATCAGTTGACATTCACACAGTGAGGGAGACCTTTGACTTGGGAAAAACCTGTTAGCTGGTATTGTGTTCCAGCATAGGAACCTCTGGGGACTTTGGGGAGACTTTGGCATTGGTTTTTCTTCTTAAGTAACCTGTATCAGAAATGTTCCAGTGTTCTTGGTCTTGTCAAAGATATAAGCCTGGATTAGGTGATCTCTTCAATTCCATTCTTGAGGAAAAATCAGGTGCGTTTGTGTTATTCGGGGGAAAAAAAAGTAAGAATCAAGTTTGGTTTTGATTGATTTTGTTTTTGAATATAGCTCCTTGTCTCTCTTTGCTGTTTACATCTTTGTCATGAGGATTGCTGCTACTATGTCTTTGTTGCACTGTGTGACCTGGTGACTGGTGGGTTATATGCCTTGCCATTATATAATCCTGTTCTGACTCATCTCAATTCAGTTTTCTTAGGTAAAAATAGAAAGGTTAGATGATTTGTACACAAACAGACCAAAATAGTACTTTTTTTTTTGTATCAAAAAGTTATTTTTGAAAAAGCTTTTCTTAGACAATGATGCTCTAAACACTGCCTTTAGTTTTTAACTGTACTGCAGCTCAGCTTTACCTCATTGAAGAAGTATGTGTGATATAGTGGAGAGAGGTGTGACCGAAACAGTATCACCTATAATTCAGATGATGTCATCTGTTCTCTTTTGAAGAGGCAGCTAAAAAAGTTCCTGCTCTTCTCAGCCTTCCACCTGCACACCTTTCTGAATGATTGTGTCAGCAGTAGGGTGACAGGGCTGTGATGTAAGGCAGATGTGATGTCACAGAAGCACAACTTGCAGTTGTGCTGTGAAACAGTGTGTTACAGTCAAAAATGAATATGAATGGTATGGATATTTGGGGGTGGGGAATAAGCCTGGACCCTGTCAGCTCAGAGAAGACAGCTGTGGTGTACTGAGGTGATGGCTGTTAATTGCCTACTGTCATCACTACTGACATCACTGCATACTGGGGTAAGAGATAAGAAGAGGTGAGGTGTGTTAGCATCATATATTCTTGGAGAAATGTTTAACTGCTGTACAAACAGCAGTTTGTTTTTAGTTGAGATTGTGTTTATTATTATAAGATGCATTATTTACGGTTGTGTCTGTGTTGTCTTTATTTAGGGTTAGGTGCAAAATCTTCTTAATAGACGCTGAAAGTTGATTTTACTAGATAGATATTTGCATATAATCATTTGTTCTTTGGTCTTCCCTCTCCCTGTTTCCTAATGTTATACTTCATTGTTTCTGTCATTGGACATACCTTTGTATAGAGTGTGTAAGCACTAAAAACATGGTAAAAGATCTGGTGATAGAAAACATCCTTGGATTGGATTAACATATGTCAGTTCTCTTTAGATTTTATGAGAACAAAAGTAGGCCTATAATTAAGATGTTCAATTTGCAGACTAAACTACGAGAGACAATGAGTGAAGAAAACTGAGCTGAAGACAAAATTGAACTAAGAAGCTCAGAAAATTATGTGAAGGTGATGCCTGTGATTTTTCATACGGAAAGAAAGAAAGATCAGGAATTGGGGATACAAGATATTGTGGAAAAGATCTCCAGATATTTTTGAGTGAAAAAAACTGTCAGAAAGGATTTGGGGAAGGGGAATTAAAACAAATAGAAAGTTTTTGCTCAGTAAATAATGACAAGATGATGATACTTTACATATTGTATGTACAGTATGAAGATGGAGAAATAATAAAAGGAAAAAAACAGTAATGGAGAGTTATACTGAAATAATATGTAAGTATGTGAGTAAAGTGATGAGAACAAAGTATCTATCCATCAGCAAGGATTGAAAAAACAGTCTGTTGATTAGAAGAACTTCATCTATAATTTCTGAGAGTTAGAACTTGTGTGTGATGATAATGGAGAAAGCATGATTAAGAGTGCTGTGACATCTTTATGAAACAAGAAGCAAGCAGTGTGGCTTCCTGAAGAACCATGCAAAATTTGAAGGGGGGACTTTCAGCCACAGGCAGAAAATAAAGAAGACATTTGAAAGAATATTAAAGGCACTATTAAAACCGGCATAGAAAAGGTAAGAGTAATAATGAATTGGATTGGCTAAAACTAATCAGTTGTTAAAAGGATTTACTAACTGGACAAGGGTAAGAAGGGAAGGAAATGAGTAAAGTAGGTCCATTAATTTTTAGGAAGCTAATGGGTCAGAAAAAATAGCTGAGAATTCAGGTTCTCTAATGATAAAAAAAGGATGTTGAGCTCCATAAGTACAGCTTGTTTAAAATCAGCTTTTCTGATTTCTGTGTTTCCAACAGAAAAAATCAAATGGAGATTTAAAAAAACTGACAAATAAGAACATGATATTTTGAATTTTAAAGTAGCTTAGAGGCTGTAAGTAATAAAATTGTAGAGACATACCTATTTAGATTTGAACAGGAAGAGATCATTGCTTGTATGTGCTCCGCCTCCAATTGAGAAGCTGCATAATTGTGCTGGGATCATGTTGTACCTGAGCTAAAAGCTCTGCTGGGACATGAGCTGCCTGTTGAAATGGTGCTCTGTCACTGGAAAGGTTCCCTCTGGCACTTATCCTGTGAACACTACCTTCTTTGAATTGTATCTGCTCCAGAGTGAATTATGCGAGTTATGAAACCCGTTTGAAACAGGCTCCTTTCAAGATGTTGGTGGAGGAATGGCTGACTGGGGCATCTTCTTGAGATTCGGGTGGGAGCTAGATATTGAACTACATAGGTTGAAGCAAACACGTAGGAGAGTAAGAGGGTGCCAGTGTGGATTTTGGGGGCTGTCAAAGGACTTTGAGGACCTCCAGGTTTTGAGGGTTGCTGAGTGCCATTATACTGGGAAAAACTGGTTGGTTAAGTCCTGTTGTGGGGCCTACCTACCTCTTCTTCAGTACATCTAACCTTTAGCTCAGGTCAGTAGTTTCCAACACATCAAGAGCTGTTAACCTGACTTTGCAGCATTCACTTAAAAACAGAGAAAAACAAATTGTAAGCTCTTTCAGTGAACTTCATTTAATTAGTGGGGGATGCCTGGTGAGAGATCTGATAGACCTCGGGGCCAGGAGTAACATAATCACCTTAACGCTGATTCTTTCCATCTAGCTGTAACCCCAGGGCCCCTATCTCGGTCATGCTTTGAAAGGTACACACAGAACTGTAGGCTTTGACCCTAAGACCTTACAGGTTGTTCACTACTTTTTTTTTTTGTTATTATGTTGTTTATCTTTTCTTCTATAAGCTATTCCTCATTCTTAATGTTCACTACCACGCAGCATTTTTCTGTTCTGCGGTGCCCTTCATCTCTTCTGTCATGTGTGTCTGTCAGTGCTGCATGCATGTCTCTAGTGCTCTCTATCAGTCTGTGATCTCTTTCTTCCCCTTCTCTGTGACGTGTACCCCCCATAGTCTAGTCAGATGCAAGCTGATCATAGAAATCTTTATGTTCCTTTGTTTGAAGCACCTCGGCAGAGTTATCCGCTTTTTTCTTTCTGCCTGACAATTACGTTCATTGCTTTGTCATCCCAGTCAGTGGGAGTACAAGAACTAGCAACATCCTGGCATTCTTGTTGAAAGCACGCACTGGATAGCTTTTTCTGTCACGATGTTCAAACTAAACATCTACTGCAATGCAGCTGTTTGAGCTCTGCCTGCTCTTGGTACTATTTTTGTTTGCACTTCAATCCATTTTCTTAAACCTCTTTTTGTAAAGCAGATACATTCTGCAAGCTGATAGCTATTCAGGGAAAAACATAATCCCTAGGAGCTGCCTGCCTTGGCAAACATGCATATGTTTTTCAGTGTGTCAACAGGCAGTTGTTCAAGTAGTGTTTGTTTCCTCATTTTGTATTAGTCTGGCCCAATGCTTGAATAATCCTTTCGTTTGCCTTCACCTAAGGAGGTTATACAAATATCCAGAATGGCAAATTCAACTGTGGATCCATGCAGCCCCACATCAAATGATTTATAGTTATTCAACCTCTTATGCTCTATTAAGATTATATTAGAATATTAATAATTCCAGGACCAGGATCATGCGATTGATATTACTCCCATGAGCAATCCCACAGTCAGTAAAACCAGGTGCTGACATCCCACAGACAGTATTTTGCTAATCTTCATTAGCTCTTATTTCCTATTCCCCTGCCACGGTGCATTCCTACCTCAGTACAACAGCTTGTCTCCACATCCTCAGGAGAAAAGCTACTGCTCTGCTGTTTTCCCCAGCCAAGATCATTTCAAATTAAAGCATCTTGCTATATGCACACCCAGGGCCTCATCTGTAATCATCCTTCAAAACTGCAGTTTATTCTGTAATTAACTTGTAACTATATGGCTCATACAGGGTATGAATGGTTCAGTTCTTCATGCAAAACGGTCTGCTGATTTGTGAATGGTCTGAAATATTTTTTTTTGTTGGGAATATTTTTTATTTTATCATTACAATAGCAAGAGAATATCTGGAAGGTGCTTTTCTTGTCTTGGCCAGGTTATAAACACTGGAAGACAAGAGTTCTCTATCTCTTTCAAAGAATGAGACCTGCTACAATGGATCTTTTCATATCATGTCTGGAAGTGTTTTTCTGAACCAAAGTAGCTGTTAGAGTACTTAAAATACTTAGGTAGTAGGACTATAAATAAGTCCTGCAGCCTGGCATGGAATGATTATGTATTTGATATCTGGATTTCTTCCATTCAGGTATCTACTAATGTACTAGTGATAGGGTCTATCACTTGAATCTTTGACAGTATTGGGTGTTGGGAATAAAACAAATATTGCAGTTTAACCAAGTACTGTAATAGTCATACACTCTTTTTTTTATTTTTTATTTTTAAGAGGCTGTGGGTCTCCCCTCCCTCCCCACTACACTAAGGTCATGTCAGCAGCAGATCAGAAATTGCTGGTAGCTAAGACTTCACCCCAAGATGCAGTGCAAAGCCCTGGCATGCTTGAGCCTTTCCCTCTGCACTAAGTTATGTTTTCTCCTACTTATTACAGCTGTTCCTTCCACCCAGTCCCCTCTGGGGTTGAGCCATGCACAGAGTGCTATGCTGCATTTTGCATTTTGCTGGGGAGAGTATGGGAAGGTGCAGGTTATGAGAGCAGAAAATGTGAGAAGGGCATGCTACAATATGCCTTTTATGTATTGCTCGGTCAGATCATTCTGCTGGCCAAGAAGCACAGGTGGTGGGAAAGATCTCACAAGTGTAAAAGGCTTCTCTTCAAGAAGAGGAGGAGCTTGCAGAGGGAAGAGAGGTTTAGGGTTTTGATTTAAGGGGGATTTTGGGGGATGGGAGGGAGAGAGGTGAATAAAAGCAAAGGAGGCTGTTTCTTTTGAAGGGTCTAGAGGCCCTGCACTCTCACCTAAAGAAGGGCAAATGGTTTTGTTGTTCCTTTGTCTGTTCCTTTAAGAGGAGTTGATCTGATCCCTTGCTTTTGGTGAAAAGTGAGACAGTTGGGGATTTTTAACTCAAGTAGCTGTGGTACTCACTGAGTTGACTGGTAGGAGGCACAGACAAGCCATCCCTACTGCTATCCCTTTTCTTTCCTGGCTGGTACCATAGCCCATGCCGGTAGCATTATCCTGCTGGTGGGAAGAAATGTGGGGGAAGGAAGGTAGAAGTAGAACCTGGGCCAGGAGCCTCAGATAACCCACGCCTGTTGTCGCAGAGAGCCCAGCAGCATCTATCCCTAACAACTCTGGAGCAATGCTACCGTGACAGTAGTACGCCACCTCTCTCTGAACATGGCTATTTTGATGGCTTTGGCTGTGTTTGCAAAGCTCTGGTGTCTTAAAGAGCGCAAACATCTAGTTTGTCTCTTTGTTTTTCCCTTAGTATTCACAGTTTGCTCTGGGCACTTGCAGCGTTTAGGAAGAATATCAGTCTGATTTGTTGCCTGCAAGAGAGTCTAATTAAAACAAGAGAGCAGGATGGGAAGTGATGACACACAGTGCAGCTGAGCTGCTCCCAAAGCTGAACATGGCAGCTGCGGTTTTCGTCATTTGCAAAGCCTCAGCCAACACGTTGGCCCACAGAGTTAAAATAAATGTCTAATTACGTTGTTTAATCATTTCAGTTCCAAATCCATGCTTGCAAAGTATTGCAAAAGAGAGGAGAGAAACAGTGCGAGAGCTGTGATCACGACAGTGGCCTGTCAATAAATCAGAAATCATGATGCTTTTTCTGAGTCAGATTCCTCCCTTCCCCTGGCCGGTGGTCAGGCTGCAGAGGAAGGGGTGTGTGTGTGTCTGGACCAGGCTGAAGCCCTCTCCCCATCCTTGTCACTCAGTAGTGACTCACAGCGTGTTTGTCAGCACGATGCTAATGAGCTGCTGAGCAGTGAAGTACTGCAAGTGCTAAGAGAAAAGACAGGAAAAGACTTCAAAGGTGTTTGCCATTTTCTTTTTATTCTTAATCATATTGTGAAGCTATAAAACAAATATCTAATCACTGCTGCCTGGATCCAATAATTTGTTGTGTGTGGAGAGACATTGCTCCGGGATATTTTGGCGTGGGGTAGTTTTGAATTTCTTGCTTTCTGAGAGGGAGCAAATGTGAACCACTTCATTAAGTTTGGTGGTTAAACGTGGGCAGGGTCATACCAGTGTGTCAAGTAGAGGGACTGAGAGCCCCACTTCAGAGCAGCCTCCTGGGAGGTGAAATGTGTCAGGTCTAAGTCCAGTGTGGGGCACAGGGAGCCCCCTTTCACCCACAGCCCAAGCCAATGCTCTAGAATACAGTGATAAGGACAGTTAGTACTTAAGTCTCTCTGTAGCTCTAGCCCATACCCACCAAATTATTTGCCAGCAAAGACAAGAATACATCTAGATTAATGGGTCCACTCTTTACAAATGTTGTATATTCGTTAAGCTGTTTGTGAATCAACAGTTCATCGAAATTATTGTTACAAAGAGCACTGGGATATACAAATGTTGTATATTTTTTAAGCTGTTTGTGAATCAACAGTTCATCGAAATTATTGTTACAAAGAGCACTGGGAATAAAGTGACTTTACACACAGGAATGGTTCCCACTGATCATTCTCATTCACTTAAGCAGTGGCCCACTATAACTGTAATGTGTTATCCTTAATTTGCCTTTCCTCAAATAGCTCCATTGCAGATGATTGTTGAAAACATTGTCAAAAAACAGGAAAAAATGTCCTTATGAAAAATATTTCTCATTTTCATCTAAGCTTACTTGTCTTCTCTTTTCCTCATGCTAAAGGTCTTACTTTCCCCAGTTGTAGAAATTCTGCACAACATGAATGAAGATTACTAAAACAGTCAGTGCCTCATTTACTATTAACCTATGTGACAAAGAGAACATGCCTGAACCGTTCAAGGAATATTTACAGTCAACAGTTTGCAGTCATCATGATTAATGTCCCAAGAAATTGTGATTGCAGGTGATTAACTTGGTGAACTCTCTTGAAAACGTGATTTTGATGAATTTCAGTTCCCACAAACTAAATCTCACATTTTCTCATATCTGTCCTAAGACCTTCTCTGTTCCAAGAGGGATAAATGAAACCTTGAGCACCAAGGAGCTAAGCCTGTTCAGAATCCAAAGTTTGGGCTTTTTTAATGATGTGCATTTTTATTCCAAAGGGATTTACTGTAATAAGACATTAGTTATTGCAACGAGAAACTGTCTGGAGAGGAAAAAGAATTGTCCCCAGAGTTCAGTGTCAGTTTGTTGCTGATGTCTGTTTAGCTAATGTATTACTGGTACTTACAAACAGTGACTGCATACCACAGTCAACTGGAAAGCCAATTGATTTCTTAGTACTTCTATTGGAGCATGTGTTCAGTCAACTGTACTCTCCTTTTTCCAAACAAGGCTTTCCCATTTTAATTCTGTTTCTTCCCCAAGCTGATTTTTTTTTTTTTTGTGTGTGATTACTCTTACCTTTCTCTCAATAACATACTTCAAATCTCCCAAATTTCTAGAGCCTTTGATGTAACACTTAGCTCTTTCACTTGGTAATCCCAGAATTCATTTATAGGTCAGACGAATAGGGGCCATGTGCACCCTTTGGACATGCAGTTTTTGTTATTGGGGTCCATGTTGGAGCCTTTGCTTTTCTTGCTGCTGGGCACTGCACCTGTCTTCCAAGCATGTCTATTGTTTTTTTTTTTTTTTTTGTCACAGGGAGAGATGAAAGGCTTTTCAAGCGACGTGTGTCATGATCTAATTATTGAAGAGAAGCCTGAAAGACTAAAAGACTAATGGGGAAATAATCAGGAGACAAAACTGGGGGGAGAAAATAATTCCGTGCCAACACAGGCACAAAGCATTGCCATAATAAGGAATCTTGAAAGTTTAAACGAACCCTTGGCAATTAGAAATCCTCCATAGAGTGACCAACTCTATTTGAGCTGTTACTGCTCAATATTAACACTACCTGAAGACTAAAACATATTTTTCTCTACGCACATTTTTCAAGAACCTTTGGATTGTTAAATCAAAGCTTGTTTTTCAACCATTTAATCTCAGAGCCTTATAAGAAGACTTTCTGAAAAGCCTACGTAGAAGAAAAAGTAGGTTTCATTTCTTTTGTTCTTGTCTGATCCTTGTGTGTGTGTGTGTTTAAAGTGATGATTACCTAGAAATCTCAGTGCCCGTCTGAGAATGGTAAGAATTTAAATGAGTGATGTTTCATTCTCTTAACCTGGAGATAGCATAGATGAGAATTTGATAAAATGCACAAATTAGATCAAAATGAAATTACACAGGGTTTTGTCCCTTTCCTCTTTTTTTTTTTTTTTTGGCACATGCACATGTGTGAGCAGTATTATAATCTCACAGGTATTTCAGGACTTATTCAGGTCTTTTTCTTTACAATCCAGATACCAGCCTTGGTTCTTTTGTATCTTGGACATTATTTTTATATAATCCAAAGTAAATTTAAAACAGTATTTTATTTTTCACACCTTTCTGTATTTGTTTTCAACAAAAGGAGAAAAACGACTCTTAGATTTTGTGGCGAGGGCGGACTCAATGCAATTACTGAGTTATAAAAGGATATTAAAATATACCATGATAGCTGCTGCTCACTAAAATTCCTGATCTGATCCCCAACTAATAAGAAGTTGAAGGGGACTGAAGAAAAAATTTAACCATACTTTTCTGAATATGAGTTTCCACATGAGTGCATGGAGGGGAAGGTCATTAATCAACACACCTCATGCTGGTCCTCTGTCGGTGTGAATGCACTTTTTGACTTTCGAAGGCTTGGGCCTTCCTCTGTCCACTGCAAATTAGGAGGACTGGAGGCATTGTGAGGCTGGTATAGTAGGATGTTGTGCTGTGATGCGTAACTACTGCTAGAAAGCCATGGTGTTCACCAGGTTGCAGCTCATCTCTCTGCTCTATGAAGGCACGTTTCTTATCAGATGCAGTAAGCATGAGGCTGCTAGACCTGAGATTTCATTCTGCCACGGGGCCTAGAAAGATAACCATACTTCCCAGTGACAGCCATCTGCTTTCCCCCTCTAATGGTTATGCAAGGGAGGACTACAGTCAAGCTCACACAGTGTATGCACTGAAAAAAGACTTCATCTAAACCTGTGTCAGCGTTAAATTTTTAAGCTGAATATTATCCTGTTTTCCTGTTCGTTTGTTTTTGTTTTTTGTTTTTTTTTTTTTTCAAACATCTTGCTAAGCAATGGATATGTTCATGTTCCTGCAATTCCAGAGGAGTCTAACCTTGTCATTGTGGCAAACGGGTTATCCTTTAAGCATCAAAACAGCAAAGGGTGAGATTTTTCAAGGCAAGCACAGAAATGAGCTAGCAAAAGAGACATTGAAAGCTGTTACCATAAGGACAGCTTTTGTCTGCTTCACAATCCATGCTTGAAAATGGTGTGGATCGCTGTTCTTTTCGAAGAGGCTGCAGAAAAGTGGGAATGGAGAATGAAAGAAAAGAAACAGAATGTAGTATATGCAGGCTTCTTTTATGCCAGCCTATATAATCCTGTTGCCCTTAGTACAGCATTCTGCTGCTGAAAGAAAAACAAATATTCCTCTCCTACTTTTCACTGAACAACTAAAAA
This sequence comes from Anseranas semipalmata, assembly GCA_013399115.1. Taxonomy (NCBI): domain Eukaryota; kingdom Metazoa; phylum Chordata; class Aves; order Anseriformes; family Anseranatidae; genus Anseranas; species Anseranas semipalmata. Next base: position 1,760,879 of record VXAA01007033.1, read on the forward strand.
AAAATGACATAGAAACTTCTGAGTTCTTGCAAGATCTTGATATCCACAGCATCTGTGGAAGAGCCTGGTACTTCAGTGCAACCGTAAACTACCCCACATCATTTCCATTCCACTTTTAAAAATTTCCCTCTTGGGGATGGCCACTGGCTCAGAATGCTGTGCAGTTGCTGAGTCTATTTCAAGCTTAAGTGTGTGTTTACATAGCTAAGTCAGGCACTTTGCAAATGAAATGCTCAATCAAAATCCAGGCAGGAGGCTGCTGTTGGTGGATGCAGTATTTCTCCTTGAAATCAGTTGCCCTCTTCAAAGGGGAATTGTCTCAGAGCTCCCATCTTCTAGCTGCTTTTTCGTCAGTGCCACAGAGGTGGTTGGCCCAATTTCAACTTGAATGTTCAACTTAAAACACTCACAGAGTAGTGGCTTTAGATATTCTTTGCTTAGGTTCTTAAGCTAAAATAAAACAGTTTGGGAACACTAGCATGGCAGCTCTGAGATGTGCAGCACGTCACTGTAAAGGCTGGGTAACTTCACAGTGGGGACACCAGTACTAGCTTGGATCTAGATACAGTAGGGACTTAATTGCCTAGAAATTAGGCTTTGCAGCACCCAGCTTGATCCTAGAGACCAATAAGACCTTTTAAAGGAAACCACACTCTTGGATAAAGAATAATCTGGGTATAGCAGCAGACTTCAGAAATTTCAATGTCTTGCTTTGTCTATCATATTTAAATGACAGCCAAACTTAAATGGATGAAATTGCAAAATTTTGGACAAAATTTGAGTGTAATTAGTAATACCACTATGAATTTTCTAAATACATTGCTGAGTGGAATACCAACTAAATATAACTTCCAGAATTATATACCCTTGGATAGTTTTACTTTATTTAGAAACTTTTTTCATTCTTCAGTACTCAGTGAAATTGTGACCATGGAGCATAGTATAGCTTTGATCAGTCTATTTAGCAAGTTTTCTATTTCAGGGTTCAGGAGCCTTAAAATTATGGATGAACCATCTGAAATTATACATATAAGCCTTCTGCAGAATGCATGCCTTTATGAACTCCTCCTAGTTTCTGTTTCTTTAAGATTATTTGTTATTTAAAACATAGCTTGTCCTGTTTTATTTAGATGCTTGAATTGTGTGTTACAGTAGCAATAGCACTCTCCAGGTAATTCATTTCCAGTTGAGCTTCACTCTGCTTGAGTGCTTAAAAAGCCGTTTGGCTTTCTGTCTTGTACCTTTTAATGCCCCCTACAGTGTGCAATGACCATTCAAGAAATTCACTGCTTGTCATGGCCTTTTGGTTTAATTTAAAAAGCTAAATTTGGAGAGTCCACATGCTTCACTTTCTGTTTTTTTCCTAACTAAGGCTGTCCTATGATGGGAAATTGGCAATGGAATTCACCATCCCAGAAAAAGCAGCATTAATATAGTGGGAAGAGAGAAGAAAAATACTTTGTGTCATACTTGTGAAATGTAGCGTAGATATAAATTTAAAACATGCCAAGGCTTCTAAAAAATCCCGGCTGTTTTAAGACAATCTCGGCCTCAGGGAATGGAAGGCACTGCAGAGACCCCTAGGTGTCACGGGCCATGCAGCTCCAGGTGGAGATGCTCACAGAAGCCAGGAGGCACTATGGGAATATCAGCAAAGCAGAATGCCTATGGCAATGCCATCACTGCCTGCACTTCCTCCTGTCTGGAGCCACTCTGAGTGTCTGGTTAGTGCTGCATGATATTCCTGGCTCCTGGGGACAGCATTTGTGGAGACATCCAATGGCTGTGATGTAAACACAGTGATTCAAGAACATCCTAGGTCTCACCATTAGCATTTTGCTTTCAAGACAGACCCCAAATCCCTTTTTGCTTGACTAGATAAGCTCCTGGGGTACCCCTAGGTACCCCATGATCAGTCCTGGGGAGAATGACAGTCAATAAAGAGTCCCACTCAGCAACGGGCATGGAAGGTCTCATTTCTTCTATTTATTTAAGCCCTTGCCTCATCTGGCATCAGAAAAGAATATACTTATGTCAAGAGCTGATCTGTACCACAGAGGAAAGCTGGTTGGTAGAAAAGCACATCGCAGCCAAGGGTGGACACCGTTGATATCTAAAGCATAGTAAGCAAGTCAATAAGTGCTTGCACTGTGAACTGACTCTAGACTGCACAAATCTATGAGATGCTGAATTTGGATTATCACACCTGGGGCTCCTCATCGTTCTTCACTGCTTAATATTGGGAGAACAGCTTCCAATTCATTTGAAGGGCAATTTCCCTCACACCATCCTCCAAAGTGCCATGTAGACATAAGTTTATGTACAGAAACAAATGTGGACATTTATAGGGTGCACCTAATGGATAGGATGTATTGATAGAATCTTGTTTCTGGAAAAAGATGCAGTTTGCATGTAAAAGTTTGTTCATGCCATTAGTATGAGGGACATCTAGGTTAGATACTTTCAGCAGCGTGAAGGGTTTCAAATCTGTCCTCTCTTAGGGAAATACCTTCCTGGGAGTGCCACAGAGTGTTAGGTAAGATGTCACTTCTGTTAGAGCTGTGGTTGATGGATGCCAGAGCAGAAAGAAGGGAATGGTTTGACTTTTGGCATATCTACTCAGTGTTTTGCAAGTAGAAGTGAGCTGTCTATCTCTAGGCTCCATGCTAGCTGAACGTGAGCCAGCTCTAAGCCAAAGCTGTGTAGCTCCAGATAGCACATTGCTAACGTCAGGCTAGTAAGTAATCTGAAGGGCAGGATTTATTAGATTGGGCCCACTGCCACTCCAAGGCAACTAGACAATATCCAACCCACTGACTCAGCAGGCAGGCACACTGGTTGAAGAATGAGGACACCCAGCCTTGGGGTGCCAGGAGAAGGTGTTGGGTTCTAGTCAGCAAGCTTATTTCTGGGTTTGTACCTGTTCTTCATCTGTGTCATGCAAATCATACAGAGTTTGGATTGATCACACCATGAACAAAGCCACGTTGCGGCAATAAACACTTTGAGCTTCCCTTTTTGCTACTTGTGGTTAGACCAATACTGAGCTTTCAAGTATTTATAGCTTTATAAGTTAATTACTTGTCTCCAGGTCACATCACACTCTGTACACTGACTGCAAATTGATTTTTGCTCATTGTGTAACCCTAACTTTTAAAAATAAAGCTATTGCAGAGTTATATTCCAAGACCTTTTGTCTTCACTGAGAGGTAGCTCATACAGTATATCACCTTATTTCTCTTTCATGGTCAAGTGAGGACATAAAATTATTGTATATTTAGTAGACATTTTCATTTTCAGATTTTTTTTTTTCTTTTAGACTTATACATTTTTGTAAAATGGCAGAAATCCTAACATGTAAAAGATTAATATGTGCTTTTCTTTTCAAATAGTCTGAGTGTTAATATTCCATAAATAGCCCAATTTTCCCTTTGAGTTGATAAGTAGTCAAATACTTCCACTAAGGACATTTTTACTTTATCATCCAGAATGTGAACATATTTAAATTTGACTGGCAATTATTGGTGGTGAATGGAAATCAAATATATGAGTGTTTGCCTAATTTAGTTTGGTTAATCTCATCTTCAGTGCTACTAAGTAATTGCTTGAGCAGCCATCAAGACAAAAGGCTCGTGACAGGCTCATAGGCTCGTATATTGCTGTGGTATACTAATTTATGCTGCAACAGCATCATGCACTAAGAACCAAGACAAGATTCCAGCCTCTGAACTCAGGAACTTTAAAATGCTATTTATTTCTATTAGGGAACTCTAAGAAATATTTAAATGCACTTTCAACCTCACTTTGCAATTTCTCTGTGTTCAGCAGCTGAAATGTCATATGACATCTCCTCAAATATCATATGTAATTCCAGACACACATTCCCCATGAGGCTATATCTCATCTACATTAATTATATAAACCAAAAGCTCAGGATCTATGCAACCGTTGAAACTATCTTCCAATCTTCAGTTCATTTGTTGATACTTCTTTTTTTATTCTGATGCTCAACTAACATAGCAATGTCCAAGATTCAAGAGTCCTGTTTTTGCAGTTCCAAGAAAGGTCTTTATGGAGCTGAACCTTAAAGTTCAAAAGGTGACAAGGGATAAGAGTGGAGTCCCTACCATACGTTATCCTAGTCATGCCACAAGTAATTACAGATAAAAGCAGGACTAAAATGTTTGTATCAGTGAAACCTGTCATGGAGCAAAGCTGTGTTATACCAGGCTATGCAAACACAGAACTTCCTTCTCTGTAGCTGTACTAACGGGATAAAGAGATGCAGTTTGGGTGATTCAGCTGATTGAATAAGTTCTTGGAGCTTTAATAAGCAAATTAAAACAAGTGATTGGCTCTCCTAGTTCTATTAGGTTTGTAAATGCATTTAGTATAAGAACAGGCTGGTACCACCACTCTATGAGACACTGGTCTGACTTCATCTGGGGGAAGGATCAAGCTGATTTTGGTCACCTGCACTGAGGAAAGATGAAGCACAGATGATGCAGGGTAAGGCTGTGAGGGTAGCTGGGGGGCTAGGAGCCTTTTCTATGAGAGAAACTCTGCTTGTGTGGCCCAGCCAGATTAAAGCTCAAAGACAACTGCTAACTAATAATTTAATTTGTATCTGATACATGGGAGATTAAGTGCCAGGTGAAAAAGAAGGTAAGTGACTGATGTTTTTTTTTTTTTTTTGGTCCTGGTTCACTTTCTCTTAAGTTTGATAACTTATTCTTTTTTTTTTTTTCCTCCATAATTCCAGTTCAATGACTGTTCCTGAGGCCATTATACTTGGAAGCCAAAAAAGCAGGTAGTGGCTTTCTTTAAACTCCTCTGTATTCAAGACAAGAAGACAACTAGCTACTAAACAATAGCTTTATTTATTTATTCATTGTAATATATAGAACTGGTTTCTTTTCTCCTTTGTGTATAAAAAAAAAAAAGTGAAGTTGATTTCAAACACTATTAGATCACAATCTGATTCTTTCTTACACTAGGGATATTAATTTACACTTACATTTGTCATATGTAAGTGGTATAGATGACCACCAGTGAAAAGCCAGGTGCCCATACTTTTCTTGCTCTAAATGAGTAATACCCCAAGCTCCTTATAATTAGTTTACACCTAGGGAAAGTAACACCTATTTAAACATCAAACTGTGAATAAAAATCTGTTATTTTCTATACTTGATAAATATGTTTTTTCAGACTGCAGTTATGAGACTATCAGACTCGTTTATTGCCCCTATGTCTCTGAGCTAGTTAAAGGTAGTCAAAGAAGCTGTAATGAGTCAGCAATTTCAGGGTTCCTCCTGAAACTGTATTTTTCTAACAGACACTTCCCTCAAGTCTGTTTTCATACCATTTGACACAGTGCTAAAAATTAAAATTCATGTTTTTAATTTAGTTTAAATACACAGACATTGTATTGCTCAGAAAGATACAGGACTGATCCTGATGGATAGATGCATATCTAAATTTCTAGTTAAATGTGTTTCTTCTCTAAGTTTTGCTGAGGCACCTCCATTCTGAGCACCTGACTTTCTTCCTGAGATACCATTCACAGCTTCCTGAGAATCTGGATAAAAAGAATCAGGGTTTTGTCAGGAAGATTAAGGTAAGATCTTGTGAACCATCCACATTAAAAATAGCAATGTAGAATATCCCTGCTTCGGCAGTTTTCTAAGCCAGAACAGCTTCAAAACGCATGTAGCACCTATAGCTAGTCACAATATTTTCCTTAATTTACCTTTGTGGGGGAATTCAGAGGCTTCCTTGTTTAAATAAAATCTCCCTCAGTGCTTCACTGTGGTATGCATATGAGGTAGAGCCGAGTCTAAACTCTACTAGTACCTGGAGGTGACTAGAACCTTACTTCAAACTCTTCTACAGAGGAGATAATGGTTTTCTTGTAGAAAATGTATATTTTTTTTAAATTTGCAAATTCTAGACAAGAAAGAAACAATTGGAAGGTGACAAGATTCCCATCTCATATGTTCTGCTTCTTTAGACAGTGAAGCTCACCTATAAATCCTTTAGCTGTATCTCCCAACATGCGTAGGTGCAAATGTTATTTGTTTTAACATAATCCACCAGATAATTCACTTTAAACACTGTGTTTGAGTAGTGAAATGGTGTATATATAGTATATCAGCTGTCATCTGAAGTAAGAAATTATTTGAGAAGAGAATATTTCTGGTCACTTGGATTGACGATCTGTCATGGACCAAGCAATTTCTTTATAGCAGGAACTGTCTTTCCAAAGACTGCTAATGGGAAAGGAAAATGATTTTTTTAAATTACTATTTAAGCACAAGGACTCTTTAAACTAATTGATCAAAATTAAAAGACAGTTTGGAGAGTTGATAGACCTTGGTGTAAAAGATAAGCTTATTTGAAACAAAACTTTAATAGATATTAAACCCTGATAAGAATAAAAGGGTATTTCACAAAAGGGACCAATGAAAGAAAAAGTAACCTTTGAAGATGCTGTAAAAAATCTCTGCTATAAAAACAGACATTTAGAAAAATACTGCATATTTATGAAGCCAACTATGTATTCATGAGCTGAGGCTGACCTAAGAACGTTGTGTGAAGGTGCTGAGCCAATAAAGGAATGACAGCAGCTAATTTCAAATCCAGCCAGGTAAGAAGGCGCTTCATGATTTGTTTTGTTTTTCTTTTTTTTCCTCCTTTCACAGTTGTGGAAAGGGTAGAGTTATGAAACCATCTTTATAAGACTAGCAGCTTCTTATTGACCATGCTCCACCTTTATAATATTGTGCATAGTTTCTTGCTATATTCAATATAGCAAAAAAAAAAAAAAAGTGTAAGAAGCTACAAGATAGCTTAATAGATGCCCAGTTTATCGCTGTCTTGAACTACATTGACATCACAGAAATATGACCTCACAGAACACCCAGATGGCAAAAACCTCAAGAATAATAAAATACTTTTGTTCTGTACCACTCCCACTCTCTTTTTATAAAAATGCATATGTCTATACAAGAAAAAAAAAAAGCACATTAAGTTTTAAATCCAAATATTAAGCAGCACTAACAAGAATTCGAATACAAAACGAAATTCTTTATCTCAGACTTCTCTTTTGGCAAATAGTAACTATATTCAATTGTCTACCCAGTATCATGCCCATTTTTATAACATTAACACATTACAAGAGTGGAGATTTCCTTCTCCCTCCCCTTTCTGAAACTAGTATCTTCTACCTAGATTGAGAAATGTCGCTTATGTTGGGAGACTGAGAACTCATGCCAGTCCTGTTCTTGCTCATGGTCATCCCTGTTTGACATCAAGGTAGGGATTTAGTTATCTGCAAGTAAGGGTCTAGAAACATTTAAAAGGCTTCAAACACCTCCCTTACCACCCAGCTGCCTCTTTTTCAGAATGGTGGGATGTGTGGTAAATCCTGGTGCATATCTGCCAGCCCTGTGTAGATGTCTCAGATACTATGGATTGTACAGTGGCATCAGGCCTGTGCTTAAGCTCTTGAATTGGTCCTCTAGTGCCACAGGAGATGCACCCAATGTGTGTGGGCTCTGCTGCTCACTGGTTGGTCCAGGCTCCGTCTTGTGACAAGTGACTGATTAATTTTGCTGTATGTATGTCTCTCTGTGTAAACTCTTTGTTGTCACTTCTTCTTAATGTCAATCAACTTGGAGAAAGTCACTTGATCACGTGGGTCTCAGTCTTCAGTTGCCCTCTACAATTGAAGTTTCTAGTGAATAAATGATAAATTGAGAAGGAACATCAGATGTTCGTTTCACTGCTGGGATCCTCTTGCAGCAGTTGCTCTGCCATGCAGCCACCTCAGTGGGTGTTGTCTCTCCTTGCTTACCTCAAGGATGCCGAGTCCTGACTTCGCTGTTTGCAAAGCAGGTGAAGATACACAGGATATTCATTGGTATCACACCCACAGGTATTGCTGAGATTATCGACTTGCAAATTGATCAGGTTTATCAGTGCCATAGGACTTCCTGATAAACTTTCCTACCTTGAGTCAGAATGTCCCTTCCTCCTGGCCACCGGGTATGGAAATAGGGTCAGAAAAATCACCTGGTTTTAATGGGGATGGCCATAACTGGAGCAAAGACTACTCCTGTTTATTTCTGTTGTGTAGGGTGTTTTAGGGCAGAATATGTTCATGCTTTCCTCCACAAGAAATATATTTTTGCTAGGGAAGAAGACCTTGAGGGGGAAAAAAAAAAAAAAAAGGGACCCAAGACTTGATTCTCTATTACTTTATGCCTCACTAATGTCCAGGTTGAGAATTTGCAGATAGGGAAAGCACCTGATCTTTCAAAAGTTATTGGTCTTGTTATGAGGTAATGCTGATGCTACCAGCCTTTGTAAACTGCCATGATGTGGAAGTCACCACCTCTATGGGTAGGAGAGGCATGGAGGAGGAGATGTGCCCAACCCTCAGCGGCTCAGATGCTCAACCTGCTGGCTGAGGAGTGGGAACACTGGTGTTTGAAATGGGAGACCTCAGCTGTGATAACAGTCCTTTCGCCATGGGAACAGAGAAGGAAAAGGGTCTGCATATGTCTGTGGTTTGTTAATCTGCTAGCCCGGGAGTGGGGGCATTGGAGGGGTGAGCAGTTCTTGCTATCCCTCGCAGCTTGCCATGCTATGAGGTTGTCTGTTTGCACCACCATTTGATTTAGTACCACTTAATGTTCATCCTGGTAACAAGAGGTACAGGAGAATTGAGAATTAAATGCACTCTCTGCAAACCCAGTGACCCACTTCCTATTTTAAATAGAGCAGAAGTGTTTAAAAATATTATTTGTTCATTTGCCTCGCAGAAGGATGTGTCAGAAGAAATGGTTATGCTGTGAAAAACATTTTCAAAAGGAAAAGCTAATGTGATATGACAAATTATATGTAGAATTGGAATGATGAAATAATTGTTCTTCTGGAGATTATTCTAATTGTTGCTTTTTGTCTTTCATATGCTAATGGACAACTGCTGGTCTTATAAACTGTTTTGCAGCTCAGAGGGGAACTTATTAGCTGCCTTGTTAGTAGAGTTCAGCAAAATGTCATCTTCAGAATACAGGGAATTTTTGTAAGCAGGGTTTAGCAAAGATAACTGTTATCGCAGTTTAGAGTTCATACACTTACCTAACAAATTCAGAGAAACAGATATAATAATATGTACAATTCAGATCTTGCTGTAGAAATATATGTATTTTTAATTCACTAGATAGGCGGCATCATCCCAGATCTAGGAGTTCTCTATTTTATCAGTAAGTTCACTATCTGTGTTGATATGTATTGAATGTACCTACTATTGTTTTAAGTAATTGCAGCCATCAATAAGGGCCTTTGAATACGGGCGAGCATATTTCAAGACCTTCTTAGGAATTAAGGATGCTAACATTTTCTTAAAATATCTTTTCTTTTTATGCTCATGCAACTGTCTATCACTCTGGCTAATGTGCCTGTATCACTTTCTAGTCTGAAAAACTTTTTTCCTATTTTCTTGATTTGTTTAAAAAAAAAAAAGAAAGATCTTAGCTAACAAGGGAAAATGATCTTTTAGAAGAACATTTCTACAAGGAGCGAAGTGTTGCCTCAGTCTCCTGTTTGCATAGTACTTTTTGCTCATCAGCTATTTGCTTCTCCCTCTCTTTTGTGTAGAATTAGACCATTTAGAAACAAACAAACAAAAACCCTAGGAAAAAAAACAAACAAAGGTCAAGCAGTAGTGTCTCCCTAACTCAGCTCCTATCAGCATTTATGATGATTGTTCCTTGTTGAAACCAATTAAATCCATTTTCTTGTGTCTTCTGTCTGGGTTCTCTGCTGCCTATGGATTGAGACCATAATACAATCTTTGCCCTCAACACTTGCAGAATTTTCCTTTTCTTTCAGGCCACATATATTTACAGAATTTAATATCAGCATGAAACTATTGAAAAAATACCAAGATATAATTAAAAATATAAAGGTGTTAAGAATATGTTTAAGGTGTTAAAGACAAGATATATCTTAATATCTTTATGGTATCAAAGACAGTATCTTCAAGTCTATCTCTGACAAATGGCGATGGGTTCAAAAGTAAAGAGGAAGAAGAAGAGCATGCAGAGATACAGGCAAACATATATATTCACACAGAAACTCGAGTCCTTGGTGAATATAAATGTCATTTCCTTGAGGCAAAGACCAAGCACGGGTAATTTCAGCTTGTCAGTTACATTGAAGAAAATCTGTGATGAAGCTTAATTCAGCCTTTTTTTCTTCAACATTAAGCCTGGCTTTTCGTTTGAAAAGGCTAAAAGATGTAGCTTACAGAAGTAATAGATATGCATGATTTTTAGGCGCACTAAATTGCATTTGCTGTTGGTTAATTTTCACCTTGGGCATGCGCTCAGTAAAACATGCTGTCAAAACTGACAAGTGTCACTGATGTTTATTGTTTGTAACACAGAATGATAGAAACTGAAAAGATGTCTTACTGCATTTACTTAGTGATATTAAACAACCAGTAGCTGATTATTCTAATAACATTTATCATTCTTCAGGTGCCTCTTACCCATGAGTATTTGATAACAGACTGTTCCACCTCTTGGAGGAGCATTCTATTCATGAGAGAGGTGAAAAGTACAGTGAAAGTAGATAACCCCAAATTTTCCTTGTTGGCTCTTACATGAAGGAGCATTTGCTCAGTATGCTGAGGTATTGCTGCCTACCAGGTGAGATTTTGAAAGGATGAGACCTATTTTCAGAAACATGGCTGTGCCTGAAAGGGTGCTTGGCACCTATATTTATGCCCCTGAATCTTATCCTTTTTACCTAAAGAGAAGATCAGGACAGCTCTGTGAGGTGAGGTACCAAAGGCAGCTGGCAAATATTTTGAGAAGCACAGCAGCCTAAAGGTTGGATGTGAGCCCCCCCAGTCTCTTCCTAGTTTTGGGTCACAATTAATCTCTTACTACTTTAAGACATAATTTCAGGATGGAAAAAACCTACCACGTGTGCTTATAGAGCCTGTGGGTGTCTTTAATCTTAGGAACAACTAATTTTGTGGGCCTTGTATCAAGCTCTTCATTAAACAGCTGTAAATTTTAATTCATCCTCTGATATTTAATTCAATGATAGGTGACAATAGAAGTGTAAGATACAGACCTTCTTGGCAGCCTTTAAGGGTTTCTCAGAGCTGTGGTCAGGTCCGAAGTATTATTTACTGCCATGGCATGGGAGGTTCTTGCCCATTATTAACCACAGAACTTCTGTGAAAGTCCTATATTTTTTCCCTTGGTGTTTGGGAGTAGCTAGTCAAAGAAATTTTAGCTCTGGAGGGTTAATATCTTTCTGCCTTCCCTTGGGGAGAAAATAATGTCAGGTGTGGGTGAAGAGATGAACATGTGAAATGTGATGTCTTGGACAGAGAATAAAGCGATTAGTTCCTCATTAAAGGACCAGAGGGAGATGCTGTAACTATAGTAACCACTGCATATGTGAACCTCTACCCACCTCACTGTAACCCACTTGGTTACAAAGATTTAAATCTGTTGTTACTTGTTTGTACAGCTCTTCCTCTAACTAAAGAGGTTCATCGTAAATACTTGTCCAATATGAATATGTATATATGCATTTGTATACACACATAACTGGACACAGAGAAACTGAGGTTGTTTGTGGTTAGCCAGACAGATGGGTAAATCCACCCATATAAATAGCTATCATCCATCATTTTTAATCACCTTTTTTCTCCATGACTAATGGAAAAGAAATGCCATAATGACTCAGGAACTGTATTAATATTTAAGAATACTTATATCCCTGTGTATATTTCCATTCTCTAAAGCACTACACATTTTATTTCGGCTGCTTCTTTCTAATAAAATGCCAATAACATTTAAAAATGGAGTATATGGAGTCTGTCTCAGAAATTCTGTCACCTTTATCAGAGTCAGTTTCTAATCTCTCTCTCAGGTTAGCAATACCATTAACCTGTTCCCCTACACTCACTTCACAACCTCATAGCAGCATTAATGCACGATACTAAGCTCCTACTTGGAATGAAATGACTTAACATTTAACCAGATGATATGATCAAGCATGAATTTGAAAGACAAATTGCTGGCAAATGTTCTTCCTTCTAAGAAGGTCATATCTAGGCTTACAGTATTTATTGTCCTCAAACTGTCCAAAGTCTTCTGGTAAGTACTGACATTAAAGAGCAGATGTGAGTTACACCTAGGGCCTGAGCAGATATTTCCAAGGCATATAGTTTAAGGCCCTTTATCTAGAAATCCTGAGAGCTCCTAGTCAGCAGAACTGAACATTTATTTTTTTTTTATTTTTTATTTTTTGTTCAAAACACTGTTTTTGCCAAATAGCAAGTCTTCATGTTTATTTCTGATAATGAAACCACTTAGCTGCAAGATTTCCATCAGCTTTAAGGAGGTCAAATATCATCTGAAGTCCATCAATAAAGGGCCCTTTGCTCATGTCAGTGAGGTGGTGCTGAAATGCCAGCAAGGATAGAATACATTTCTACACACTTTCTTTTACAACAGAGTAGTTGTAAAACCTACCTAGTCTTACAATGAAGCCCATACTTTCAGTCACTGAAATGTGTGTGGTTTATGGATCTTGCAGCCTATTCTGATAGTCTTCTTTGACTTTTAGACTGATTCAGTGGAGAGTGAAAATTACTTTTTTTTTTTTTTTTGTGGTCAATCTCCCGTGTGTACTCTGCCTGCCTTCAACTTTTAGAGAGAAAAAAATCCCTGCCCCTCAATGAAATAACTACATTGGTCTGAATACCAAGGCAAAATTTCAGCAAAACTTGAACTGTATTGAAATTTCCACTGGTTGGAATAAGGTGCTGGATTTTTCTTTCCTGAAGAAAAATTAGTATCTATGGGATCAGGACCTTCCTAATGCAGTCCCTGGGCATGGACTGTTGCTTGCCCTTTATAGGAACAAGGTAATGCAGTCCAGTTATCCTGGACATCACAGTGAATACTGGCTGTGATGACTGCCAGGACTTTCAGTATGCTTTTCTTGCATGTCTCCTGATCCATGAACATGTGGAGGCTGCAATTTCTGAGGTATCCCGAAAGTACAGCATATACTGTACATCATTTGCACACATCATTTGATAGAGATAACTAGTACAGGTAATAGAAAACCTGCCTCAGCTTCCTCATCATGCTTGGGCTCTCCTAGGCTTGGGTTGAGATAGCTTTGGTTCCCTGGAGTCTTGTCTTGAGAATGGTGCTGGATCTTTCTCCCCTCTCAGTAACTTAGAAACATTAGTTTATTAATTAGAAACTCAGTAACAGAGAAAAACAGGGGTTTATGACACACAGTTTTATTTTTTTGCTCCGAATACTGTTGATTTGTAACCTGTCAAAATTAAAAATCCACCTCATGTCTCTACTATGTCTGCAGCACAGTGTAAACATCTGAGGAGATCTTTGTTTCTGTGCCTTTTTTTTTTTTTTTTTTTTTGTAGTAGTAGTAGTAGAGGTATTTTCAAACATCACATAAAGTGCTAACAGGTATACTTGTTTCCTTTTTGCCTTTGAAATGGAACAATACTTTCTGTATGTTTCAGAATAAATAAATGATAGACATCCCCTGTTTTCTGCTTTACTTTTCAGAGAGAACTTCACTATATTTTCTTTTTTATACTATGTGAATTTACTGACTATTTTTCCCCCTTCAGACCAGTCAATGAACAAGTGAGCAACTTTTACTCCAGCTGAGATCATGCCAAATGTTTTGTGCTCTGTGCATGTAAAGTGGTATGGTGATACTCCTTTCAGTACAATATTCTGGCAGATCTTTACCTTTTGTGTATCTGACACCAAAAATGTTTTTGTATTTGTGCAACTTCTGTCTGTTGAAAGTGGGAAGGGGCGTGGCTTTATTGTGGGTATGTGCATGTGGGAAAGGAATACTTTGAGCAATGTTATTATGGATCAGCCAGTCAGCCCTGACATCTGTAGTTACATGTTTGGGACTGAATCATACCATCTTTCTTCCACTTAAAACAGAATTCTGCAGAATTTCTAACTAGTTTTACTGTCTATATTCCACAACTTAATTAGACCTAAGGATTGCAATGTAGCTTGCTATTTACATCATCAAAAGAGTCTTCAAAAATAAAATCTTTAAGTTTTTGTTTCCCAGTCTCATTTTCTGTGAATTGCTTTTCTGATCGTTTCCTTTCCATTTATTTATTTATTTATTTGCTGCTAGCCATGGTCCCTAGCTACTTGCTTGCACAGCGGACTCTGTTTATTGCCAGACCAGTGTACAACGTGCATATTGGGATAAACAGGAGATGTGAAGATTGCCCCTGGGCCTGGTAAAGTTACGCTCTTGAGCTGAAAACTCTCAATATAAGCTTAACTCCAAGATTTACATGGTGAAAGACTGCAGCGATATGATTCATAATGCTACATATGCACACAGGTGTTTGCATCTTGGGACATGTAAATGTCTGGCCTGAGGATCGTTCAGAAAATGGACAGATGGAAGGGTGGATGGATGGACGGACAGGTGGACGGATAAACAGATGGATGGATTGATTGGGAAAGAAATAGACAGGGAGTGTAAGCTGAGCAAAGGGGAGTTAAGGCTGTGCTGAGTGGAATGATTCTGTCTGAACGCTGGTGGGGCTTGGGAGCTTTGACACTGCTGCTCCACAAACCAAGACTAGAGGTCCCACATTTGGCCTTTCCTAGGGAAAAGCAAGTTTGGAAAGGCATTCAAAATTTCATGATTTAAGAGTGTTTTAAACCATCTACATAGTGTCACTATTCTTCAGAGATGTATATAATTTCTGAAGAATCTAAAACAGACTATTGACTGCTTTTTGTTTTTTATTTTATTTATTTATTTTGTAGGAGATTAATGACACACATAGGCAATTTCACAGTAAGGTGTATTTGGTTCAGGTGAATAATGGCTAAAAGTAATTAGTCTCAGTAGCCTGTGCAAAACAAACTGGTTGTCTCAATCTCCAAAGGGCATGTGGCATAATAACACAGTAAATAGGAAACTAATACTTTTTACAGCAGTATCTTAAAGCCTTTATCCAGGTTTCTCTAGCTTAAATGTTTCAGCAGCATGTACGTATACGACTTGTCCTTGTTTTATCTTGAGCAAAGCACTATTCAGTCTCTAGTCCTTTATTTCTTCTCACCTTCAATCTCATCTTTTAGTACTCTTTCAAACAGCAGTCAGTCAACCCTCACTCTTAAATAACCATCACATTCAAATGGGAACAAGAACTTAATGGAGTCAAGAGTTTAAAATACCATTCAAGAGTCTCATTTTTTACACTGCAAATATATAACTTATTAGATGCTAAGGTGAATCGTGGCCATAACTCTTTTCCAGAGTTATAATATTCCTCCATACCTATTCTTGACCATGTTTAATGTTACTTTGTGACTGTTGTTGACTATTCATTAAATCAGAACATTTTGTCTTTGCTTTAATCTTACTGCAGTCAGGGAACATTAACAGCTATGAAATGCTCCAGTTTTGGGCAGAATCCTGGAAACTATTTCAAGCCTTGGTTGTTATTTGCAGTCCCTCAACCCTGCCGGGGTGCTGCTCTGCCATCACTGCAGTTCAGCTGCCTTCTCTAGTTTGGATGACCTCCACCATCACTGCTTCTTTGCCAAGTGGGAGGTAGCACACATTCAAACCCAGGACTTCTGCCTGTAGTACACTTGTGCAGTAACACAGCTCCTGCAGGAACCAAAGAACAGACTCTCTGTGAGCTGTGCGTTTTCACAATGTTAACGTTGTTAACGTTAATTCTTTCCTCTCCCCCCCACTTCCCAAAAGGTGTTATAACTTTTGAGCCCACTGAACTTGACAAAAGAGTAGAGATCTCAAAGATATTAAATTCCTTCTAGTTTTGTAGGTGGCTGGTGTGAAAGGAGGGATTTAGTGCTCTCTCTGGAAGTCTGTAGCTTCTGAGTTCTGGGCTTTTACCTTCTGCCTTGCTTATTGATTGCCCAGGGCAATGCTCAAAAATAACATAAGCAGGGGCTGCTTCTTTCTCCACGAAGTGCAAGGGAATAGTAAAGTGTAGTAGAGAAGCGAGGAGGATATGACTTCAGGTTATGGACATTTCTAAAATAGTTGAAAGGCAAAAGGGTATGCTCTGGAAAATCTCACTCCATACCTTGATCCTTGAATTCCCATTTCCAAAACAGCAAAATCTGACTCTGACCAAAACTGAAGCCTTGGGAGGACTGGTCCTTGTGCCGAGCACAGAGTTCATGTGTGTGGTAGTGGAGGCAGGGAGGGGGGACGGTAAGTGAGAGAGCAGTGGGATTGCTGGAAGGTCTGTGGACGTGGAGGAGAGCAAGAGCAGTTTCGGGTCAGAGTGGAGGTACAAAGGACAGAGAGTGAGCAGAGAAGAGCTAGATTTGTTCTAGAAATATCTGATGAAAATCCATAGGAAACCAGAGTTCTCCTGTGCAGTAATAGCTCGTTCTTCACTTGCAGCTTTTAATATTAGATCCCATTGTCTTAAACCAAAACCAAAGCCTATGCTTATACTAGTAACTCCTTTGCCAGGTGTAACCCAGAATGAATTTTCTGATAACTGATTTCTGAAGCAATGGAAATGTTCAGCTCAGATTGACATAACGGTGAACAAGAAGCAGCAGCAGCAAAGGCTGTGTCAGGGAAGGCCTTGGGAAACATGGATTTCACAGCATTAAATCAGAATATACTAGGGAAAGAAAAAGCATTCACATCTGAAAAGATGCTATAATGGGCCAGAAGCAAGTTTAAATTGAAATTTTGAAGACTGAGAATTGAGATGTAGGCCTATTTTGGAGAAGAAAAGAAAATGAAGCAGTTTTATGTGAGGAACTGTGAAGGTGGCAGAGGTTTATTAAAGAACAGTTTCACAGAAAGCTGCTCGTGGATTTTAGTAGCGTAACTACTGAGGCTGCAGGCCGTGCGGCTTCAACAGTGATAGAATGCTTCAAAATATATGGGAAGATTCATGGATGCATTATTCCTGACTGAGTAGCAGTAAATGATGGATTACCCAAAGTAGAAGAATATACACCATCTACCTGCCCTTATTTTTGACTAAACCATACAGGTGCACATCAGTGGAAGGGACCCAACAGTGAGCTATGGAAAAACAAGGAGTTTAAATCCAAGATGGGAGGAATACAGAAAGGGAAACCAGGATCTGCCATTTCATTCTTTGCCCAAGCCCATTTGCAGGGTCCCCATCGGGAGAACTCCATGTAGGGACTGTACCCAGCTCACATGTGTGTGCGGTAAAGTTTAACGATCTATCTTCAACACAGAAGGCAACTGGAAATGAAATGAGTAAACAGAAAAAAAATGTTATGCAGCATGGGAGGTAATCAACCTCCCTCAAAAAATGCATGAAGATTTTATCATTTTGGTTCTTCATTAATGCCCTCTTTGGAATCTGGCTTGGTTTCAGGTATGTGTTTCTATGATGTTTTCTGTGTTAAAAGACTTGCCTCACTTTACACATTAAGATATTGGAAAATAATTTTAGCCCACATGTCCTTCTCTAGCTTTGCTTAAGGATTATTTTTACAATTTATTTGGCATGATATGATCTGAAGCATATACTGTTTTTCTTCCTTACATAAATGTTTAATTAGTTCCTTAACAATCTAATGGGATTTGAGGTAAAAAGCAAAGAATTTCAAAAGTCTTCTATTTTCCCTTACAGAAAGAAAATTTAAAAAAAATTGTAGAAAACATCCAAATCATTACATATCTTGAAAGGATGTCTGATGGAGGTTCAGATACGCTGAAATACAGAAAATATGAGGAAACAGACAAACCTGAGGAACAAGTAAAATATCATGTCACAGGGTAAAATGTAAAAAGAATAAGTGAACAACTGGCAGATAATAATAAAAGAAAAATGTTAAAGTACAATAAGCAGTAATCCTGTAAAGCCAGCATTAACTCTATTAACACTAAACCTTCCATGTTGTAAGAGATGTGCTTCTAGAAAACTGTAGTGATGAAGAAAACTTAATTTTTTATTTTTAAGCAAATATAAGATTATTAAGATCTTAGAAATAAGAATCAACAAACTGTATAACAGTTCAATATGAATTAATTTTGTATTATAACAAATTAATTTGTGTATTAATAACAATGATATTAACCTTATTTTGCATTTATGTATTATGTTTAATATGTTTATAAGGTAGGTAACAAAGACATTTGAGCATCAAGCTTTCTTCTATGATATTAGTAAAGTCAAGCCCTGTTTTCCAGGATACTTTGAAGTACCTGTTTATCAGCTCATGTTCTTGGTAATATCTGTGATATAAAAACAAAATAATCTTTAAGGCAACTGATAAGACAAACTCTGTTAACTACAATGAGTAATGCAGTAAGTATAATTTGCAGCTAAAATATATACGTGCATGCAAATTAAATAATATTAAAAATGACAATAACTTGTTTAGGAGTTTACATTGAGGGAGTGGTGAACTTGTTCTGACAAACATTAAACGTTTTTAATGGTACTATAAAAATAAATAGCTATTTTGAGTTATCTGTTGCATTTAATGCTCAAATTTACATCTTAAGGAAAATCAGGAGGTCCCCTGGACATTTGGGAGAATCATATTGCCCTACTTTTGTGTATACTGTCATGATGCATTAAGAGGTATGAGACGTACACAGTACAGTTATTCCCTCCAGATATAGAGGAAATAACTTGTTGAACACTTATTTCCTGAACTTGTTTTCCACTTGTTGAAAACTAGCTCAGGAATCTCTCTTATGGCCAAAAATATGAATATGCCAATGTTATTTTCTTGCAGTTCAACTGTGATAAAATGTTTGTCTGTTTACTTTATGTATTTGCACCACAGAATCAGTTTAAACTTATTTAACTAAATCAGTTACATTTTAAGTAATATCCATTTAAAGTGATATAAGAGGATAATAGTACTTCATAATCATAGCTTCATAATCACAGTCATAACTTTTAGACTTTTAAAGAATGTATGATCAGTGCTGTAGTGATGACACAGTATTTGTTGCTCTCACCATGTTTAGCTGCAAATTTTATCCACGACTGGTGAGTAAAACTAGACTAAAACTAGTGCATCAACACCTGATCAGATCTGAAATTTTCAAAGATCTGTGCTTCTGTAGCCCTTAAACATGTGCTTGTATGCACTTCATTTGCAATCACCAATGATAGTAAACTGTTCATTGCCTGTTTCAGTCTGATTTAAAGCAAGGCACACAGAGTGAATCACAGCTGGAGCAAAGATTATTTCCAGGAGAGGAGAAAATAATATAGTAGTGGTTCAGAGGTTTCCTGTTATTTGCTTGTGAAAAGCAAAAGCCCCACCTCAACTCTAAATAATTGAAAGCAAAAAAAACAGTGCTTAAATGGCACTTGCAGTTCTTGCTTTGACATGCTCTGTTATCACATTCCCTTCCACAAGCAACACTGTTTAGATTGCCTTTAAAAAGATAAATTAGAAAGCATCTCTAATTATCTCTTTTCCTCCTAGACATTGCCTGGTATTGTAATAATCATAGAGACTGAGAGATGTGTATTTATTAATTATCAGCTGAATGAGTTACTCTTTCAGAAAGTTAATTAGGCCAGTCTCCTGGGTTACAATCATTATTTTTAAAGCAAACAAACAAAAACCATTAATAAACCTCTTTCTTAAGGTTTAGGTGTTAGATGATGACATCAGGCTCAGTGCTGTACACTTTTGTTAATGATAGCGCTGGATAAAGGAAGACACAAACAATTGCGAAGTTATCAGAGGCAAGAAATCAGCTGACCCAGTGCTTGTGACTGTAATTAAACTGAGCCCTGTGGCTAACAAGAAAATTGTTACAAATGAAGCAAGAAATTGTTCATTGTCTGTTGCGTCCTCTTCTTTTTGACGGCAACATTTGTAGAATAAAATCGTCATGAAAATCTTGTCATGTTCCCAGCTGCAAAGCGTTACAACCATTAGTCTGTTGTCATAATGAACAGGGCTGAGGTTTGGGATGGGCAAATTGATGAGGGGAAAAAAAAGAAGCTGGTGATTATTCTTACCTGTCTCTGTTCAAAATAAAATTCTCTTTCACTGTCAATCCTTCAGCTACTTTTGCTATTGTTTGTAGCCCTGTACCTTGTGACTCTTTCTTCTGTTGTAGCTTGGCTGGCATGTCATTATGAAGGTCAGTATTTTGTATTGCTTTGACTTTTCACTTAATATCTCTTAGCACAAAATCAGATTGAACCAGGTGAGTGTGCGGGCAGAAGTGCTGCTCCCCTCTTAAAGCATCAGGTTGTTAGCCTGGGCAATCTGCAGGTGCCTGGGACTACTCAGGCTCCCCTTTTTAAAGTCTTATGGAAGTCAATCAAGGCATTACTGTCCTAGTAGTTCCTAGTTTGATTGCTAGGCAGTGTAATTGAATTGATGATTCATGATGAAATTCATCCTGATAATATGTTGAATGACCCAGCTCTGAGCATTAGGCATGCTGACTTTGGTCTGTCTTCCACCCATGGAGAGCGGTGATGTCTGCCTGCCGAGGTCAGGCTTGTGGAAAATGTGTGCTCCTGGGTCTCGCTGGGCTTGTCTGAGTATTTCTGGCTTTGCATGCTGAGCTAGCCCTCTTCTCTCAGAGTTACTTTAAAGTGAATTGCATTCCTGCACAGGGCAGATCAAAGAACTCTGCAAGTCTTTTTGTGTATGCACGTGTGTTGAATGCATTGAAAATCTGAAGGCAATATAATTTTGCCTTATAAGGAGTAGGCCTTGATCTACACCTATGAAGAGCCACCAAAAATCTGTGTGGTCTTGATGTTACAGTTTTCTGATGACGACAACAACAAAATATTTTCAGCTCCTTTGTTCTTTGCCAAAAGCATTTTAACACATTGTCTGAAAATATCCTAGTGCATAATTGCCACTAGAATAAATTGCCACAAGATAGCTGCTAGATACGAGTGATTAATGACTAGAAGCACTGGCATTTTTTAATCACTTAGTTTTCAAGAAATAGGATTTACTCGTAAAAGGGGTAAGAGAAACATAGCATTTGTTCTAAACATATTGCACTGTTAATAAGGCAGATTTCCTTATTGGTTTTACAGATAAATATATTCTTTTTAATCTGTTTTATGCACGTGATAAAATGAATGATGATAAATGCTGCAGACTTCTAAAGTTTAGCTCACACTGCCTGTATTGGCTTATTATCATAGATTTCTAGTGATGGATGATGCTTATAGTGGTATGTTTTCCGTAACCACAATTCCTCTAGCACAATTCTCTGTACTGACCTTGCTGAGAAAGGACATAAAAAAATTTAAACCTACTTAAGGAGTAGGTCACTGTCACCTGTCAGCTGGCTTGGCAAGACATCTTTATCCTGTTTTAGCCATTAAGAATATAAGAGCTATTATTTCTTGCTGGACTTTCCTGAAGTTTTCCAGAGGACTTCTAGAGGATTAGGAGAGACTCCTGAGCATCAGCAACAACAATATCCTGCACTCACAGGAACAGGATCAGTGCTGCTGCCACTTTGAGGTTTTGCTAAAGTCAACGGTATGCGCCATTAACAACGAAGTTCACCCCTTCTACCCTGGCCTAGAGTTTCCGATTTTTCCCCTCACCCATTCTTCTTAGAAAACCTGCAGTCTCCTAGAAAACACATCTAATGTGTCAAACCTATTTGAGGATATAGAAATAGCAATATGAAATAAGAGGCCAAATTTTTTTTAGTGTAGCTGAATGGTCTTTTGATCATAGCTGATGCACACATGTGTTGGGCAGAGGTTTCAGTCAGCAGAGAAGCACACAAGAAAAGGCAATAGTTTTGGTCTGAAACTAAGCAATTTGAAATTAAGTCAGTGGGCCCATTCGTGAGGTTCAGAGATATGATGACCTTCACAGAAATTACTAGGTAGCATCCAGTGGCCTATTTCTGCCACTACATGTCACTACAGAGGTTAACGACATCCTGACTGTGAAATTCTATTGAAATTAAGAAGTCACACAGTAAGTTCCTGAACTGAACACTTAATGTTATTTTATGCTGGGTTTGTGCTGTTCCACGGATAAACAAATGTTGAAATTATGCTATATTTGACCACATAACAATTGCTAAACT
This sequence comes from Anseranas semipalmata, assembly GCA_013399115.1. Classification (NCBI taxonomy): domain Eukaryota; kingdom Metazoa; phylum Chordata; class Aves; order Anseriformes; family Anseranatidae; genus Anseranas; species Anseranas semipalmata. The sequence goes on from VXAA01007033.1 coordinate 1,783,046, forward strand.
CTTTAAAGTAGATGACTTTGTAAAATAAAATCATTCCTGTCATAATTGTGCTTTGTTTTCCTTAAACATTTTGACAGTGTAATTTATCTGTTAAGTGTCAGTGTCCAGGAAAAAAAAAAAATCTGTTTGCTAATCTTTTTAGTTCTAGGGTTTAATGTGATGTTAATAATCATGCCCACAACTTGCATAGATTTAGCAAAGGCATGAATCATAGTGCAATTATATCTTAGTGAATTGAGGAATTTGTAAGCGAGCCAAAGTACTTAGCAGTTCCTGCTGTAAAATAGTGTAAGAATATGGTACAGTGTTTCCAGATGCAGATCTATTACGAGCTGCACTAAGAGAAATCAAGGGGAAGTTTTCATGTTTTTGCATTGAAGCAAAGAAGCTCTTAATGTGAGGACAATCTTAGTAGCCACAAAGTAGATTGGGATGAAGGAAGAGGAATGGAATGTCCTGGCTGAGCAGGGCTGGAGAGATGCTGCAGGCAGAAGGTAGGTGCAGGGCTGCACCGTGCTGGCCTGAGGGGAGTGACCCTGCAGCACAGGCAGCATCCTGCTTTTGTAGCCTTCTTGCATTTGAAGTTGAATTTCTTATTTCAATTCACTAGCAATAGTCAACAGCAACAAAATTAGCGTGTACAATTCACTCTGGTCTGATAAATCTGGGATAGTACAATGTATTGCTATGTTTCCCTAGAAGACAACACTTTCAAGCTGCTAATTCAGGCTAGCTCATACAAGAAGGATCTGAGTATAACAAGGGTGAGAGATGCCATGTGTAGAGATAACACTGTTTGAAAATGTACTCCTGCCTTGAACCAATAAAATTGCTAAAATCTGTCACTGAACCCTTCGGAAAGATTGCCTACATCAGCATCATTTGAATGAGGTCTCACATTGAAATTAAAATGTGATGATAAGCTGAGGAAGCCAGCTATATACACTTGCATGCAACATACTTTACCTTTCCTATGAAAAAGTTACTTACAAATAAATATTCAAATGAGGGTTTTAAACCTTCCAAATGCTGAACCAGGTGGGATGCTTAAAGATTCCCTAAATTTGTTTAATCAAAATCAATTTTCACAGGATTCCTCAGAGTTACATTTTAGACCTTACGTTTTAAATAGTTGCTGTTTTGTTGTGTGCTCTGTTTCTCCTACGCCAACTTCCCCTTATCTAAAAACTGCTGGAAACAAGGCTGAACAACCTGGGGAGATTGTCCTGTCTGGCGCAGCTAAAATAATTTGGTCACCTAGCTGATTAGTTCCTGTCTGACTTGCCAGGCTATGGAAAGGATGGGACCTTGCCCTGTGCCTTGGTTGCTGTTGTGGGGGCTTGTGGCTCAGACTTTGGGAACAAAACAGAGAAACTCTGTTCTAGCCAAACTCTGCCCCATGCAGAGTTGATTACGTATAAATACTTCCAGACAGATGTTTGTATGAAGTGCTCTTAAAAACTGCTAGTGATGTAGAGCTCGCTACTTCTATAAGGAAATCTATCACAATGTTTAATGCTTGAAATACTTCTCTCTTGATCTCTAGCCCAAATCTCCCTAGATGCAGTTTAAGTCCATTATTCCTTGGCCTGCCTGCGGTGGACACAGAAAACAGATTAATCTTTTCTCATTACAGGGAGCTTTTGCATATTACAAGACTTGGTCTCCCTGTAGCTTTCTCCTCTCCAAACTAAGTAGCTTCAATTGATTCAAAGCACCTCTATAGGACATTTTGTAGCTCTCTGATTACTATTCTTGTTTTCCTCTGGATTGTTTCCAGCTGATCCATGGATTTCTTGAAGCTGATACTCTGTGGGATGTAGCTCTGCTGATGCATTAGCAGTGCTGAGCAGAATAGGTTGGATGCCTTGTATTCAACCCTTCTTTTAATACATTGGGACACAAAGATAGCTTTTCAAGATTGGCATTGTTGGATACTGTTCAGACGATCATCTTTCCTCTCGTGTTTGGGGAGCTGATGTCTTCGAAGCAAAAACAAAAAACACTATTTCCTCCCCCCACATAATCATTTAACAAATATGTTGAGATTTATTTTGAGTTCCTAAGCATTAATTAAAAACAAACAAACACAAAACAAAAAAAAACAAAAAAAAAATGCAAAACAAGATTTCAATGGAATCAAGCTGGAAAATATCAGTCTTTTATACCTGCTGAATTAAAATAATAAATAATATATAATATTAAATTAATAATGAATAATAAATTCCTTCCAATGTAGTTACAGATCTAGTGGTCTAAAAAACTGATATCTGCACACCATACTCATCTGCAATGAAGGCAAAAATTTATACGACTGTTGACTTTATATTGTACAATTGCTCCTGCACAGTTGGTATTTTATTACATTCTGGTATTAAAAAGGTTTTAATGAAAATGACATCTTACATCTAATCTCCCAGATGGTAAATGTTAAAATGTACAGGTACAGTGAAACCAGATGGGGCCAAAGTATTTAGAATAGTTCTTAAGAAGATTTGAATAATCTGGACCAAACTTTGGAACTCTTTTCCATGCAAGTCTTTATTCTTGTTTGTAAAGTAAACTCTTCTAACTAAGGCAGATGTGACCTTTTTCTTCCTCTTGTCTCTGGACTGTTATTTTGCTTTGGATGTTAGATAAAATTTTCAGCAGAGTCATATCTTGCCTGTCACTTTCTCTTTATGAATGTTCTTTCATGACTTCCTTGAGTTTGCTGCTCTGTTTACTTCTGTCTCTATAATTCAATGCAATCTTTCCGACATTCTTTCAAATTTCAGGAAGCATCAGCACATTTTCACTCTTTTGTTCAGCGACAGTTTGTCTGCAGCTGAATTCAGATGATGTCTCTTCATCACTGGCAATATTTCCATTACATTAATCTCTGTTGTCACTATTTCTTTGCAGGTAGTCAACTGATAGGAGCAGTGTAATGAACTGCCATCCTAAGCATTAGCTAATCACATCTAATACAATAATGTTGATATTGGAAACAAGCTTCATTGCATGATGAGTCAGAGAAATTTAGAGAGATTTTTAAGAATGTAAGTCATATCTCATATGCATTGTAGTTTCTTTTGCCATTTATATTGATGAACAGAATAATATTGAGTAATGCTAGTGTGGTTATGGATTCTTTGTTTTTCTGCGTGAACTAAGATGGCATCAGTATTTTCTGTCTTCTGTTGCCTAAGAGCTTTCTGGGAGTGAAACTTCTGCAGGTATTTAGGTTAACAGAAAAAAATTGTTCTTTTCTCACCTGTACTGGATATGCTACCTGCAAAAGGAGAAAATGAAAACTTATGGGAGTAGAATGGCTTCAACAGTGACTTGAAGTTGTGTAAGAACAAATAAATTTAATTATGCTTGAGTGCCTCAGATCACTTTGTAAGAAGAATTTTTAATCTTTGCTGCTGAATGTGTAGTTCAGCAGGGTGTCTGCAATGCTTAGCCACATCCTACCAGTGGAAGAATTCAAAGAACAGTCTACTTATGCTCTATTTAAAAGATGCTCTTTTTTTAATATCGATTAAGTGATCATTTCTTATAGAAGATCCCAAATAATGAAGGAAATCCACGTGACTCACAGAAATGTTCAGGTGAGCAATAGCACTTTTTTCATCTTATAGATCTGATCATAAAGAGGATATAGGTGCCTGAGGAGGGAATGTGTTGAAAGAGCTGCTGAGCAGCAACAACCCACCTGCACTCCAAAGCCTCTAAAGGATCCTCAGGTCACTCCACCCTCTGTCAGAATTGTGCTTGTGGGCACGTACTCTAAGTGCCCAAGTACCTCCATGGACTAAGCCTTGAGTCCCATGGAAGTAGATTTCCTATCAGTTGTCTGTATAACTTTTTTTCCAGTTATCCCATGCTTATTGTAGTTGTAATAAATATTAAAATGTGAAGAGGATGGGAAGCAAACAGAACTACCTGCCTAGGTCTGCCGGGTTCCTTAAACAATAGCTCTGAGAAGTGTGACTTGCCAATGTTGAATATTTTCTCAGCTCTCAGTCTTAGTTTTTATTATGAATTCAAAGCCTCTATTCCATTTTCCAGGCAAAGCATGCAAAAAAGATATTGGGTGACCTATATAATTCACAGCAAACGATACCCACGTTGGATGCCAGAGTGAACAGACCCTGGTTTATAAGCAGGGTATAGCTTTTTTTTTTTTCCAAATTCAATGTCTTGTTTGATAACATAACTGAAAGAAAAGCTGTAATTATAATGAAATAAAATAGGCATGAATAGCATAAACTAGAAATGTAATAGGAATATGTAAAGCAGAAACACTTGACATTGTTTTCATTCTTTAAATTTTTCCCAAAGATATCATAAACCATCAGACTGTGGCCATTTGTCTGATTTGAAAATCTTTCATTTCAACAAAATTGAAATGTTTCCATGGAGATCAGCCAGAGATAGCCAAGAAGTTCGTCATTTGGCTGTACTTTCAGTTTGGTTTCTATGGTTTCCAGACAAGGAGGGGGAAAAAGTGAAGTTGCTGAGGTTCTTTTTCTTTCTGTTCTATCCTTGTTTTTCTACATGTAAAATGTTAGAGTAAACCAAGCAATGGAATTGCTAATCTTTATCTTTTTGGTCCTTGAAAAACCTTTTATAGGTCATATTCTGCTCTAATTCTATGGGAAACAAATAACAACAAAGAAATACAACTTTCTTAGCATTTTAAGTAAAATTCTGAGTAGGGAAAATATTTTATAATGACTTGAGTTACCTTGACTGTGCACTGCACAATGCAAAATGGTAACAGGACTGACAGTGCACACTTCTTTTTAAAGTATTCAAAAGCTGACAATGAAATACTAGATTTTAGAAAGACATGAGGACCTTCAGAAAAGGCAGTGATGAGGGTCTTGCTCATGGATGGAGAATTTTAGGCATTACAATAGTTAGTGGTGCAGTCTGTGGATTTCTGTACTAGGTAAATGTAACTCCATAGTGCAAAATAAAACTTATCTTGGCATCTAAATTCTCATCTTTCCTCTCATCCAGCATCTTAAACATATTTTTCTCAAAAAGTGGCATGTGCTTGTTTGGAACTGGTGAATACAACCTTTCCATGCTACTTCACTGAAGGTTGCACAGGCCGCATTCCTGCTTCATAGCTTTGAAATGTCACTATTTTTCTTTCCATCCCACTTCACTGCTTTTTCCTTCCCCAAGAACTGTGGGGTTTTGAGATATATATATATATATTTCTCTGTAAATACGCCAGATACACTTTTTTCCCACTCGTCCTTAGGTTTTTCAGGGCTATTTACATTCTTTCCTATCATCTCTTGTGTTTCTGAGAAACCAGCTTCCATCTCTTGCCACTGACCACATCCTTCACTGTCTGGCTTCCTTACAGAGATAAATTTATGATACTGTAGGAAGAGCCTGAGTTACATCTCAGAACAAACTAAATGTGATCATATTGCTATGTGAAATTAGCTGAAGTGAAGACCAAGCGAAGCTTGATGACTTGTGAAGCCTCCTATATCTACCCTGTATGTATGACTCTGCAAAATTAAACGTTCATGCTGTCTCCAGGCAAGAAACTGATGGAAAAGGAAGCTATGTATATCAGAGTAATCACTGTGACTCTTAAAACCTTTCTTTAAATAAATAAAGTAATAAAGTAAATTTTAATTCAAATGCATGCTTAAAGAATTGAAGAAGCTCACAATGGTTTTGGTTCTAGGTTCGGGGGGGTGGGGGGGAAGCCTTGATATCGGAA
>VXAA01007033.1:1789229-1817754 GCA_013399115.1 Anseranas semipalmata
ATTTATATTCCTCACCGTGCACATTACCTTAACCTTTCCTTAAATTTTTGAAAACTATTTCCTTATCAATTTTACAGATTACTGTTCCTCTAATTGGGGAATAATAAATATTTACAAGCATGAATTCCCATGTACCATATGACAATAACTAATATTAATGCAAAATGACAACTGAGTTATTAGAATGTATTGCATTACTACAAATGTATGTTTCATTTTCCTGAGGCTGAAGAGAAATTTTAGTTGTGTATTGCAACACTTGGAAAATGTGATAGTTCAAAATTTAATACTTAAGTAATTGTGAAATGTCAAGCTAGTTGGGAAAATTCCTAGGAAACTTTTTGTTCTCTGCCATTATTTGTTAATCACCTTTCCTTTTCCATTAAAAGTAAAAATCTGTGGGTGCTTTTTTTTGAGGGGGGATGACTTTTATTTTTTTTCTGTAATATTTTAGATGGTGTAATCTGGCCTTTAAGATGTACAATCTGTATACAGTAACTGCCAGTGCTCTTGCTAGGTGAGTGAGTGAGGAACTCCTTCAGGGAAAAAATGTAGTAAGGCTACATAACGTTGAAACTAGCAAAAGCTGCCTGAGCCCCAGACCCACCAAATGAATGTGCTGGAAGACAAACAAACAGTTCTAATTGAGCACTGATTAATGTCCCAAAGACATTACAGTAGCCATCCTGTAAACATCATCCCAGGGCTTTAGCTGCCTGTGATCCAAGGCTTGGTTTGATGCAGCACAGCTGTGCAACCTTGGCTTGACTTTACTGAGAAAATTGTTGCAAGGTGTAAGAAAGCGAGAGCTAAAGTCATGTGAGATAGGATAGATAAAAACACAAACTGAAGTATCATTTTCGAGATGGTAATAGTTAGCAGTCCAGAAGATAACAGACTAGCAACACTGAGTAACACAGCTGCAATGAAGATGGACCTTTCCTCTGACCTGTGGGTGGTTGGTGAGCATAGCTGCTGGCTCATCAGTCCTAGCTTCCTGTTGCACGCATTAGCCAATAAACAGCAGCTGCCTCCTCTTAAGTTGTGTATATCCTGCTTGCAGAGGCTCATTGCTTGTGCAAAAAGTTACCTGAACAGCAGTAACTTTGTGAGAGAGGGTTACAATATCTCAAAAATGTGGGGAGGGACAACGAATGGTGAAAGGTACAGTTACTTACAAGCCATTTGATTCTTGAAAGATGGGCTTGCTCTTTTGCCAGTGAAGTGAGATTAAGAGATGAAAATAAGTCTTGTATGAACCCCTGTGGAAAGGGTCAACCCTTCTGCTTATGGCAATTTCTCTTTAGATTCTCCTGTGCATTGCTATGAGAGAGCAAACAGTAGCAAGATCAATGAAGTACCAGGAGTTTTAGCTGAGATGCAGTTTACAGAAGAATTACCAAAGGAATTGTATTGAAATTGGTCTATATGTGTATGAGATCTGATTAATATAAGCATTTAAAATATTAATACATTCTTTCCTTCAGATTGCTTGTATAAATGGAATCTTTTAAGTAATTAATATTTACTTTGATTAAGGAATAACTAAAATATATCACTGATGTCCACTTGTAATCATGGCAAAACAGAGTTTTCACACACACTATGACCTCTTTGAGCCTTAAATATTGATTTTTGTCTGTAGCACACTAAATCGTATAGTACACAAGCCACTGTTAGTGGCTTGCCAAATAATATCATAACTTGTGTAGAAAAGGCTTTCCATGAAGGAAAATATTTTCTTGGAGGGTATGGAGTCTGTTGTTTAGTTTTCAGAGGAGGCTTTGTGCTTTATTTGTGTCCATCATGGTTGTGACTCTCCTTTCCTTTAGTTATATTGCCTGATAAAGTAGGAAAATAATCTGTCTGGTCCTTTGTTCTTCAAACCAGCATCAGCTGAGATATGGCCCATGTGCCAGATAAACTTCATGGCGACGTTGTTCCCTTCAACATCATGTTCCGGTTGCGCTTGTCCTGGCGCGTCTCAGAACTGTACCCCATCCTCACACCTTGAAAGCCAAAATGCAGGCAGCATGTCAGGCTTGCTGCTCACACTTTTGCTGTGACCAGTCGCATGCCCATTGTGTGAAAAGCAATGCCTCTTTTAAACATGTGCTGGCTGTGCATCCTGCGACATCCACAGCCTGCAAGGAGGAATACAGCAGCTAGCTGGTTTGCCTGCTCCCCATGCTATAATCCTGTGACTGATGCTGCCACAGAGCTACGATGTGACTGTACTTTGGCTGTGTAGTGGATGTGCAAATAATCATGACAGGAGAGGGGGATGCAGCTTCCAGTGCAGCAGAAATAGATCTTACGGCCACCCTCTGGCTGAAAGTGTAGGTGTCACTTCCCTCCTCTGCACATATTTGATAAGCTGGAATAAAATTGTGTACCACAAATTAATTTCAAAATCCATATCTCCTCAGCCACACCTTTCTGCAGTGATCTCTGTGGCTTAGAAGGGGAGAATAAATTAATAAGCATGAGGGTTTTTACCTCTGCTTGGAGCCTTGGGCTGTCTCACAGTTATCTGAACCTTACAGGTAGAATGCTGATTTTCACCCTCCCAGGGAAACTCTTTCCACCTAAGCTCATGACTCTGCTCTGCTTCTTTTTAACTTGGCAGAAAATGCTCCCCAGCCTGAAGTGTTGCTAAACATGCTTTGAGATGTTTGCAAAAATACTTGTTGGATTTTTGGGTCTGCCAATAATAAAAACAAGGGAAGAGCCCTGTGGTAAGTCTGAAGGTCTGGCTTTCAGGTAAAAGACTGGAAACAAAAGGCTGTGAGTAAAACAAACCAGACATGTCATCTAGCTTAAATTTAAAGACAAGATGATGAAATTATATGGTCTTGCTTAAAACCCCTAAAGCACTTTTGAGAGAGTGATCATGGTCAGTGAAGTCAGAAGAACCCGCAAAGCTGATGGATGAAGAAGGTCACAGTCTGTGGTAAAGGCAAATTTTCCCTGAAGATAGTTTTTCTTAAACCTGGGAGAGCTTGGTGGTGTGCTGAGGCACTCAGCCTGCCCGATACTAATGACTGTTCCCCAGTCTTCACCACAAAATGTTAGAAAATACTCAAATCTAATCACCTTTCTCCAGCTCAACTTCTCACACCACTGAACATGGATAGTATGATAGTGTGTTGTCAAGAAGCCAGAATTTAACATAATTTGACTGCCATTGGGACCCTTTGCCCTTTCTGCTTAGGCACACAGAACACTGAAAGAACTTTGGGTACGCATGTGTTCCCAGGTTCATAGCACTGTCTCTGTTGTTGTTGACATTAGGGCTGATTGTAAGCATCCACAAGCGATTCTGTAGAGTGCTTTGCATTTGTACTCAGTCAATAGCTGTGTAAGAAATTGCTAATTGCTCCAGGAATTGGTAGGCCTTAAACAGAAGAGACCTGCTACAGAAAGGAATACCATTTTTTTTTTTTTTAAATACTTTTTCAACGCATAGAGCATGATGCAGAAAAAGTCTTGCGAGTGATGATCTGAATCATTTTAATATTAACACCGAACAATGAAATTCAAGATATTTAGAGGTTTTGTCTGTATGTTTCAAAAAAGGCATAGTTTCCTCTTTTATTGGATACTGTTGGCTCAGAAAATTATGTTGAAATATCCTTTGTCTGACAACTTATTAATGCATTGCTTAAATAGTTATTTATTTATTTATTTATTTATTTTAGGTTAAGTATTTATATGTATGAACAGATATATCTAAGTATAGTAAAAATTGTGTCCCAGGCAATCCTGACACAACAGCACTTTTTGTTTGGAAGTAGCAGGGCTCAGGCATGTTCATTCCCATTTTGCACGTACCCTTGGGAGGTCAATGTTTCACTTGCCCAGTTTTGATAACCTGTCCAACCTAGTGAGTTCACAACATGTAGGACTAGAAAGAGATTCTTTGATGTGAAGATTTTTCACTCCAAGGGCATAAGAAATGAAGAAAGGGAAAAAGAAATGATGAAGAAGGTGTGTGTCTGTGTGGAAAGTTTATTTGGGAGTAAGGAGATTTGCTGAGAACAGCAGAGGAATTAGCAGAACAGAGGGTTCAAGCTTGGTCCAGGAAAAAAAAAAAAAGTCAAATAGAGCCCAAGGAAGGATGCAGTAGTTTTGAGATTTCTGAAAGACTCATACTCGCTAGGGAAAGAAGTGCTGTTTTTAATATGCATTCAGATTTTGGTGTGTGTAATGTAAATTGTGCCTCATGTCTAAATACACAAGCTGGTTAAAAGGTATAGTAGGCTATTATCAAAACCTCACCGCCCATGATTTGCAGCCTCCAAAGCCTTTATTTCAGTGGAGATGATATCCTGACCTGGTCTGGCTACTGTTTTCAGTGATTGTTACACTGTACTCTAGGATTTTAACCCACACCAGTTAAAATACAAGTAAACTCAAGTGGAAAATATGTTTTAATTCTTGTTGTTGATGTGTTCCACAAATGTGGCGGGACGCTTTACTAAAAGGTCCACTCCAAGATGCTGCAGAGTATACTGAATCATCGCTGAACAAGCCATAATATGTGGCTGTTAACGTCTAAACTCTCTTGGAAAGCTGGTCATACTTTCTTACCGGGATGCATCCTTCCTCCCTGACACTCAGGAGAGAAGGAGCTTCTTGCTGCCATCTATCGATAAACCCACGGAAAGGACAGTCTGAGTCAGACTGCCTTGGTGCAGCTCACAGCCATGAATGCCTGTGCAAATGCTTTCGTCGGTTGTTAATGTTATTTTTAAGCTTTGTTTAAAGAGGTAATAAAGTGTTATTATCCTTACTAATTGAATAAATAAATTAATTGCATTTGATGAAGGGCAAGCAAGAGTTCAGTGTAACCAAGGACTGTGGGGTATGGGAGTTCAGATGCCCCAGAGATGCAGAGAGAAGGTAGAAGGGGGTCTGGGGCTTTTGACAATGAAATTCATGGTGAACTGTAATGAAAGAGCTGGCATAAAGGTCATAGAGGACCATGCATAGGAGCCATGATACAGCCAGATGCAATGCCATGTGAGTAACAGGCACCTCTTCATGAATGCGCTTCTCTTGAGCTGAGGGACTTCTATGGTCATGCCATGGTCTGAAACTTCACTGACCACTGCTGGTGTGCTGGGTGTCTCTGAAAAGCGGGAAGGAACCGTGGGACCAGAGGTGTTTAATATTGGATAATCGTATCAGTAGATGGGGAAACTGAGTCAAAAGACTCCTAATACTTTAATTGGGGAAAGTGCAGAAGTGTATGCTTCATTTTTTGTGCAAATGCCTCTGTGATTTATTGGTGTTTAATTCCCTGAATTGATGTCAAATTTATTTTTCTCTTCCATATAGCTTTGCTATTTTTTTTCTTCCCCTCCATTTAATGACTTTCATATACAGCAAATTTTTGACATTTTTTTCCTTAAATTTCATGGACTGTCTGAAAGCTGTTGTCTCCTATGTGTAAGGAAGAGTCAATAGAGTTTTTAAACCTTATTATCTTTGCTTACAAGGGTTAAAGTGCTGCCAAACAAAATTCAAAGATATTATTTAAACAGGATATGTGTTTCTTGCTATTATCTTAATATCCATGTGAAAATGCTAAAATTAGCAAGATAATATAGAATTGCTAAAAGGCAAAATTCTAGCTTAAAATCTGAAAGTGACACGCTGAATAGTTTAGCCAAGTACAGTTTTCTCTCTTGCAGAGATTTTTAGTATTTTTTTTTTTATTTAATTAAACATAGTAAAGATATCTACAACAACTGTAGTGTACATCTGCAAAAGGAGAATTTTAAAGTAATTTTAATTCCTGCATGGGTCATTAGGGTAGAGAAATAGTGGATATTGCACAGATTGTCTTCATATTGTACTTGTTATCAACAGAGAATGCATGTAGGAAAAAAGGTCTCTTTCAAAAATAACCTAGGGTTTATTTCTGCTGAACAATAGTTAATAAGAGTATTAGCATTTGTGGTCTCATGATTTTTAGTAGGATCACATTATCCCTCAAAGGTTTTGATGAACTTGGCAGCAGACTCTTGGGCTATTACATATAATGGCTCCGTTGTACCAAGCTACCTGCTGAAGAATGCGTTTGGCCAAAATGTAGTTGCTACTGTTCATGATGCATAGTCTAGTCAGTGTGTCTGTCTGATCTCATGAAGGCCCAGCACTAGCTATGCTGGTTACCAGGACCAGCAGGGCAACACAACCTCATAGAGGGGAGGAGGGAGCAGCTTCTCTGGGGCTGAGTTTCCAGGAGACTTAGTGCCAATTGCTGAAAAAGTAAAGCTGGGGTGCAGAGAAGAGAGGCTGCCTCTTGTTGACATGTTAAGGATCACCTCAAGGGTCTCCAGCCACCAAGAGAATAGAGGCTGTCATTAACCCCGGTAACAATATGGTCAGATGCTGCATCTTGCCCTTGCACCTGAGAGAGCAGAGATAAGATTGAAGCTGCATTCTCAACCTTGACTTGAACTTTCATTTGGAAAAAAAAAAAAAAAGTGTTCTTTCATGAATTTGGAAAGATATGGTTTTGGTCAGGTGACTAGGTGGCTGGACTTTGTGGCTTCTTCAGAGGACACCTGAGGTGGTCATTCGCTGGCTGCCCTCACACTAGCATGTGCCACCTATAAACTCGTGCTGCTAGTGGCTCAGCCCACTCTCCTGCATCAAACCTGTTGCTGAGGCATGAAATGTCCTATTTACTGGGGAACACCTGGGCTGCATCTAACCAGGTAAAATGAGCAAGGTGCTGCTGAGGTGTCTCCTTTCTTTTTGGCTTTCTCAGCCCAGCCAGTATAAATCACTCTTAATTGCCTCTCGGATCACAATGTCACCTCTACAGTCTGCCTCAGAAGTTTTCATAGATCCTTATTCAAGTGGAACAACCCACAAAACATTTTGGTTGAGTCTATTTGATTCTAACCAGGGAGAGCAAGTGGGCAGCTGCACAATAATTAAGGTAGGAGAGATCAATTTTTAAGATTGCTTTTTTGTGAGTCTTTTCATTTTGAGCTCCACTAAATTCCTTCCTGAAGATTAAATTTTCCTGGAAAGATTGGAGAAATAATAAAAGAGGGAAAAAAAAAAAGCATGTGTGATAAAAATGCTCTAGGAGCTGCGAGTGAACACTTAGAGGGCTGGAAACCACATTGGGCAGCACAACAGAATGGGAAGGTTGTACTGGGAGAGAACCAAGACCTAGGAAGAGGTCTTGCAAAATGGTAACAAGCATCAAAGTAAGAATGTCAATTTTTATTATTTTTTTTAATGGCACATCTTGCACTGATAATCTACGCATGAGTTTGAAAAGCAAAGTCAAGACCATGATATCTGATGCTGGCACTATACGTTCTTGCTAATGTCTTCCCTTTGTATCTGGTGTTGATGAGATCACTGAAGGAATGCTTTGTTCAGTTATGAAGTTCATAATTTACAGAATAAGTATTAGAAAAAGTTCAGAGCAGAATGAGTGAGTGAAGGTCTAAAAAATGGATCTTCAATGAGTTACTGAAGGTCAGTCTATTTCTCTTATCAAAAAGAAATTTACAGGCTGAACAGTATTTGTAACAGTGAGAACAAACTTTGAGATGTTCAATGTCTGACTTTTGAAAGCAGAAATGTTCAGACTTGAAATAAGTGGAGATCATTACTAAAAAGTGGCTATCCATTGTAACAGATTGTCAACTCTGCAAGGTCTACAATGTCTTTTGGATGCTTTGCTGAATGGGTTAGATTTTTTGTTTTGCTTCTTTTTTATGTATTTATTTTTAACTAATAATGTTACCAGTTAGTTATCAGTTAACGTTATTAGGTCAATCCTAAATGGTTAAACAATTCTTTTTTAGATGGACACTTCCTGTTTCAAGATATGTGATAGAAAATAATTTTTTTTTTTTCTCAGTGCACAGGAAAAAGCAAGGTTGTACTTCCATTAAATTTTTTTTTTTTTTAGGTTAGGTACCATATTGTCTGACCATGCAAGCATTTTACATAAAGGCATTGTAGAATCACAATATTGGAATCTGAGAACCATAGTACTAGAAATTTTACCTCTAAGCTAACTGGAGGTGTTTTATATCAGAGTAGTAGTATTTGACACTGCTCGTGTTTTTCATTTGATCTTCATTTATCATTACAGTTTCTAAGGAACTTACACACATTAACGATTTTCTCTTGCATACATTCTGTTACATATGAAGGGGATGATCAGCATTGTGTGACAGACTATTCCAGATGAGAATAACTTGGTGTCTTGTGAACTTTATCTGAGGTCAATGCAGAGAGCAGAGGGCAGGTCATAAAAATGCATATTCAGGGCTGCTAATGCAGTGAAGTGGTAATTAATTTCACCTTTTGGGTATTCTTATTCCATTCTTTTCTTAGGGAATTATTTTATCAATCTATCAGAGTGAAGAGTTCCCCTCCCCTGCCCCGCAGTGGTCTTAAGGTGGAGAGGAATGCAGGTAAATATTGTTCAGTTTTGCTTGATACAGAACACTGAATGAAATAAAAGGAAAGACATTCACTTCAAGACACCCTCAAACTCTTAAAACCTAACCAGAAAGAATCCATTTTGATTAGTTGTCATTTTTATTTATTGTTCTTCTTCCTGAATTACATGAACTTTCAAAACATTTCAAATGTGATTTTTTTCCTTTTTTTTTTTTTTTACATTATTTTGATCCTTTCCCAATTATCTTATTTAGAAACGAATCAGATACCATTTTTTTTTTTCTGAACTGATGATTTTATCCTAATCTACAGACAACATTCATTCATTGTGACAAAATTCCAGTTTTACTTCTGTTTTACTTTATTTACACTAATTTATTTGTCAGGCTCTCTTTTTTAAAAACATAGATGAATCTTGTACTTAATTGTATTTAAAGACTGTTTAATGTCACTGAACTATGAGTTATTACACTGGTGTGTACAACATTTTACCATTTATGTAGCCAAGGCTTCATGCAATTGTAAGAAAGCTTGCTTTTACAGAAAGAACATTATAAACATTGTAAAATAAGTTAGGGCAACAACAGACACTTATTTCAGTAGAAACATGAACTATGGAAGCCTGATGACATGGCTTTTAGTTTATAAAATATATGCATCACTTCTGTTTGTGTAGTTGTGATCTGTTCAATATCTATCTCTTATACAGGCAGATCCCCCCCCTAAAATGTAAGGGTAAGTCTGCCTTTTTGACAAGTTATCTCTGTAATGTGCTGCTACCTTTACAAGAGTACGTTCTATACCAGAAGAAAACACTCTTGTTTGTATTGTTTGTGTTTTGAGCAAATACCTTTTAGATTTATAACCATTTCTAGAATGTTTATAATGAAGCTACCTACCACATGCTCCCTACATGGTATGAATCATAGTACCACAAAGTGTACATTTTGTTTATTCAAAATAAACTTTTTTTTTTTTTTTAAAAAAAGCCAAGCAATACAAAATCTACAAAAGTTCCTTCCAGAATCACGTGTTCCTTTAGAATGAGTACACTTGGGTTTATGGCTAAGAGGGTGGATTCCCTTTTGATTTCATTAGAAGAAAGCAGATTACATATTAATTTCCTTAATTAGTTTGAATATTTCATTTCACTGAGAAAGCAATCAAAATTTAACCACATAAGCAACTGCTAGTCAAGAGTTACACCCATGAAATTAATTGGAGAGTTTCCCACAACAGAGTGTAAAGAAAAAATCAGGATCAAAATAATAGGAATTATATGAACAAAATAATCACTTTTGGTATCAATATTGAAGGCTACTGATCACATACTTGCAGAAAATAACACATTTTGTATTATTAGCTCCCTGATTATCATTTATCACATACAGAATATGAAAGACAGAATGGATGTTGTCACCTATGAAAGACAAAAAGTAAGAGTTCAGCTCAGCAAAACACAATGTGCTACATCCTTATTTAAGGAAGAAAGTCTGATTTTTTTTTTTTTAATTGCCTCACCTTATTTGCTTGTTCCATGTGTTTGCATGTACACATGTGTGCATGACTCTTGTAGCAAATCAAAATGTATGGAATTAAGAGGGTGATATAAGGTGCCCCAGAGAGGTTACCTAAATTATTTTAAGTTTATTAAGAAGCTGTTCACAATCTACAAGCATTGGTGAAGGTATTCATGCAGAAGGTTCTAAAATGATATTCACCATAAAAATGGATATACTTTTGGTTCTCTAATTTCATTGCTTGTGGCCAGTTTAAAAATGATGTGAAGTCTCTGAAATGGTGACATTCTTATGTCACTTTGAGGTAATTTAAAACAGCTATTAAATGCGATTTATGAATCAAGTGACTTGGCTACTGGATTTCATTGTTCAACTCCAGCCACTAAGAGTCTTTTCAAAAAAAAAAAAAAAGGTATTTCCTGTGTGAATAAAAAAGTTAATTGATTTATACATATATAATCCATTTATATACACCCATGTGTCAGAACAAATGAAACAATTTCATCTGCACAGAATTTATACTTTTTATTTTTATTTTATTTTATTTTATTTTTAATCTTCTCTAAGTTGCTTTCTATTCAGTTTAGAGATTGAATGTTTTGCTTTCTCCAAATGCCAATGCTTAATGTTAAGGCTTTCCATGCCCAATCAGAAATAAATGCTTACTGTGGAAAGGCAGTGCCAGGAAGGTATGGATGCGCTGTGGCTCCAAGGGAGTTACAGGCATTAGCCCCAGGCAGGTGTGGCACTGCCACCTGATGTAATTTTAGCCAGGCAGCAGTGCAAAACAACTTGCCCTCCCCTTCACATGCTATGGCTTTGCAATAATCTTTTGCCACAAAATGAAATACTTCCTTACAGACCTTAAAATGAGAAGTTTTTCTACATGGTAATACTTCCCTTCATTGCTACTTTACCTTAGAAAGTACAAGCAAGGTGACATACAAAAATTGAATACAGCAATTTTAGACAGCCAAATAATCCGCTACTGAAGATAATACAAAGGTATTTTTTTTTTTCTTTTACAGCTATTTATGCTGATAGTTGCCTTGGTAGATCATCATTTCTTTATACAAGCATGTCAGATCTGTCTCAGTAATTTCAAAGTTGGTATGTCTGCCAGACGGGAGCCATTAAGCACTCCAGAAGTCTAAGAGAAAAGTAAGAGAAATGCTCTTCATATCCTTTCTGTTTATAAGGATTAACTGTATGCATACTTTTCTTTATCTCCTGCAGTCATGCCTTGATGTGTGTTGTATGGATTAGCAAAACATCAGATTATCAGAGGTGCTATGCTTTGCTGGTGAGTTTTAGGTGAAACATGTACAATGTTCTGTGCTGTTTGCATCCTTTTTGTCATTCGTACTGAGGTGACATGAAGCACCCAAATTGTCTCTGATTGCTCAGTGCTGGAGGAGGCCACTCTTGTTTTGTGCCAGATGACACCATTACTTTTGGGTATTCTTTTTTTTTTTCTTTTTTTTTCCTGTCTCTGGCAAAAACAGGGAAAACACAAGTTAGGGAACTGCATGCAGCCTCCTTGTAGAAATTACTCCAAAGCACTCCAAAAGCTGTGAGAGCGTCTGTGGTGAAACACTCCACCCTGAGGGACTCCTGGGCAATGGCTGGTTTTCCAGACTTTTCCAGGGCATAGTCTCGGGCCACTAGAAAAGAATGGAGTTAACACTGAATTTTTAAAGGACTGACTAAAAAAGACATTAAAAAAATAGGGAAAGGGAAGTGACGTTTGGTAAACATTCATTCTACTTAAAGGAGTTGTGGTTATATATATCGTGGTTACATATTTATATGTAAGGGATGGAAAATAAATGATAAATGCAACGGCCTATATTAGAAATGTTAAATATATTGATGGCTGCTGAGTTTGTTTAGAGGACTAATCAAATATCAGTGATTACTTCATTTAAAAGCCACCCAAAGGTTTTCTAATGTATCTGAGGAATAAAAGAGCCTCTATCAGATACACAGCTGTTCTTATAAACAAATAATATTGCAGAGAGGCAAGTTATTCAGTAGCTGATCCTATTCTGAAGCAAGGTTATATCTCCATCATATATGGTGTGGTAGGTAGATTACCAATTGCAGTAAAGGGAGCTATGAGACATTATCTATTAAAACCAGGCATTTTCAAATCTACAGATTTTGATGGCACATACATAGACCTTTTAGAGGAACTCAGGGTATATTTCTTATTCCAAACTACATTTCTTCAGCCACAAACTCAAAGGATGTTAAAATAATACAACTACTTAATATTTGAAAAAAAGTAAGAAAACAAACAAACAGACAAAAACCTGACATTCAGTAATGCCTGTGGCCTGACCATGAAGAAAACATATGGTTGCTGAGAATACTATCCTAGTCTCCATCAATTGGCCTCCAAGCCAGAAAATGCTCCCTTCTTCTCCATTCCTATCTCCATCAAAATCCAGCAGCTTTAAACTGAAGGTAGAAACCTCCAATCTCTAAGATGCAGGTTTCTCCATATAAGGGTAATTCAATGTTTCAAGAAATTTCCAGTTCCAATGCACTGGAAGTACAATACAAATTATTTCCTAAAGGTGTTTGTTTTGATCCAGATTCTGCAAAGTAAGTGTGTTGATTTTAGTGTTTGTAGTGTTTTTTTTTTTTTTCTTTGAAATCTATGGTTTTACAAATTCTATTTCCCTCTTTTTTTGAAGATCCACAGGTAAAATATGTATTGCACTCAGCATGTTTTTGACACTTGCAGCTCTAAGTAGAGTAGAACAGTAAGTAGAACTGAATCTTCTGCTTCAGACTATTCTCCAGCTTCAGCTCATTGGCCAGAAAGATCTGGAAGAATTTACAAGGGTTTTTTTTTTTTTTTTTTTTTCTTTCCTTTCATCTGAACCTTCAAAATATGGTCAGATGACAAGGTAAGCTAAGAAGGTTGTATTCACTGGTGAAATAACACTGAGAATCCTCAGCCTGGTGTCCTTGTATTCTCAGGGCCACAATGATCATTACTTGAGGCTTTGGGTAGCTGGTTTCTTTAGGTTTGGCTGGCAGGAGCTTTGTCTTGGCTCTGAAGGGAGTGGGGCTTCTGTAAATGACTTTTGGATGTCATATTATTGCTTTGCCTTAGGCATCGATGTCTCTTATTTGTTGACCAAAAAATCTGATTATTTATCTGAGAAATGAAAAACTTCTAAGTCAAGCGGCAGGACTCTGTATCGGTGTGTCTGCAGGAAATTACGATGTACAAATTACTTTATAAAAATTTTGAACATGCATACATTACTGAAGCTTTAGATTTAGTTGTACTCTACCATGAAAGTCATAAACAAATGTCGAAGTTGTACATTTCATTGTTCAGCGTGCTGTGCATCAGCAGTGATCTGAAGGCCACACTCTCAATATAGGTAATGTAGTGGCTTCATATTTGTTTAAGCTTGGTGAACTTGGTATGAATTTGGAGTTTTCTGTGTTTTGTGTAGTCACTTGATGAGTTGGCTGTTTTCTACTCCTATTTCAATAGTCTTTGTTACTTTCCGTACCATTGCAAGAGAATTCTGTGTGTGATAACTAGACCACCATTGCTATTGGTAAGAATTGCTGTTCATGGACATTCTTTCCAATACACTTGTTAATATTCTTTGAGAGCAAATAGAAGTGAATTCCTGAAACAAATTTCTTTAGTTTCTTGACACCTTGTAGAAGAAGTAGTGCTAAACAATCTTTGATCATAAGGGTTCAGTTTTTACTTAACAGAAGTGTGTGTGTGGGAAAGCATTGAGTAATATTTATTGCTTGAAAGATGAGAAAATATATGAAAAGCTGTGATCTAGTACAAGAGAACATGAATCATGCTTCTTTTCTTTTTTCTTTTTTCTTTTTTCTTTTTTTTTTCCTAAATCTAGTATGAAAAAAAAGAGAAACCAGATAGACTTATTGTTAGTCATTGGATAAACTTGAATGCCAGGCTTCCAATCAGTTTTACAAAAATTACTACAGCTTGAAGACTGTGTGAGAACACTCTAAGCTTATTAATATATCTCATTTAATACAGGATAGAAAATTATCCCAGAATGACTTCACATCAATTACTGTTTATTGAGACATTTTTTTGGTTTAAAAAGGTACATGAAAAAAATAGGCTTGTCATCTTAAAAAAATAATAATAATAACAAATGTCCCTTCTCATTACTTTCACTATTCACTGAAGCATGTTAAAGTTATTATGACTTTTTTTTTTCTGTTGAAGGTAGTATTTGACATACTAAATTATGCAATAGATCTTTAAATGATGTGATTAAGTGTTTTGTAAAAGTAAGTCTGCCAACTGTATGCAGGCTACTTTACCTTGCATGCTTGATTCAGATACATTTTAATTTAGGTACAGCCAAAGGTAACTGCTTGACTACATAAACTCTAATTGACTGATGCACGTATTTATATTCCTGGATCACTGATCAAGGGTAGTTAATCAACAAAACCAAAGTCCTGCTTAATTTGAGTCTGAGAGTCTAAAATCTGTTGTGACGGTAGCCCTGCCCTCTGCTGTGCCTGTACTACTTACTGCCTGTGAGGCTGATGGGAAGGACTTTGTCGTGGTATCGTAGTACAAGAGCTGTTTTGGTAATGTTTAAATCAGGAAGCTGCTACAGTCCTGATGCAATAACTGTAGTGGTATGGTTTTTGGACTCATCAACAAGTGGAGCCCACTATGCAAATCTGACTTCTTCATAAGGATACCTCTCGTTTGGCAAAACGGTCATAGCTGTGGAACTTTGCTGAACACAGGGCTCTGAAATCAGAGCTTTGCTGTTCTGAGCTCCTTCAGAAGTTTTGCTTTGTACTCTTCACATTTAATTTTAAAGAAAATATCTGTTACAAATGCCTGTTTATCTGCTCTGGTTTTAAGCACCGTAGAAGTAATCCAGAGGAAAAATATGTTAAACTAACAGTATGGGTCTGACTGAATTTGGGAAGTGAAGGGATAAGGCTCAAACAATTCTCATTTTTATGCTGAACCATTGTATCTCATTTAGTGTATGAAACTTCCCTCTCTGACAGACCATAATAGCTGCAATAACAACTTTTAATGAGATAAAGACTGTTTCAGCCTTGACTGTAAACGTTTCTTACTCAGTTTATGCTCTCCTGCATTGGCTATATCCTTGAGATGCATCCTTTTGTGTAAAACAGGTTTAGAGAGTAGATTGAAAAAGAAACTATAAAAGGTATATACTAAGAGGACTTTGAATTTCAGCCTTAACTGTTTTGCTAGTATTTCGGATGATGGAAAATTACACTTGAGCACTCTTTCATTGCAAATGTGATTTTTGACTAAATGAAGATAGGTACTTTCCCAAGGAGGAGAGGCTGATCTACAAAGGACAGATAAACTATAAGGTGCACAACTGTTCCTGGAAATGCTGCAACACTGTTTCCAAACTGGGACCAAAATATTTGGATTTTTTAGGCTCTCTCACTTCATATATATAATCCAACGTTTAGGTTATGGCCATAACCTACAAATTGAATTCAGATTCATTGGAGAACCTAAGAAAGAAATATAAGAATACATATACATCATGAGAAAATGGGTAGCAATGAATTTTACCAGCAGTGACTGCTGTGCACAAACTTTTGTGCTCAGAGGGGCTGTTGGAGAGTGAATTAGATTTGATAGTGAAAAGCTGGAAGTGCTCTGAGTGCTGAAGCTATCTATCATGAGAATAAAATTCTTGGGTTTGTATATTGGTCTGACTTAATAAATGGAACTGGAGTACAAAACTTACTGCTGCAGGAGCTGTGATTTGCAACAGACTTCTTTTTGCTTCAATAGAAATGTATGGGGAAACTGGCTCAAACTTTCCTGATAACTCAGAGCTTGTTCATCTCGTTAGATGAGTAAGAAAAGTTAGCATGTCCTTGGTGTTGAATAGGCTTTGACCAGGCAAGCCAGCTTTGATCAAAAAGCCATTTGAACGTTGGAATGGGGCTATGCTGGAGCCAATAGCCTGTTATTTTTGTACTATCTGCTTAGCTTTCCCAACAGAGATTTTTCTGGGAAGATTTTTACTGTTCTTGAAGACAGCCCTGTCCTTCTGGAATTCATTTGTAGAAAAGCCAGCATAATTTTTCTGGGTGTCTCTACAAATATTGTCTCTTAGGAGAGAGAATTTGTCTCTTAGGAAGAGTTGTAGTTATAAACTCAAAGATTTAAAAAAAAAAAAACAAAAAACACCATGAGCTAATGTTATGCTTAATGACAGTTTGGAATCACAGAATGTCACTGATATTATAAAGAGAAGTGAAATAGTTTACTGGGATGGCCCACTTTTTCAATAATAAGCTTAATTCAGTGAGCTTTAAATATTGTACATTAAAGGTTTCAATTTTTTATTTTTATTTTTTTTGTAAAAAAAGAAGAAAAAGGATTATTTGATTATTTTATCCAGTCATGTTTGTTCACTATGTAACTTAAAAATGAAAACTCACAAACCATGGAATCATTCTAGTCAAGAATAAGTGGTAATTGTGCTGTCATGGACCTCTGAGAAGTAGATTAATATAGACGATTTCATGGGGTCTCTCTTACTCCTTCATGGTCACAGTTCATAGATGCTGAGAGCAAGAGAGCATTCAACCAATTTAAACCTGAAGCTGAGTAAAAAATGCATACATTTTTTACAATATGTAATTAACCTTTATCATGCATTGCTCTGAGATATCATTGCAGCCAGATGGTAAATAGGAGTCAAAAAAAAAATCTTAAACTTTTATACATCTCCTCATACTATTTACAGTTGCATTAAAAGTGGGAATTATGGAAGGGATATAAATATTCCTGTGTCCACTTGTTTACACAATGGAAAGAAGACATAAAATTGGTTAGTTTCAAGCTTTCTGTCTGTCTTTCTGTCTGTCTTTCTGTCTGTCTTTCTGTCTGTCTTTCTCTCTTGAAAGCCATGCATTGTTGTATATGAGACAAATGTTCCAGGTCTGTGTGCCAAATTCTGTGCTCCTTAATTGAGCGATGGCTTTTGCCTGACAAAGGCCCGTGGAATTCAGCCCAGTTACGTTATTTTTGTTTCATGCCATGCTGTGTGCTGTAAATTAGGATGCAGTATTATGACAATGCAAGTCCTAAAAAATTCATCTCTTTTCATGGGTAGCAAATTATATCTCTTGCCCATCATTAACCAGCAAACAGCCACTCATGTTCAGTATTCTAATCACCACTGAACAGTTTGACACATCTTTAAACAGCCATTTTAGTGTGTTGGGCTTAAAAGACTTGTTGTTGCTGACTGAGCAATTGCACAGCTGGCTGGCTGGCTGTACTTGGAGCAGTAATGTAGCTGGAGCACAGCTGTGGTGAAGTAAGTCATGCAAAAATACTGACTTTTAGGGTTGGCCTGGTTTGTGATTGAATGAGGAATATGTTCTAAGTTCAGGAAGACAGAGATTTTTATCAATGTGGTAATAATACAGTACTAGAGTTCATGGAAGATCTACAATTTTTTTTTTCTGTGATGAATGGTTTCAAACAACCAGTTCAGAATGTGGCCGTTTTATACTACTGAAACAAATAAATTTGGAGTTGTCTTGTATATATGCTGTCTATACAGCAGCTGAGTATTTCTTGTGCTAAGCACCAAATTCCACCAAAGATCTCTGTGCATTGCTTCTAAGTGAGATGCTTTGCATTGAGGTTAACCCACACTGCTGAGAGGATTGTTGTTGTTGCAAGGAAACAGTAGAGAAAAACTGGATGGGGGAAAAGCATAGATTTTTAGCCTAAGGCTTATTGTAAAGAAAAAAGGAGTCAACTGATTCTTAAAGTACTGTTTTGTAATAGAATATACAATCTGTTTTAGGCTTAAATAACTTTTTTATTTTCCAAAGCATGTAATAGTTTTGATGATTTTAATGTTTTCCCAAGGTTTTAGTTAACTAAATTGGTAAAATCTTTTTAATACCTCGGGCTATTCCATCAACTTAACAACTATCCCATGAATCTGTCTGGGAATGTGTGAAAATATAGCTAGATTTTGGAACAGAGAGAAGCTCCCACTAATTTCAGAAACAACCTTCAGATCTTGACAAAGGTTCTTAAGTCTAAACAAAGTCATTTTGTTTTTTGCATTTTTGTATGATATTTGGACTTCTTAAAATTGTTGCAGATGACCTAAAAGGAATAGAAATGCAAAGAAATCTGCTGTGAGGATGACACATGCTTCATCATGCCGAGGATGGCACACCACTGAAATCTGGTTAGAAAGCAGAAGACCCCTGGAGGGGTGACAACCATCCAAAAAGGACTGTAGTGGTTTTACCCTGCCGGGCAGCTGAACTCCACCACAGCCGCTCTCTCACTCCCCCTCCTCAAAGAAGAGGAGGAGAAGAAAGTATGATGTAAGGAAACAGGGTCTCTCGCAGGTTGAGATAAGGGTAGTTTTAATTAAAGAGAAAAAAAAGGAAAGAACAAGAGAAGGCCGCGCGGAAGCACAGAGGGGAAAGGGGAAAAAATTATTCTCTACTTCCCCATCAGCGAGCGGTGTTCGGCCACGTCTTGGGAAGCAGGGCCTTAATACGTGTAGCGGTTGTTCGGGAGGACAGACGTCTTCACAACGAGAGCCCCCCCCCTCCTTCCCTTTCCCAGCTTTTATTGCTGAGTGTGACATCATATGGTATGGAATATCCCTTTGGTTGCTTTAGGTCAGCTGCCCTGGCCATGTCCCCTCCCCACTTCTTGCCCACCCCCACCTACTGGCTTCGGGGGGGTCTGGAGAGAGTCCTGGTGCTGTGCCAGCACTGCTCGGCAGTAGCCAAAACACTGGTGTGATACCAGCGCTGTTCTAGCTACAAGTGCAGAGTACAATGCTATATGGGCTGCTGCAGGGAAAGTTAACTCTATCCCAGCCAGACCCAGTACAAACTCCACCCCTTATTCCATAACATTTGTGTCACACTCAAGGTTCCACATATGTTAGTATATTTGTGTTCTTTTCACCGTTGTTCCCTGTCCCTTTAACAGATATATAGTTAGGGACTTCTTTCCATCCTATAGGCCTCCCCCCAAAATGTCAATAAGAACTGTTGATGTTTTCAGTCTCGTCTGCTGTGATGGTCACTCAGGACAGGAGGAGCAGGGTTTCTGGACGCCAGCACCAGCTTAGCTCGAGTCACTGCTATGCTTGCCCGGTTCCTTGCAACATTGACTTGTTGGTTCTGTAGTGTCTTCCTGCAACACACAACTTAACTTACAGATTAATTTTCTCCTAGGGTTAAATCTCCTTGAGGTACACACCTGATATCCCCATCCTTCTGCATCACCCACCAAGTGTACCCAGGTCCTTGGGCAAAGACAACCCCACGAATGGGTTTGCCTTTTCCCAAGGTAGAAGCGACCCACACCGCCTTCCCCAGCCACTTCCCTACATGCACTACAGGGACCTTAGCTCCTCCCACAGTGTGTAGGGGTTTTGTTTCGGCAGGACCGGGATGGTTGTCAGCCAGGTTGTCAACCAGGGGTGATGGTTGTAGACCCCTGGAGGGCTCTAAACAGGTAATAAAATAATTATTTTTTAAAGTGGAGGAAAAGTTTGTTGAACATTTAAGCTTCTGTAGGAGTACTTCAGCTGTAGAAAATATGGATAAACTTCTGTGGTTATTAGCCCGGAGAGAGCTGTCAATCTTGTTGACTCCCTTGAACTACTCACTGCAGACCCAATTACAGTAGTTGCCAGTGTTGTTGCGTATACTCTAGGGACATGAAAGGGCTTTGGCTTAAATTTCATTTCAAAAAATAATTCTTTTCAGTAATAACCACCACCAAGTCAGAAAGGAATAAGAGAAAAACAGTGTGTGCATACAAATTCTGGAGTGCAAAGAGCTCCACAAGACCATGCTCAGGAAATGCTTCTGTAACTTCCATTCTGGGACATCATCTCTCCTAGCTGTGCCAATATGAAATGAAAGTATCACAAACAAAGCAACAAGTTACCACAAAAGGTGTAGTAAGAGCAGAGCCAGAGAGCAGAGGAGAAAGGGAAACTTCAGGAGGGTCAGGAAAGAGGAAGGGAGTCAAAGTAGGGAGCAAACAAAGAGTACCTCCAGGGCTGGAATACATTTTAGCTATTCAGTACAATGTTTGGCTTCCCGCAGCTTGGTTTCTCACCAGTGACTCACGATCCCCCATTCCTGTTGAAGACTGGAGACTCAGCAAGGGCTTCTTTTTCTCAGCCTATTCAGGCACTCGTTGTTCTGCCCTTGGCTCCCAAGTGCAGCAGGATTGGAAATGCTCTTGCTCCATGGGGGTGTTGAGCACGTGATTCTGGATCCTGCCTTTGAAACCTGCTTGAAGAGAAATACAAGCAAGATGTAGGCAGGAGACTTGTTTCAGTAACTGGCAGTGAGAAAGGAATGAAGAAGGAGCAGTCATTTATTATTAGCTATTGTAATTATTGCAATTAACTATAATAGTCACCAAAACTCTGGTCTTCTGGCTACAGCAGAAGAAAGCATTTCTTGGGCTTTCATAAGAAAACTGCTCTATGAGATATTGGTAGATTTTGTTCATTTGTCCCTACCTTCATGCCCTAACAAAGCACTGTGCTCAGTTCAGCAGTGTTTATAAAGCGTTAGAATCCTGGGATGAATGCAACCAGATAAACATTAAAGATATTTCTGAAAGAGCCACGTATTTCCATTTGAAATGGGTGGTGTTTAGTGCTCTGAAGTCTGTTGAGAACATGACTGGGACAAATATTGGCACAATAAGGGTGTGAGGCACTGTTGAGAAGTGTGGTAAGAAACAGGCCTAACCATAACTAAGATTTTCTAAGCTTACATGGTGAACATATCACAAGGTAGGGTGGCATAACAGAATAGCACAGCTTCTCTATTCCTGACTTTGCAGGAGATGGTAGCCAGCACCTGTATTTATATTCATATATAAATGTTTCATCTTTATGTCTTAGTTGTAAATACTTATCCATGAACTTTATCCATAATTTGTTTCTGTTGCTCGTCAGTGGGCAAATGAGTTTTTGTAGATTAATGCAGGTTAAATAATAAAATTCATGGCATTGAACACTACCTGATGAGGAATAATTTCACTGTTAGCTATATAGGTTTATTATTATCAGATAATTCAATGGTATTAGATCTACTTGCATAAAAAGTCATTAGTACCAAGAATTAATTATTAAAGTGCTTAAAGCCTGAATTAGATTTAGTAGGAGAGGACTAGGATAATGTATTATTAGTTAAGATGGTGAGAGGTTATTACTTGTAGTAGTGCAGCTCTGCACATCTTTGCTGGAAAGAGAGGGAAAATTTGTCCCTAGAGATGGAAAACTCCCTAAATTTGATGAAGTTAAATGAGTAAGAATTTTCTTGCTATTCAGATGAAATAAAGCTCCTAACAAAATAAGTGCCTGACACATCACTGGCTGATAAATGCCCAAGAAATTTAGACCTATCTTCCTGCATGTAGTACGATTTAATATCGTATTCCTAAATATCTTTTTTCTAATTCATTGTTTCGTAAAAATAATCTTTTCAACAACAAACTTAAATGGTGTTTGATCTTAAAATTGTAAGGAGTATTTGTTTTGCCTGAAGACATAATGTTAAAAGGACTAGTTGTCTTACAAAACTTAACAGTTACTCTTGGAATATGAAGGCCTCTTTAAAAACTAATGCTTAAGATCCTTGGTTAATTATATATGCTTGAGTTTTTGGGAATACAATGAGTAGTAAAATATAAATACAACTAAAACTAATGTACTTTATTAGTTTGAAATTTATCAAGGTAGAATAGAAAGTGGGCATCTATTTTAATCTAAGTGCTTTAATACTTTCAGAAACCTTATTTTTTGACTATGTCAAATATTGAAAGAATTGGCAGAAGAAGTGGATGAATGGCCTTGAAACTGTGAAGCCATAAAAAGACCATTAATGGCATTTTCGGAATAGGACATGAAGCTTTATTCTTGCTATACAGCATGCATGCAACTCCCAGAAGGTGTGGTTCAAGCAGAGATTATAAAGTTCCAGCCTATCCGTACTACCTTACCAGGAGAACATGGTGGGAAATGAATTATATGTTTCTTCAGCTACAATGTCTTAATTAGGTATATGTGAGGAACTTATTTACATGAAGAAAATATAAAATGCTGACTTGTTCAATTTATAAATCTTTGGCAGTTCATCTAGTATTTCCACATTAAGTATTTTCAAATAAACTAATAATATTTTCAGAAATCCCTACTGAAATTCTTAAACTGATGTATGGAAGAAAAATATAAATGTTACTTCAGAAAACTGATAAAGCACTACTGTTGGGTTCAGGTTTGAATCTTTCCATCTAGGAACAATGAAATTTGTTTAGCCACCATGTAATTGGACTTTGTTCTGGTAACAAACAGTACTTGGCAGGAAAATGCTGCCATTATCCTAGCAATGTGTGGTACATGCTGTCCCTTCTTGGCTGTTTTCTGAAGCAGTAAGCAGTAAATTGTCCTTGTGTCTGATGGTTTTGCTGCTAGGTCTATATAACTTCAGGCCAGTGACCATTTCCATGCCCTTTTCTTGACTTGTCCTAAAATGGAGAAGAAATAGAGGCACGGAATTAGTTGCAATGACCTCACAAAGCTTGAGGTACCTTCAATAGAAAGCTATGAGGAAGGTTGTCTATGAGTATCCCATGAACAAGAATAGGAGGAAGGGTAATTTCAATTGTTTTCTTCACAGACAGCAGATGTGGGAAGGAGGCCTGCTTATGAGATATTTCAAGTGAGGTCTATAGAAATAATTTCAGTTAACCCATATTTACTTCAATTTAGTGGGAACAGATTCTAGCCCACGGATGTTGATCTTTGAGTGAGAACTTCAGAGGAAAAAAAATGCATCTCAGCTTTAGATAGGAAATGTATTGATCTCAGGTTAAATAAAAGAATTTGTGAGAAGAGGACAGAGTGCAATACTGACAACAGGATCAACTTTTTGCTGTTAAATGTGTTTCTTTTGTCAGTTCCTTCAATTTTGACACGTTAAAATGCTTTGCTGGAATGGGAATTCGTATTCTCAAGGTAACCTTTTAACTCTGTGGTATAAAACCATGCTTCAGGTTGTTGTTTTTTTGAAGGCATGGCATTTTGCAATTTATACTTGATGCTACATTAAGTGGTGGCAGTTAATGTATGCTGAAATACAGGAAAGTTTTAATTCCATGTTTGATGTATGGCGAAATTTGCAAAATTTAAGTGGCTGTGAACCAGTTAGACTTGGTAAGAGAGACTGTAGCATAGGTAGTAAATAACATAGTTTTGAAACAGCTGGTACAAGTCTGGGGGATTTTTGAGAATGGCAGTCTTGAATATTGTTTTTGTTAATGACTGTCAGTGTTGCAGTTTGATTAAATACACATTTGCATTTGAAATAACCATATCTGTATAGAGTTCATAAACTTAATATAGGTTGGTGTCAGGTTTCTTGCTTCATTAAAATTTTCTGCAACATATCTATTATCAAGGAAGCCAAAAAAAGTGCTGGGTTTTGGAGTCTCAGTTCCTCAAAAACTACTGAAAATTGCCAGATAGAAGATATTGTAATTTTATGTCCTTGATTTTCTACAGGAATAGGCACATGTTCCACAGCAATTTTTTTCTTATATCCTTTCTTGAGTTCAACACTGATGGAATAACTAAGCTTCTTTCCAATATATTAGCACAGTTAATGATTTCTCTGCTCTAGGTAGATAAAATTAAAGACTCATTGACAATTATAGGTATAAATTACCTCAGATCTTAATATAATTCTAATTTTAAATTTGGATTTCAGGGTCCAAAAACTTGTTTCCTTTCCTCTCCCTCACAGCTTGTGTCTGTGTTTGTGTATGGAAATACAATGCAAACCTTCAGAAACAAACCCCAAACCTGAAGAAATCAGAACATGTTTAGATGGCTTGAATCATACCCCACTCTGAATATAGCTGCAGCAGTCTGCTCTTATGCAGCTGACTTTGATTATAACTCTGATCCCATCTTTACCTAGTCTCCCTCCCGTATTAATGTGTCAATTCAAGTACTCTTTACTCTTGTCCTACATTTGATTAAAAAAAAAAAAAAAGAAAAAAGAAAAAAAAAGAAAAAAGAAAAAAAAAAGAAACATCTGGGCTACATAATTTTAGAACAGTCTTCATTAGTAATGATGACCTTGGTTGACCTTATTTTTGGTTTGAAAAATGTTCATGCCAGACAGTCGAGTAAGCTAAAGACCTATTTTCTAACAGAACATAGAAATGAGAACATAATTTTAGGAAAAGGAGAGTGAGCACCATCTCAAATCAATTTGTAACATTCAATCAGAGAAGAGGGCAGAGACAACATGAGGCATGTGGAATCCAGCAGTTGTGCCTGAAGACATGCCGCCTTCAAAAACATCTCTACAAATAGAATAGATTATTTTCACTTACCCACATTTTCCCTCACCTTGCTATATATTGCCAGTTGGAAGCAACGTGCATCTCAATGTAATGGTGAGGCTGTATAGTGGAGAATTCAGATACACAAAGTAATGCAGGAATGTAAAAATAAGCAAGGTCCTCACACTCGTCCACCATGAAAGCTGCAGGCATACAAAGAACCCTGTGCCCCCAAGCAAGGGGCTTGTGAGGATGATGTCAGGGGGAAAGGAGATCCAAACTTGCACAACCATGCTGTTCCAATGTGGGAAAAGTTGCACTGGGTCAGACAGTCTGCTCTGTCTCTATAATCCCCAAATTAGACCCTTGAAACACAGAGCTTCCTATTTCAGGGTGGCAATGATCGTAAAATGTATTTTGTAGTCAACTGCAAACAATTGCTTTCCTGGTCTTTGGAAGATAAATACTAGCCCCAGATGTGAAGGTGGGAGGCATATTGTCAGAAGCTGTGAAGAAGATTTTCTCTGAGGCCAATTATAGCAGAATGGTTGAGGTTTTCCTTTCTTTTTGTTTTCCTCCCCTTAAAGATCTAATCAGACTTTGAGGATTTAGAAAGAGGAAAACAGAAAATCGCAGATGAGTGCCAAGTCCCAGCTTTCCTAAATTTACAGTTGCTGTTGTTTATTGCTTTAGTTTGTGGACCCTTCTAGGCAGTGGGCCACCAAAACGCCCTTCTTTACTGATGTGTGGGAGACCTTCTTGCACTGAAACACTTCTGTCTTTTTCCTTTTCTAGTAACTTTAACCTTAGCAAAAAATTAGTTCATTAATAAATGAAGAGGAGTGAATTAATTATGAATTTAAAATGGCAAAGATTGAGACTCCCTGCAAAATTTCTTTATTATACGTGCACATACAAATTAGAAAGAGGAAAGGATCATCTAGAAATAATTGTGGGGGTGGAGGGGAAGGGGGGAGTATGTGAGGGAAAACTTGATGTAGCAGCACTCAGGAATTGCCACTCTGGACAATTTATGGTGTGCAGTTTTGGGGAGACAGTTAATCAAATTGTGGGCTATTTTTGAAGAGCTTCCAGGGGCAAATTCAGATGTGCATTGAGGATGAACTGCGTACTTTGATTTCTCCTTCCTCTTCTTCCATGCCTGTATCTCTTGCATCCTGCTGTGGGATGGTGTGCACCAAACCTATTGCCTGCACATGGCATCGGGATGCCAGAGTATGGGAGCTGAAGTGGCTCTGCAGCCACATAAAGGTGCTGCAGCCCCTGTTGCTTGGACAGAAATGGGAGAAAACACATTTAGCTGTACTGATTTGTGAGTTGTGAGTGGAAAGGAAAGTGAGCAAAAAAAAGATAGTAATAGGGCTTTCTTATATTTAACTTCTGCTTCTAGAAGCAGAATGGAATAGTGAGGAAAAATGTCTCTCTAAGCATATAAAAAGACTCTGAGCAGGAAGTATCGTGATTCTTAGAGAAGTTATTTTTTACCAGGCATGTTTTTATTGTTCTTTTATATTGAAAGTACAATAGAAAATCAGTGGCTGTACAGACTGCAGCAGATGAAATGTCTTTGGATTTCATTTCAGAGCTTTATCTCATCCTATGGAATCAGCTGAGAAAATTAATTCACATTTGCTTGAACAAAAGTAGTACTGCTTGTTCCAAAAAAGAGGGCGGGGGGGGGGGGCGGGNCTGAAAGACTACCAGATGTATTAAAAATAACAATATGTCAAATGAGGTAGGAGATATCTCATGAGCTGTCTTAGGGACTGATAATTTTGCAGCTAAAGTAACATAATTCTTATGGAAAAGATAAAGCATATCCATGAATTTCAAGCAGACAATTCAAATGATGGAGAAAATGTTGATTTAGAATCAAAAGAGTGGATATATAGGAAAAAAAAATACAATAAGAGTGCTGATGTAGAAATATGACTGTTAAAATGGGTGAAATAATTCTGTAGTTGCTTTAGACATGAAATACAACTTCCCCTTCTCAGGGGTATCTTTAAAACAGAGTAAGTGCACAAAGGAGTATTGCACAAAAGAAAACATGTCCAGAAACAGGTTTCTCTGTGTGCAATTTTGGCCTTAGGGATTGTGCTATTTATTATGCTAATTCCACTGGATTTAGAGAACATTTTCCTAGAAGTGGAATGCTTTGGAAATATGTCCTTAGGGAAAACTGTGAAGTTCTGTTATTCCCGACTGTCTTGCCTGCAGATTTCGTCGTGGAGTTTGTCCTTACATGGTTACAGATGAATCAGGCTTTACTGGAGAGTGAATTACAAGATATATAATCGGCTTACAGGTGAAGAAGAGCAACAGAAATAGAAGGAATGACATATGGAAAAAGATAAAATGGCATTAAAAATGCATAGCTTGGCTTAAGAAATGACTTAGGCTCTGACAGGCTCTGATGATAGCTTGCAGTTATTGAAAAAGTGTGAAACAAAAAGGAGGAAAAGAAATTGTGTGATACTTGGAGTATTTTTGTTTACACCAAGAATGAATTCAGCCATATGTTTTCTGTAGAGGTGGCTGTACATTCCTTTCAGCCTATACCCATGAGATTTTAAACAAGACAGCTTGAATCCTGCAAATAAACAGGATATATGTACCTAACATTTCACTAGCTCTTCGCCATTGTGTCTCTGTCCTGTTCCCATCTTTATAGGATAGGGAAGATTGTTATCTTCATTTCACAGATAGGAATGCTTTCAGTCTGCATCGTGCAGGTTCATGCACCATGTGCAGAGCTCAGTGGAAAGCCACAGCAAGGCTCTGAACCTTTGTCTTACTGGAAGGATCAGACTTGCTTAGCAACCTACAAAAAGTTAGTCCAGAAGCGTGTGGCCAGGCAGCAAATTGAACCTGCTTGGCTTCTCACATCCCAGGCCAATGATGCAACATTTGGGTCATCCTTCCTTCCTCCTCCTATTCAGTTTGAACAGTTTTATCTGGGGCTGGGAATAATAGGAAATACTGCCAGGGTGTGAATGGGATCCTGTCCTATGAAATGGGTAACAAATTAGTCAGAGCTGTTAAGTAATCCTGTTCCTACGATCATGATACCTCATTTTCTCCAATAGGAGCAAAGACTTTTCAGCTCCTGGAAATCACTTCATTTCATTGTGAATGCTTCATCACAACTGTGTGAGGCTGTAGTTAAAATTGAATTAGTTTCAATTGATGTCTGCAGTGTGGCCAAGATCTTCTTGCAGCTTTACCTTCAGGCTTCCTCTCTTGATGCTTTTTCTACTCAATAATTCCAGTAATTTTGTTGGTATGTACAATAGGCTATTCTTTTCTATTCAGTGGTGCCAGGTGGTCATCTTTCCTTTGTGGTAGTTTCATTCCAGGCGGTTGGCTTCCTTGATAGCTAGACATCTTTTCCCATTAGCTGTCTGTTGCTTCATAATGATTGAGCTGCTGCTTCTTGTTTACCATTTTCTTTTCACAGCTCTCAGGTTGTTGCTTCAGTTGACATGTCAGTAGACTCCCTGACAACATCAAGCATCTCCTTCTGTTACCTCTCTTTCCCCTGCCGCTTCTGCTTTTTGCTGTGCCTGGCATTCTGCTTCTTGTTCACCAAGACTATTGTTTGGAATAAAAATCAACATTCCCTTGCTGATTTTATTTCTGAATTTTTACTGATCCATCGTTGTGTTTTCCATTGTATTGTTGGCCTCAGGCTCTAGAATTTTACTCAAAACAGTTGGACTATTTTGAGTTCTTGTATTGCATATTTATTGTACCCACCTAGGCATCAGATAATTCTGGATAGGCTATGGTGGTTATCTTCTGCAAGTTCATTGTACAAATGCTTTGTACATTTGTATAGTTGTTGTTCCTAACCATTTCTCTGTTAATCATATCGTTTTGTGGTGTTAACAAAGACTTAAATTTGAGACTGGACTTTATCACCTACTCCAGAAATTCAATATAGGTAACATAATTAAGCTTCTTGTTAAGGAACCAAGATCTCTTTTTTTAATTGAAAGATATAGGTTAATTAGCGTGGAATGTGGGTCAGAGACACTGAACAGCAAGACTTTTATTTTTCAGACTCTGATATTCAGAAGTCAATGGGTGGTTTTTTTTTTTTTTT
>VXAA01007033.1:1817769-1847643 GCA_013399115.1 Anseranas semipalmata
TTTTTTACTGACTATGCCAATGAATGGATGGATGGGATGTTTTGATTTAAAGATTTTAAAGAAGCCTGTATGCAGTGTTTGAACTATATGAGACAAAGTTGAACTCAGAGTATTTACATTGGTGTAGAGCATTACTTATGCATTAATGTACTTTAAAATTTTGTACCTGTGTTATGTGGTTCCATTTTTGCTGAAAAGGGCTCAGACAGAACTCTGCCTACCCTTTTTCTGTGAAAAAGATATCATGAAACTGTGACTGCTTCATCTTTGCTTATCATTATTTCTAGTCAAAAAGGGACTTAATGAATGTTCTTAGGCCACAAAACTGTTTTTCACTTTACATGATTTGACCATGTTTGTGAGATAAAATAGATTTATAAACAGAATCACAAGATAAAATGTTCTGGGATATAGAGCTATTTAAAAAGGTTTGAATTTCATTAATATTGTACATGTACTTCGTTATATTGCCACTGTTTATAGCAATGATGTGCCAGCAATGGCTTATACTAAATTATTACAAACCCAGATCTAGAAGGTGATCTGCAGTAGCAGATTGATGTGGAAGACAGTACATTATCCATTGCCTTTCTGATCACCATGTACATGACTAAAGGGATTAAGGACATAAATCATGTAACATGAAATATTCACAACCTGTGCAGCTGGTAGGACCTGGATGACAAAGTAATCTTTGAACAGCTGAGCCTTAATTTTGAATTAGCCGCTAAAGCCAGGAGTGTTGCAACATAGCTAGTCGCAGAATGTTTTTTACCTTGAGTTGGTGGGCACCAGCCCACCATCTGGACTATGAAGGGTTGTGTCCCTCTCACCCTTTTCCATCCCTTCTCATGCTCCAGACTGCTTAGCTCTTCCCACCCTATGGAAGCAAATTCTCAGCTACTCCTTTGTGCTGTACCAGAGCTTTACCAGGACACAGGAGCTGTCAGAGCTGTCCACAGTCATCCGCGTGGGAGGTGTGTGAGGGGACTTGTGCATTAACTGTGCTGAAATAATTACTATATTTGACTTGACTAATAATCAAGTGGTATTTGTTGCCAAAAAAAAATCTGGACAAGGGATAGAGGAATATTTTACTCATTAATCTCTGTACTCATTAATTCCACAAAGATAAAAATATAAAATGCTTTGAAAAGAAGCAATTACTCCTAAAAGGCGTAGGAAGCACTATTTATGAAATAGGCACCATTTGTTATGATTTTTCATTCAAGTTTAAACTCAGAATACCAAAGTCATTGGGGAATAAAATGTTAAGTAATTCTGCGATCTTAATTTTTTTTAGATGCTGCAGTTTCCCTGTGTTGTCATGGTAACATACTTTCGGTATAATTGCCAGGCTGCCTTACAATGATGAAAATAAGTAAAGAAGTTGTCATACAGTGTGACCCAGGGTTATATTTTGAGTGGAGATTTATTGCCCACAGAGCAGCAATACCACCAAGGATATCTGTCACCTGCAGGATAACGAATTGCATGTCATTGAAGTGCTGCAGAAACACATGGCAGCGAATGTGAAGTGCTAGGCCTGGATGTTATGCAGGTGGACAAGAAGCCCTCCCCCAGGCCTACTCATGCTGAGATTATTTTTACTTATGCTTTACATGAGCGGAGAATCAGAACTTCTCCAGCTATCACCAGCCCTAAGCAAATTATTTAGGAATTTCCTTTGTCTTGGAAATGCAAGAAGTCCGGAGGCAAGAGATGGCTGCTCATATGGCTGTCAACATCCCATTCACAGAGAAGATTTGTAAAGCAAGAGAGTCATAACTGACACGAGCAGAAGTTGGTCCCTTCTACAGAGGAATTACTGCTGGGATCCAGAGAACCCCTTTCCAAACATAAAATAAAACGGTAACATTAAAGTTTTCCTTAGTTTCTGTGTGAAGAAGTCAACTCTTATATCCTGCATGCTTCTTCAAGACATTTTTTTTTGTGAACCTGGGAATACATATTGCAGAAATCCTTCTCATAACCATGTTTTGTCCTCAGTCCTCACTGTATTTTGATGTATTGCTCCAGAGGAAAGGAAGTGCCTTGGGTAATTTCTTAGTGATGATCCCTGGGCACCTCCTGCATAACATCCAGGCACCTGAGAGCTCTCATCATCACATTCAGTTCGGGCTGAAAATGAGATAAGCTTCTTGAATTACAAAATTAAAAACATAGATGTCAGACAAGGGAAAAAAAAAAAAAAAAAAGTTGTTCTGTCTCAGTCTTGGCACTGCAAAGATTTTCCTTAGCTGCTCCAAATTACCCAGTCTGGGGACGTGACAGCTGGCTCAGCTGTCATGTGTCAGTTGCACTGAGACGTTCCTCTCCTGTATGTCTCTTTGTTCCTGTGTTAAAGATGGATTCTGCTAAAGCTCCCCCTGTCACTGTTTCAGCATCTCAGCTGGCTTTGGTTCTGGGGGGTGACCCTATTCTTCTTTGTAAGACTATTTGTTTGTGTTTTATTTATTTATTTATTTTTCAGCAGCTCTTTCTATAAGACCTTTTTCTCTTTGTTAAAACTAAAGCATTTCTATTTCTCTCTTTGGTCTCAGTAGACTTTCCTTCTTGGTTTTCTTGAGCATGGCCATGAAGTTACTTCCTCCCTTGTGAGGTTACTTGGATACTTGTAATAAGCAGGATAGTTTCTCACCTTTGCTACATGGGGTTATTTTTCTCTGTCTGGGAAAGGTCCTGTCATTGGAATAGGTAGCATTATAAATTGTGAATTTGCACGGACAAATCATGACTTATCTTTGTATGGTAAGCACTGTAGAATAAAAATACGATTAACAGAATACTGCTAAATTTTTCAAAAGGGAAGTTCACCAAAAATCCTTTTATCTTACAAGCTTAGGAAAAGTATTCCAGTCATGAGCAATCTGTAGAAGAACAGGGAAAAGGGGATCTCTATCCATCTAAGAGCTGCTACCCAAAAACTACAGTATAGATTTAAATTATATACAGCCTATAATATCACAGGAACCATAATTTTCTTTTATTTTTTTTTCTCGTTTTCTCTTGTTTTCTCTCTTTTTTTTCTTTTTTTTCTTTTTTTTCCCAGAAGAGAAATCTGTGAAAAGTGAGTTTCAAATCATGATTGGATTTCAAGAGCTACCTTTTGCCTTTGCAGTATAGTAGGTGTTTGTCCTTCCTTTCCTGCAGGAGTGGACTGTCAGATGGAACAGCAGAATACAAAAAACAATGCCTGAGCAGAGAATATTAGCCAAGAAAAACTGTTATTCATCACTCCTGTGCAGGAACAGTGAAAGCATCACTGTAAACTTCTGGAGAATTCAAGGTGAAGTCTGTAGACTTATGCCGCAAAAAATTTGTCTTTGAATGATGACACGTATGGTTCCTTCAACTGGGAAAAGCACTGCAATTCAGAATAGTTCTGATTATAACATTTTACACATCCCATTAAAAAGAACTTGGAAGTTGTTTCCAGGAGAAATGATTTTGTTGTTCTCTGTATAATGGCATTTTGGTCTATTACTCCTACCTAATGCTAGTAATAAAAATAATAGTCTATAATTGGGATGTACAATAAAATGCTTTTAAATTGGAGCACATAAAATTATTGTGTGGAGACAATAATCTTCATAAGGTAGATGAATGCTTACTAATACGAGTCTGTTGGGACAAAAAGGAAAGTATGTTGAATATATGTGATAGAAGAATTTTAAACTACAAATAAGTTCCTTTTCTTCCCTTTCTGACTATATTCTACTTTATCCTTTTTCACATTCTCTCCATTTTGTTTTCCATCCCTTGTTGCTCAAATGAACCATTGATGCTTAAAAAAAAAAAAAGGAAAAAGAGGCATTTTCAACTCATGCCAGCTCTTATCTCACCCTCAAAACATAAGCAAACAAATATTCTCTCTCAATATTTCTGAAAACAAAAGAATTTGTTACTCTTTCTACTTTGCGAACTCAATCTAAATTGCCATCCGTCATAGCATTGAAAGCTATGAAGGAAAACTATGGACTTTCAGCCCAACAGTTACACCATTATCTTTTTAGATGTCTTTCTATGGGACTTCAGAGTGTGATATCCACCCTGTTAGACTACAGAACTCCCAGATACACACATGCACAAAATCATTTTTTTTGTGCTTATCTCCCACATAACTCTCGTTCTGCCACTTTTGACAATGTGGATGCTTCACAGAAATCCAGAACCTCAGGAGTCCTTGCCCTGCTGTTACTATCCAATTGCAATTTAGTTTGGGGCATGTTACAATGACAGCCTCTTTCCACTCTTGTTAGGCCTTCTGTAAACTGACCT
The DNA here is from genome assembly GCA_013399115.1 of Anseranas semipalmata. NCBI lineage: Eukaryota > Metazoa > Chordata > Aves > Anseriformes > Anseranatidae > Anseranas > Anseranas semipalmata. The sequence continues at coordinate 1,822,072 of VXAA01007033.1, forward strand.
GGAGACTATTTCTTACCAAGCTGTCTCCCTGGGGTGTCTTAAGGATTAATTACTGTAAGTGCAGTTCCTGGAACACATAAAGTTCCCTATAAGTATCCATTATTAAATGTTATATTCTCTCAAGTACTTATTCACATTAGTTTTCCTTACTTAAGTAGCCTTGGTGACATCTGTTTCTATTAATTATTTTTACTATTTGCCACTCATCTTAAACAGAAGCTAAATGGCTTTGGCTGTAGGAAAGCAAATTCACCAGACATCTGCTTTCTTCTGTATTTAAAGTATACATAGCACTGTGTTTTTCCATTACTTTATTCACTTCATTTATCTTTGTCGACAATTTTTGTTTCGTTTTGTTTTACTCTGATGGTTTTCTGACTCTTATTTTCTTTATTAGGGAAGTACTTAAGAATATTGGAATTAAAAAAAAGTCACAACTCAATAGCAGAGAAATAAAGTAGAAGAGAATCAGGAAGCATCATATATCTTTGCAACTTGCAGAGGTGTCATAATTTTCATAACAGTCTGAACCTAACTTTTGCCCTTTTTTCTCTAGACCTCAAAAAGACCAGTGTATTAAAACAGGAGACAATGAATGATGCAGAATGAGAAAAAAGGAGGTGACTAAGGATTTTGGAAAACTATAACTTCAGCTGTCATGCAAAAATAGGTATGCTTTTAAAGGAAATTCCACTAATTTCTAAGCAGTTTGGTATCCAGTTAAAAAAAAAAAAAAGTGCTTATAAGGGTGTTCTTAAAACTTATATTCCTTATCTGCCATTTTTCTGCTCCTTCCTTTCACTGAACCAGCCTTCTCTCTCCATGTTTAGTCTTAAGCATGCAGACATAGAATTTGTATGTTCTGTAGTCCTTTAGGAAGAGGGCTTCATTTCCTGCATTTTCTTGATTTGCTATTAGCATCTCTAGTGTATTTACAAACGTGTCTAAACATAATTAATAAAAATAGAGTTGACAAAAGCAAGTCAACTCACCCTCTTCTCTCCACCACTTTTCCAATAAACAAATGTAATGACTCCCTCCATTAAGTAAATAGAATTTAAGCTACTCACTCAGTTTAATCTACAAGAACAAATAGGTAGGGAGACCTGATGTAATGACCTGAATGAATTCTTCACCAACACAGAAGTTTTTTTTTTCCATAGTGCCACCTTAGATTTAGCTTGAGAACATGAATAGCAAACACTCCCCAGATGATCTTTCTTACATGAGTTGTGCATGAGGCAGAAGTGGTCTTTAAAGCAGTGGCTCTTCAGTGTGCTTTCACCTTTAGAGAAATTGTATAAACAAAACTTCTACTGTATGTATCTCCAGTGTTCATGCTGTGTACATATTATTGTGCACGCAGGTCCCGCTTTGCTGTAGAGATACTCATGTGTGAAATAAGGAAAGGTTTGTACTTGTATCCTTTCTCTACATTTAAAGTGTGGATACATGCTGGATCATTGTCATGATCAATGACATGTAGGCACAAATAACAGAAATTTTGCCTAAAATACAGCACACTATGTCTGTGTCACAGCTGTCTAATTAGAACATACGAGCATTAAATTGTGACTGCACCTTTTCTAGCATCTATAACTAATCTTTGTGCCCACCCATTTTGCCTTCCTTCTTTTCAACCAGAGGACCAGTTTTCTAGCAAATCATATGCACTTTGAATGCATTTGAATATACCGTTCTACCAGGATTATGTCTATAGCATTAAATTGATATAAGACTAGTAAATATAGTCTCTACAGTTCATGTTTTTCCCCTCCAATGGATTCTCATATCCCCTTCTTCCCTGCCTCACCTTCATGGACTTAGATCATTCACCTCCTCCTCTCCCTCCCATCACCTTCAGCCCAGTGACCACACTCTGATCTAGAAGTCATCTCAGTGTATTTGTCTTTACTGACACCAGTTGGGACCTAGAAGTCCATGAAAGAAACAGCAATGGGTCTTGGCTCTTTCACCCTGCAGCCTCAAGCCCTACCACAGCACTCAGATGATGCTTCCTGTAGATGTGGCTGTACCCTGTCTTGGTGGTTTTCTTTGTTTTGTTTTCCCCTACACTTAATTTTGTAACATTAATAGTGTCAGGGTACCTCTAAATTTAGTAGTCATGTCCCTCTCCTTAAAATAAATAGATACTTAAATAAGTGCCATCATGAACTTGGTTAGTTACTTAGGACATTCATAGCTAGGCCAAGAAAGGATTCTTCATTATGCCCAAACATGTTCCTTAGCTGGGATACACAAGCAGTTCTGCTGACTCCATGTACTTATTTGTAGACTTGAATCTGAGTACCTTGCTGAATTGGGACCTATTACAAAGACAGTAAGAGGGGAAAAAAAAGATTTGTTTGCTCTAAAGGAAAGGATAGACAACATGTATTTTAATTTCAGAAAAAAAAAATGCAGTCCTCTCCCACTCTGCTGAAAAAAGCCTCAACGCATTACACTTATCAAGCACCAAAGTAATATTAAGGACTTAATACTTTCAAATTTAAAATCTACCTTTGACTTATCTCAGTTCATAGCACTGGAGCTGTAATAAATTTTTTAATGCTCTCATCTGGCGTCTAATATGTCCTTGACAAGTACATATGTACTAGTGAAATTCAAATGTTGGATTTTTTTTTAAGGGGAACTCTTATACTGGGAATCCTTAAATAAGGATCTTGTATGGGCATTTAAGCTATCCTAGACTCATTCATCAACTTGTTCATGTGCCAGATCTGACAAAATACTGAGCACATGCAGCTGCCCAGAAACTAACTGAAACTATGGGTGTTTGTTACACCACGGATCACAAACCACATTTTTCTGTTAAACGGTGATATGTAACTACATAGCCAGTGCCAGAGGTTCAAAGCAGAAAGCAGAAGCAGAACCTCCCCACCCAAAATATAACACAAAATAATCAAGTGTTTTCAACAGTTTTCCCCACACTCCATCTGCTGCATAACACCGTTATGCACAACACCTGCATTCCCTCCCTTTTCTCCATGCAGGAGTGTCCCTTACTGAGGCAAGGACAGCCATCATCTGGCTCCCAGCAGTAAAGAACACAAAGCAGATGGAAGCCAGCAAGTTACCAAGGCCAGCAAGCACGGGCCTGGGTGAGAATAGGCATGGCGTCTCATTTACTACACACTAAGATGGTTGTGCCAAGAAAGCACTAATTACAGATGTACAAGATGGAAAAATCCCAGTGTCTTTGCTGACGTTTCGAAATCTTATCCTTTGCCTTGATCTGACCCTTCTCCCTGAACCACACCCCTAATGACTGACACAAGACCCTGAAATTAATCTTTCAAATTATTCCATGAAGGCTTTAAAATTGCCCTCTCCATGCAATTTTACTGCTCTCAGATCACCTTGTTTGAGTGTGGATGAGGTTCTTTTGAGGCAGTCTGGTGCTAAGCCGAAAGAGCATGCAATTCATAGCCCTTTGACAAAATCTTAAGCTAGAGGTTTAATGGCAACTCTGGGTTCTGTGGCTAAATTAACTTTCGGTAGGAACCTCTATGCACTCCACGTATGTTAATATATACTAGCAGAGGTGAAAGATGTCAGATAAAGATTTTAGAATCATAAATTAGAATTATTGCTACATTATTTTTGAGTTTGCAGTTTAAGCCTGTGCCCTTAAGCATAGCTGTATGCCAGTTTATTGAAGGGTATGACACTGATTTTGAAGGGCCACTGTAATAGGGTGGTTTGTTCTCTGTACATGTAATGGCATCTGGAGGCAGCTGAACTTGTTCAAGACCTAGCATTTCTAAGAAAAGGATCTCTGGGAAGTATGGCCAGACTAGGCTGGGATGGTGGAAGGAAGGGAATACAGGTTTCTTAAAAGTGTAATTAACAGGTCATGGAAAGGCATGTTTTTAGAACAGAAGGTAGTTTAAGACCAAGAGAAAACTTGTGATGACTTTCCCTTTAAAGTACTTCATGCATAAACCACAGCAAAGCTGGGGTCATAGATGAAGAAGTATCAAGACTGCCTAATAGGACTTTTTTGAACTTTTTTTTTCTTTAAGCTTTATAAGTTTTAGTATTATAAACTTGTTTTCCTCTCAGCCTTTATGACTTAGTCATCCCAGTGGTTCATTAACTGATGACAATGATCATATGTCACCCTTCAGGCACTGAGCTGCTCTGTAAATATGGGTTTCCTGGCTTTTTCTCAAGAGAATGGCAATTTATTGAAAAAGCCAAATAGAAAAGATCGGGTAATAGCACCTAACAGTGTATTTCTTATGATATCAGTATGAGAGAAATTATGACCGTGAAACTTGGGGTTGCATCCCAAGTAACTTTATCCTCAAGCAGTATTAACTCAGTCTCTGAACATCTCACTCTGGGGCAGTGATGGTTGGTATTAGGAGTCCTAGATACTTCTGTCAACAGCCTGATAGCCTTAACAAGTCCAGTGAACTTAATGGTTGATATTAACAGGAGCTGCAGACAGATTACACGTGATTGCCTATTAGGCTAAAAATTTCTGAAACCAAGAAAAACGCCAGGTGCCTGATGCTTTTTAATAACTAATAAATAAAGAGTGTGGACCATGGTGATCAGGCTATGGTCCAACTATTTACTAAGTCTAAAAAAAGTGGATGCCATGGTACGTTTGGGGCCCACAGTCCCTTTTGGTTTTTGCTTTTGGATATGCTGAAAGGCATTCTTTCCTGTGGCTTTCCCTGTGGCAATAGATAAAAGAAACACTATTCACACTTTTTTTTTTTTTNTTGTGTGAGAATGGATTTGCTGCCTATATCTTGATATACAGCTTTCCTCAGTCTTGGACTCCATTCACAAATGGGTTCCCTCAGCCCAGTAAATTCAACATAGGGAAACAAAGCCAGCAATGCATACATTTAGGTTATGAATGAATCCTATTCCTGCAAGGTATGAAGTCCTTTCTCCAAGCTGCCAGAAGCAGATGAGTCAGTGGAAACACAGAATCTTCCTAGCTGAGACTCTGTCCTGATACCAGGCTCTCATTTTTCATTTGCAAGAGCAAGTTCATTGTGGCTAGCAATCAGTTAATGAGAAACAGATTCTCCAGACAAAAATGGAAAAAAAAAAAGGCTTGGTAGGTATGTTCCTTTTTAGACAACATTTTGTGAACACATAATTAAACATTTATTCAGCTATTGGCTTGATTTATGGCAGATCAACTCAGGGATATATAATCAAGTTCCAGTCTTGCCTATTTAATTGATTGATGGGAAAGTAACTTGCTGGAATTTAATAAAACTGAAAGCATCAAAGGTTTTCAGAGTGTTGTTATTTATCTTGGGAGATTGATCATAAAATATGCAAGGCGACCCTCAGTACTTGCTGGTTCCATAGGTACAAGCCGCCTTTTATGCTTGTCTTTTTAATTTTTTTTTTTCCATAGCACATCGGAAAGCCTTGTCTTGCTTTCTCATTCAGCATAGAGGCTTAACACTTCCAGGTCTGAAGTCTTAAACATTGTGATGACTCAAGCTGCTTTAGTGGTTTTTTGTTTGGTTGGTTTTTGTTTGTTTGTTTTTCCTCGGGATTCCCATTGCCTTTACCTTTTCCCTGAAGAAAATATGTATGTCCCTGCTCTGTCTCTGATAATCTATTGATGTTACTTTTCCTTGCAATCCCCATATCCACTGATTCCCATATCCACTATTCATAGCAATTTTTTAATGGAAAAGGTAGCAAGGAGAAAAATCATTACTGTTCTTTATTTCTCAATTTCTTTATTGTAAACTTTAACTTAAATCCTTTGTGCAAGCATTTGATTCTTTGTATATGTAAGGCTGACTAATGAAGAAGTCATTCAGCCAAAAGAAGCCTCAGAGCAGAAAGCATAGATCCTTTGGTGACACAAAACTCATTTTGTTTCTTAAGTGAACATAGCATGGTATCATTAGTTCATTATTGCAAAGTGTTGCTGTATGTTGTTCAGTTATAGAGAAGGAATGTAAATATTACATCTAGAGAGAAGTAGCTGAAGGAAATGCTTTACTTATTCTTGCTTTTAGAGAAAGGTAAAGAGAAATGTTTGTCACTGTCTTTGCCTTTTGGAAAGTATTTGGTGCTGACCTACTTTTCTTCCTCAGCAAATTTCTTCCTTAGAACAAACATGGTGGTAGAGGACAGCCCTTGTGCTGACAGATTTCTCAGATCAGAAGGGTTGAGTGGATCTTGGTGGTGAGGATAACCTGCAATGTATGCTAATGCTCAATGGAAAATTAGCAGCAGCAGCAGCTGTGGTAGGAGGTGGTAGAAGTGGAAAGGCATGACTAGGGAAACGCAACAGTCCAATTTCTGGATGAACTTAAAAGCCTTTTCAGGGAAAGATCCAAACGAGGGTGGCAATAAAATCTCCATCATGACAGTGGTGAAGATTAGTATTGCCCTGCAGCTATTTGTTTTGGTATTATAGAGATATGGGAATTATAGCGGCATGGCAAACTGCATAGAGAGCAATTAGTGCTAAAGGATAAAAATAGCATAAATCCAAGAAAGGTGGTTGGAATCCAATCTTACTTTCAAAACTGTTCTTCCTCTAACTAGCTAAATTGAACCAACTATTTATAATGCTTTGACCTGCTGAGAGACTGAGCCCAAAGATGTGGTTTGCTCTCAATGTATCCAGAAAGCAATGTTCCAACAGGATAAGCAAAAGTTTCAGACTATGGGCTTTTGGCTGCTTATGCACTTATGGATTCTTTGCTGAAAGTGGGGAGCAGGTATATGTTGGGATCTTACTTTGATATGAGATTCAGGGTGAGCCTCAATATACATCAGATTCTGGAAAGTAGAAAGCACTCCAGGTTCAAATTGACTCGTGCTTGAGTCTATTTATTAATCATATTTTCTGTTTTGGGTTCCAGCACAGGCTCCTCATGATGGGGTCCTGTCCAACGGTGAATTTGTTCAGGGAGCTGAGCCAACAGAAATTTGGGTACAGTTACTACTAGTTTAGTGCTCGGGACTGGTTCACTGCAAGTCAGATGAATGATAGTAGTACCATGAGGAAAATGGTGGGAGCACTTGTCTGCATGTAGGTGCTAGATTTCCTTGGCTGCAATATGAAATTGCATCTTAATTGCAGATACACACATATACATATATATCGATACAAAACTACTAACAGGCTTTAAGGAAATAGCTGTATCAGTAGAACTGGCCATTAGATGGACTTAGCTTCTCTGACTTTACAGTCATCCTGTGTCATTTCCCTTTTGTTATTTTCTTCCTCTTCTCCCCTGGGGCTGACACATTTCCCAGTGGTATGACTGAACCATTAGTTCGGTGTCCTAAGCCAAGTCTGGGGAAAAAGAGGCAGTCCTATGCCAACCCCAGCAGATGAGGTTGTTGCAGAAAGGCAGGCATGTGAAGGCTGTGACTTTAGCCACGGCCCTGTGCAGGGGGTGGTACCAGAGTAGCTGTAGCATATTGCTAAAAAAGAGAGCCAGGGACTGAAATCAAATATTGGTCTCCTGACTGGCCACATTACTTAACAGCCAGTTTGCTAGCTGGTCTGTTTCAGACCACTCAATCTCACTTGCCAAGGCTGTGTTAAAGTGTCCTCAGTCATGCTGGTACATGCTAATCTGGGATTTATTTAGCAATAAAGACATAGCTTGTGTGATTTAGAGAAAATCTGGGAAAAATTGCTCTACATATCCCAAGGCAGTAATTTAATCCCAGCCCTTTAAAGCAATAATCACCCCTCGTGCTCCCTCTGGTGCACATAGCTCAGTGTACAGGACTGGAGTGCACACTCCCTTCCCACATCTTGGGACAGATGTGAGTAGGTCCTGCCCCTGCAGAAATGAGATCTCACTCCTCCATCCCTGGGGAGTTTGGGTTCTTGGGTGAGGACCCAAGTCACAGCCAGGCCCAATTTATGTATTCAGAGAAAGAGATTGTTGCTCAGCAGTTAGTTAATACCCTTGGTATTCAGATGACATTTACAACCAAGTCTGGGAATCTGGCTGAAGTTTGGGATCAGATCATGAAGTTTGTTTCAAAGATTATCTTTCTTCAGTCAAAGAAGCTACTGAAAGAAATGGGAATTTTATCCGAGTCAGTGCTGAATAAGCCTTGGGACACATTCTGGCACCCCTGCATACAAGGTACTTCTGTGTTTGACCAGCAATCCTACCACAGTTAGATCAGTAATGAGGACATGACCCCTAAAAAACTAAAAACATCCGAGTCCTCGTAAGTCTTTGGAAGTGCAGTTCTTTGAGATAAAGGCACCTCTAAATTGTAAAAGTGCTAAAAATCTTTGAAACAGTATCAAAGTTAGTATATTGTCTCTTGTTCCTTTTGTAAACCACCCAGATAGGATTGTGTGAAAAAGCTGACTGTTTCAATTGAGACATAACAGAAGGCAATGTTCCTCTGATGTTACTTTAATTACAGCAGAAGGAAAAATAGCAATAGCGGAAAGTACTTGAGTAGTAATTTCAGCAGGTGCATCAGGAGTAACATGAAGTTTCATTCTTGCTTATCATTGTCAACAGGGGGGAAATTGTTCCTTCAGCCATTTGCAGTGAATCACCAGATTATCACAAATCAGTCCCTAACTGCTATTTTGATAGTATGAATTTGGGAGACCAGCAATTTTTTGATGTACTCTCTATCTCTTCTCTTAAAAATGGTTCTTTCCAGTGGATAATTGGAGAAATTAACTTCCTACATCCCTGGTGCCACCATAGACATTATTTGTGAGGAGCAATATCTTCCCCTATACACAATGCAGTGATGTTCAACCACTACATGTCATCATAAAGACTATAATGCTAGCCATACTAATTCCTGCACAATAGTGAAAGCGAAACAAGAAATTTGAGATAAATCTAGAGGTCAGAAATGTTAATTAAATGTCCATGTTAATGGTTGTTCATCTAGAATAGATAGTAATTGTAGCTGATTGATAGATGTATGAAAGAAAGTATCTCTTCAAAAGTCATTTTCTTATCCTTTTTCCTTAAGATGTCAAAGCACATGTCCTTGATGAGAAGGAGCACAGAATGGCCACCAGAGCTGAGCATTAAATATTGAGGGCATGTTCCAGGTTGGTACAAGTTTTAACAGTAACTAAGTACAGTTAAGGCTCAAAATGTCTTTGGTGGCTCTTCTGATTCTTTCAAGAGCTGAAATTAAAATTTCAAAGGATTGAAGTCATTTTCTTTTTCAAACTCTCATAGTAAAACAAACAAACAAACAAAAAAACAACAATTCACAAATATTCTCATCTGAGAAAAAGAAAAGCTTTGCATCTTTCAGAGTATCCTAGCAAAACATACAGGGTTTGAGCCATAGACTTACGCTTCTCCATAGCATTTCCTATGTCAGAGCTGTCTAAAATATATTTGAAGAAACAATGTTATGAGTTAGAGCTTTTTTTTTTTTTTTTTTTTTTTTTTTTAAGTTTATGAAAAACTACAGTCTCTAGAAGGATCTCTAAGCACTGGGATCCACTGAAATCAAATGTTTTATCACAGGTTTCTTTCTTTCTGAGATAAAGCAGTTTCTCTCAAGGCGAGAAACGATACCTAATGCTAGTAATTCCTGTGTTCCCATCTCTTTTCTGGTGTTGAAGCTAACATCATATTTTAGAGAGAAGGTAGTGACTTCTGAATAGGACAAGGATGGTGAGTGAGCTGTTGAGGTGTTTCATAGAGCAATTGATATTGCTGCAGAAAGACAAACAAACTCCTGTTCATTCAAATGAATTTCCCTTCGTCCCTTGTTTTGGTACCCAAACATTTAATGACTCAGCTGTAGGTATTGTGACGTGTCAATCAAAACTGTTAAAAATAGTTTATTGGAAAATTTCTTTTAAATCTCTTGAATACTGGACAAGATAACCCAGACTATGCTTTTATAAAATAGTATAGTGATAAAACTAGTTTACCTGTAACTCAGTTTTCTCTAACCTGTATAATTAGTGTGATCTTTGCACAAAAAGCAGTGATTTGTTTAGTGATGCCTGTGGGATGTAAATAAATATTACATACTAGGGCTGAAATGTGCAGTCCATATCACAAGTGCTCACTGGCAAATATAACCACCAGATGGAATAGCTGTCATCTCTCTTGAAATCAAAGAGATAAAAGATTCCTGCTGGGCCATCATGGCTGAATTTACTAAATGACTTTTCATCCTACTTAAATGAATGACCTTTCAATAGTGAGAAAGGCCCGAAACTAATGCACTTTATTAATGTAGCTGGTCTGGAAGAGAACCTGATGTATTTGTGTCTCTGACTTCATAAAATTTAAGACTTGTTTCAACTCTATCTGTCTAAGTTTAACCTAAGTTAGTCTAAGTCTAACCTCTTTATTTGGGTTAGAAAACTTATTGACAAAAAAATCTTATTTCTTTTTCCCCACCTTAAAAATTCTATATCACAAATGCACCATAAAAAACTTAAAGGTTAATAAGGGAATCAGACATATAAGGTCAGAGCAAGAACAGCAGAGCAATTGCTTAGTTTATCTCTTCCCAAGCTGATTTTAAAGACTGGTTATTTAACCCACCCATTCAACATTATTAGGCATATTAAAACTTTACATAAAATCATAGGCACAGCAACTTAACAATGTACTAAATAAACAAGGGATTAAATCTGTTTGAAATGGCTGGGGAGACTTTTGCTTTATATTCTGAAATGAATTTTTATGTAAGTCCTACATGGGAATGAAAAGTTGGGTTAATGGCTCTTTTAAGTACAATAGTGAACTAGTTTTAAAAACTAGTGCTTACTTCGCAATCACCTCTGCAGAGCACAGCTTGCATTCTCATGCAACACTCTCCTGTGTCATGTTGCATAAGACATTGGATTTTGCACTTTTTCTCCAAAAATGTTTTGTGTGACTTGGGTATTACACATTTCTTTGGCAACAGGAAGAGAATAATCTTTCCCTGCAGCACAAGGAATTCAGACATAAAGGCCTTATTTTACAGTGTATGTTAATGTGTTGATTGAAAAGATTTGCAGCAATGGGGATTGGAGTCTGTCATCTGTAGGGAGAAGCTTGGAGGTTAAGTTCAGTTAAGCATTTACAGATTTTGATGTTTCCACTTTGCTAGCTACATGCTTTCTGTTCTGTTGAAAATGGAAAAGATGCTGAGTTTTCACGTGCAAGTGGAGCAACTGTCCCTGAACATCCACACAAAACACCCACTACTCTCATCCAAATTAGACAATTCTGAAATATGTGGAGGGAAAAAATAGTAACCTAACTTTTCTCTTTTATTTTTTTCATTTAATTTTTTAAAAGCAATTTCCTTGGGAATGTGAGAATTACAGAGAATAAAACCTTTTTTTTTTTTTTTTTTCTTTTTTCTCCAGATCACATCTTTTTGAGATAACCTGTACAAGTTTCTCCAGGCTGTCTTCCCAACTTGTCTTGATCACAATACTCAGGAACTTTCTCATGCTGTCTATCCCCAAATGGTTATTCCTTCTGCTTCTACATAACAGCACGGGATCCTACAGTTGGAATGAGGTTTGTCATCTTTTTGTATGGTGATAGACAAATTTCTCTGGTGTCACATGGAAAAAGCATAGTGACTGGTGTGCCATCATGAGAAAGGCGAATCAGAATGTCTTTGTCAGATCTGCCCAGTGGGTAAGATTCAAGTGCCAAGATGACAACTGCACATGCAGAGGGGGAATTTACTCTTCAGAGCAGTACTCATCTCACCCTAAAGAACGTGCATCAAGTTAACTTGATTTCTTGACTTTGTCAATATGTCTTCCCTTTCCTGATAGGAATAATGAGACTCTAGCTGACAGAAGGAAGAACTTCTGTAAAGACATACCCCTTTAAAATGAATTGCCATTGACAAAGCTCTGATGATGAAATACACAGTTCTGTTCAATAAATGTAACCCAGTTCTCACCTATTTCATGCTGTTTCAGTGGGAATTATATCCTTCTGCCTCCAGGCAGACCTGTGAAATCAAGCAATGCAATTAGAGCTACAGGACACATTCACTGGTTGGTTACAATCAAGATAAGGCTTGGATACTATGGTGGTTTTTAATTTGTAAAATCTATGGATACCTAAGGGTCTGAGAAATGGAACCATGAAAAGTATTTTTATTTTTTTTTAGTAGGCTTAAATTCACCTTGTATCTCTATTGGGAGGTTTATAGAGGTCTGCAAATTGAAAAAGGTTGAAACCAAATTGCACTAGGATATTATACAAAAGGAGGGACAGAAGGATGATAAAAACATGTATTTCAAAGCTGTACTTGTAAAATCTGGCCCTTTATTGGAAACACAAAAGTATACAGGTTAGAAAGATGATCATTGTGTTTTCACGTGTATCAGAAGATCTAGTTGTCCAGTCTGTTTTTGTTAAATGAAATAGAGAATTTTTAGAGAGTACCAAAGGCCTGCCTGGAGGGTAAAGGAGGTAGAGAGAGAGAGAGGAAGGCTAGCAAGTGGCACTGTCAGCCTACCTACGAATAATCTGCATACTGCTGAGATTCAACTGTATGGTAATTGCTGTAAAATTAATTCATTCTAGACTTGGAGAAGTGCCTTTGTCATTTTAAATCTAAATAAATCCCTTCAACCGTTAGGGGAAAATGCAGTCTTTTTTGGGGGTGTGCATTTTTTGAAAGCTTGTGCACTTTCCTGATTCTCCGGGTGGATTGCTTTACCGCTGCGGTTTAGTAACAAAAGCAAACCTGTTTAACTGGCAGCAGCACTGCCCTGGAGGTGCCTTTTCTGCAGAACTAACGCAGCTTCTGCCGGGCAGAACAGGACTCGCTCAGGCTTCAGCAGGCCCTCTTCTGGTGAGTGTGTGAACAGCTATTTCAGGAGCTCGAGTAGACATTCCTTTAGTTCATCCTGATACTCTGTTTTCTGCTGCAATGCATATATTCTAGCTCCAAGCTTTATGAACACCCTAACACATTTATCTCTGCATTTTCTTCTTTAGAAGAAGGGTATTGTGTTTTATAAATTCACAGAATAATGTTTTTCACAAACTTTTCTGTATTTCTTGTACTTAATTCTGGATGAGGAACTGGAAGTGAGTTGACAGTGGTTGCAAGCTACTCTGCTAACTGCATCTCATATAAATAACAGCCCAAAGTCATTGCAACCTTTTTTGTTTTCTGTATTTAGTCTCATCACTATTTTAACTAATCAAGATTGGAGAGAAGACTCTAGATTTAATGTTGGGGAATATATCTCCTTGTAAGAAACAAGGAGAGAGGGGATTCCTGAACATTGAGAATGGCTTTGTCAGATGATTGCACTGTAGGAAATAATAAATGTTAAATCCAGCTTTAATATAGCAAAACAACAGTACCCAACCCGGCTAGTAAACAAACTTTTTCAATGGAGTAAATAGTTCTGTCCTTCTTCCACCTCTGTACAACTGAGTTATCTGTACTAAAAGGCATTTGTGTTCTACATTTTGTTATTTCAATGACATACAGTTCTATGTCCAGGTATCTCCGAACTTCTGGTTTCTACTTTTAGCCTTAGATACCAAAGTTCCTAATTGAATTTGTGAGATAATTTTCTTTCCTTATTATGGCCTTCTATTAACCTTTCTCATTTCTCTGAGATTTATTATCTATTCTTTGCTTGCCAGGGGTTGGAATATATTTGCCATTTGCTCTTGAAAGGTCTGGGTACAGTAAGAGGGGTATGGACTCTACTCACATTAATTCTTCAATGACTTTACTAACCTTTTTCATTCATTTTTTACTTTCTTGATCCTTTTTGAGATGGAGATGAACAATGCATATCTGCTTAATCAAAATCAGGCCTAATCAATCACAGTTTTGTAGTGTATTATACATATATGAAAAAAAAAATCATGCCTCACTCTCTGTGATGGAGAAAGAAAAAATTTGAGGGAGTAGCATTTTAAACAGACTGTACTGATGTGGGAATAGCAATCTATACTATCCAGTAAAACTATAATAAGATATCCTACTATTAAAAATATTATGTTAAAAATACTGTTATTTTCATAAAAATGCTCTCCTATTTGGGAGAAAATCTCCACACTTGATCTTGATGCATTCATGCATTTTCATGAAACTCGAGAAACCCCAATTACTTCTGATTTATATGAGCACTTAGTTTACCCTTCTGAGGCATTCAGAACCTGTGTATATATATATTTAGAAGATATACAACTGCAATGTCACTGAATCCATATTGAGCACTAAGGGAAAAATCCCAAGCTTATTAGACAAAGGAATGAGCTGTACTCTATTCCCTGTGTCCTTTGGAAGAAGATAGAGTTTGTCTCAACCAGCTAACAAATCCTGAAAAAAAAAAAAAAAAGTCATTGTACATTTAAAAACTCTAGAGTAGATAAGGTAAAAGTTTAACAAAATAGAAATGTTTACCCAAGACATTTTTTTTCTTTTCCTTAACCATAACCAGCTCACAGAGTGAGTTTGCACACACACAGGATGTGAGGTGAAATCAATATACTAATATACTAAGATACAGTCATCTTCCAAGACAACTCAGTCCAAGAACAGGACAGAGGTGATATTTAAATACTTGTGCAATAGAAGTTTTTATTGTTGGCAAAGACTGACACTCATCAAAAGTGTCTGTAACCTCTTATGATAACATGTGCTCCTCAATTTTGTTCCGAGTATATTATAAAGTTACTGCTATCAAAATTAACAATTTTTTCTTCTACCACCAAGAAATATTGTGAAAACGTTTAAGATGTATAGAGGTAAAACACTTTACTCTGGTCCTGCCAAAAGCTTTCCTAGTCAATGTTCTCTTTCAGTAGACCATTCTCTTGAAGATAATGAAAGAAGGGTTTCCAATCAATATTTGCAAAGTTTGAACAAAGAATGAGAAACGTGTCCAAAAATAACAAATACCAGGGAAGGGAGATCTCTCTCCAAACTACTGCTTTGCTCCCTTCTGCTTCCAAGCTGTTTGTACCTCTCACAGCCTCCTGCTGCTGCTGTTCCACTTTGCTGGAACCCTTTTATTTTCTGGACTGCATATATTAAGGACCTGTGGATACCCACTCCTTCTTTTGCCCTTCAATGGAAATATGTCTTTTTTTACTTTGGTGTTTTCTAAGTGGCACCTTACCATAGCTTCCTTTGTCTCCACACCTCCTTCTTCAGCCTCATTATAGCAGGCACAAGAAGGTAAGTCTTGTCTTTCTTGTGCAATACAAGTAGCCTCACCATTGCAATGGCCCTTTTGGACATGTTCCAACTCTTCCTTCCTCCTTCCCAAACACAAGTCTAAAAAATGATCCCTATTATTCCTGATAGGGTCACACATGCATCTTATACAAAAGTACTAAAGCTTTCTTTCTCCTGAAAAAAACTTCAGGTGTGCCCTAGGATCACATTTGTTTTTTGGTGCCACCTTACGTCATTGATTCAGAACTATCTTTCTTCTCCATTTCTGCTTAATGAATAATGAATTTAGCAACAGTATAAGAGGAGATACTTACAGACGAGGGACACACTGTAGACTCAGGACTCTGCCACAGTGGAGCAGCCACCTGGCACAACACCTAAGGGCAACTCAGCATCCCTGACTCCTGTACATGTTCCTTCGACAATCTCACCCATTCATGGCTCTATTCATACCACAGCAGTAGTGGTCGCTATCTCCTGAGTAGACTTTGAGGATCATAAGAGATCTTGCCCTTCTATGAATACAATGAAAGATCTTTCTCTCTCCTATCACTTTGTACACACAGATTTATTTTCACATCCCTTGTGTTTGATGTTTCATGCCTGCTGAAAAGAATGTAGTCATTCCCAACGTCTTAACTACTCAAGGCCATAAATGCTGCATTTTAAACTGTTACCCTTGAAGTCTTTGAACTACCTCCAACTCAACATTAATTTTTCTGGGTTGCTTGCCTTGAGTTAATTAGTTCTCTGTAGTGTCTGCCCACATCTTTGATTTGTTTTAGAGGTTTCCTTACTTGCACAGAAAAAGATTTCTTCTTTCTGCATGTGAGTGAAGTGAAATAATGGTCTGCAGTATTCTGCAAGATTATTAATTCAGGAAGTTGAAAATCATATTGTCATTCTCCATGGGGAAACCTATTATTATTATCACCATTAAGTACTGATTAAATATACATTGTCCTTGTATAAATATATTATGCTAATAGTCCTTCCATGATCTTATAATACTTCAGGATAATTCCAAAACCAATACTTGTAGAAAATCCCATTTTTAAAATTGATAATGTACTAATTTTCCTCTACATAGACCACCAGATAACAGGTGTAGGAGAGAGATTGTGGAGCAAAGGCCAAACTTTGGATTTGCAGTATGTTTCATAAGAACTGTATAAACATCAGTTTTTTGGAGGATTCGTCTTGATAAAACCAGTATAGTGTAATCTGCAGACAAACCTGAATTAGTAGCCCTAAAACTAAGGCTAGCTGATGCTACCTTCTGTCATACATTCACCCTGACATCTCAGAAGTGACTGTTTTATTGAGCAATTCTTGTAGCTCACACTGACAATGTCTACACTGTTAACAGAGCCTGAGCTACTTTAAAACTTCCTCACATTTCTCTGTACCTCCCAAATAATTGCAAGATAGGGATGCTCTCACTCAGGCATAACTTATTCAAGTATGGTACAGGTATTTGGGTGGAATAATGTGATAGTCCCTGCCATTCTTCTGTGAAAGATATCCAGAGGATTCACCTTCAAATCAGTCTCTGGAATGATAAAAGTCTTGGAAAGAATAACGAGCCTTGTGGAAGAAAAGAAAATTGATTTTACTGTGACGATTGAGATTTTAACGCTACAGCTTGTTTTGCTGGCTGACTGGAATGCAGTGATACAAACAACTTGAGGAGATGTAGTAACAATGTGCAATTAAGATTAACATTTTAAAAAGAGACAGAAGTGTTGTGCATTTTTATGAGAGTTGAAGTGCAAAACATATAGTCATGAAAACTGCAAGCAAGCAGAGATTATTTAAATAATATGTGGGAATAGTATCCAGGATCAATTTATATCTACTCTTTCTTTTTCAGCCAAATAAAATCATGTTGTGTCATTTGAGGAGAGTTACATGGCTTTACTTGTACTATTCACTCCTTTTGAGACATATGTTTTCAACACTGTTGGTGTATTAGTGAAGTGCAAAATTCTTCACTGCGAGAATATTTTTTCAGTTTCTTTTCAGTGATGGAACATCAAAGACTCATTTTCCATTTAAAATAATGTACACAGAATGAAATGAAAAGTACAGAATAACATTTAACTTTGAAATATTCATTTTTCCAAAAGTATTTACGGTGTAACAGAGAAGCATCTTGAGGCCTATGATTTTTTTTCTTGAGATGGAACAGACTGGTAGAAAACCCCAGAAGCTGAGAATAAAGTCACCCTGAAGAATGAAGGCTGTTGGGTAAGAGAGACATATTTAAAGAAAAAAATCCTTTATGGTCTCTTTGTGCAACTTGATCCATTTGATTCTTGTTTTTGTTAAGAAGGAATTTGAGGAACCCTATACTTATACCTGAATTAAAGACAGACCTGCTGCTGAGCAGAAAAAAATGAATTTAATATCCTATATTTCCTGAATGTGCTGGTGCAGGCCTGCATTAAGCAACACAAAACCAGGAAAGCAAGCTGTTCTCTACAATGCAAACTACAGTGCAGTCAAAGAACGTGAAAGCTACAGGTGTGCCAAATTGGGCTCCAGGTAAGTCTCTAATGGAGTTGTATAAACAATGCAGAAAGACTATTTTCTCCTATATTTTCTCCTTTATTTATTTATTTATTTATTTATGCACATAGTTGGGTTTTTTTGTTTGTTTGTTTGTTTTTTTACAGACAGAACTCTTGGTTGAATACTTATTATAGTGTAATTTTTAGGCTCAGAGCAATAGAAAGGTCCATATGCAAACAGACCCCCCTGGTATTCCTTTAAATTTCAAAAATTAAAAAAGACTCCAGTAAGCTGCAATTTTTTTCCTTGAAGAGGAACTGCGATTGGGAATCGTAACTGCCATCCACACATATCTGGGGATGAATTCCTGCTGAGCAAATACGTAATTCAGAAAATGCACAAATAGTCCAGGATATGAAGTTCCTGTTAAACCGTTGCCTGTAACAAATGGGAAGCAAACAAAAGAAGGGAGTGGGAATCCTTTGAAGAGTCTGGAGTTAAAAGTTGGAGTAATGGGACTTGACAAATTTAAAAAAAAAAAAAAAGAAGGCTTTTTTCCTCTGTGCTTTTCCAGTCTCTTGCATCCTAGATAACTGTCCCTCTGCCTTTGGTGTTTGTGCGAACAGATTCAGGCTTTTAGTGAGAGCCAGAGCCAGGGAGGATCCTGCTCTTGCTAAGAGGTGTGTTTGTGACTTCTGGCTCTGCTCCTACCTGCTTCATGATACAGTGGCAATTCAGGCTGAGCTAAAAGCCTCCTTCATCGGAGGTGGTACTGTATTCCCCAGGAAGGAAAGAGGAGCTGCTGGAGCTGGGGTCTTGGCATCCCTGGGGTCTTGCCAGCAAAAACAAGGGACATGCAATGTGACAGAGCAAGCCTCTGTAGCAGATGGTGCAGTGAGAAACTTGCTTGGTAGGCTACCAAGGAAGAGGGGAGAGCCTATTGCTGCGTTCCCCAAAGGTGGCATACAACTTTGTCCCCCCACACCAGGGACTTGTCCAGGAGGATCTTGTCCAGGGTCTTCGGCTGTTGTGTCCCTCAGTGAGACTGCAGAGCACAAAGCCCAGAATCAATTAAAAAGGACATAACAAGATCCCTCTTTTTAAACAGTCTTGATGTTTCATAAAATCTTGCCCATGGCACACTTTTTGTGTGGTGGCTTTGAATAGCACTGTCCAGAGCTTTTGGGTAACACAGCACTTGCTTTGTAGATAGCAGCACAATATTTTGCTAGCAGCCGCTCATTTGCACTCTCCTGTCAAGCAGTTGCTACCCAGATGCTTGCAAGTACAATACTGTGTTGACACAACCTAATTATCTGCCATGTGCAACTATTTATACATTCTCACTAAGTTAGTGAGATATGAGGGCAGCTCTATTTTTCCTTAAAAATCCCTTTGCACTTACAGGCAGTATTGACTCAGTGTTGTGGAAAAGAATATTAAAATGTAGCCTAGTTTTCTCCCCCTTTAGAGCATGGAAGGCTACTGCAGACTTGCATGTGAAAGAGAAAGCATGCTTTGGATTCCCTTAGGGAGTCATCTCTGTTTCACTGGTGATTCATTTCTTGAAAGGAGAGGAAGGAAGATATGGCCTGCTAACACTGAGTGCCATCTATTTATCTTGTTATTTATTTATTTCAGCCCAGGGCACTCTCAAGGCATGCAACTGCTGGAATGCAGCTGGACTGAGGGATGCCGAAGTCTGCTTTTTCTTAGGTAGTGCTAGGCACCTGCATGTATGGAATTGAGTAGAGAGGAAATGGAGAACCTTCATTCACACAAAGCTCTCTTGCGTTAAAGCATGGAAGAGGGGGGGAAGGAACCATACTGCCAGCTTAGGTGCATGCTAGGAGCATTTTGGATTTGTGCATCATTGGGTACTTTAACCTCCACCCACAGAGCTGGCTGAGAGCCCACCTAACCATCTCCTCAGGAGCTGGGGTGGGTCACGCCTGCCCAGCCAGGGAGCTTCCTCATCTCTGTATCTGCTGGTGCAGCAGGTGGCCCTCCAGGAGACTACAGTGTGTGGAGCAGGTATTGGAATTGATCAGTTCGTTTATGCAAATGTCTTCACTAACATTTAATTTTCATCCTGCACAGTGTCATCTGCAGTGTGCAGAAGTGCTAAATTCTTTTTTTAAATGCATAAAAATACTATAATGGCAATTACTTAACCCAGATATGTTTATAAATAGCTCAATGTTTTTGCAAATTGTGAGCAAGCTGTCACAGGCTAGAGCTACATCCACAAGCAATTATGTAGTTTATGTTTTTATCTTTAACAAACATGGGACATAGCACAGCACTCTTTCTTCCTCCTAAATCTTACCATCTAGACTCCACGGACTAAGAAGCTACATTTGTGTAGTATGGAGCAATGTTTTTTGTTGTTGAATTTAGGCAAGACATTCATGTTAGAACTGTCTTTGGATTGTTTGTGGTTAGTGATAGAAGAACAACTTCGCCTGTGTTTTATCTAACATTAGTCACAGACAGGAGGAAATTCTTTGAAGTTCCAGGAGGCAGAATCATTTTTAAAATGCAGATTTTTTGCCACCCAAGATAAGGTAATCTTGGATCAGCAACAAATGCTTTCCTGACTAGGAGCAGCTATTGGACTGCTAAATGGACTCTGGATATTCTTTTAAGCACCACTAATTAGGGAGAGGGGAGAATTTTTTTATCAGGACTCCAGAAAAGNNAGGAACAAGATTTTTTTTTTATTTTCTGCTACAAATCTGCCACTGCATTACAGTGGGGGAAAAAGGTGTGCAGAAGCATATCCTTTAAGAAGTTGTCTGAGACCTTGGGGTTTAGGCAGATCCCTTGGTCATTGATAGATGTGTGCATTGAGCATCATTTAGGATGGCCAGTCTTAGCCAGTGAAGAGGGGATATGAGGCCTTTGCAAAAGCGAGGACAGCCATTGATGAATGATTCCTGATATTTCCAGATTGCAAAGTCACCATACAGCAATTTTATGGGCAACACAAAGTGGCAGAAGTCTAGTGTCTCTCCTTTCTTTCTATTCCTGTGAAAAAGGTTGATCATAGCTGGCCCAATGGTTGTGAAATTTTCTCTGAAGTTCAATCTCATTGTAGCAACAGACGAATATTTGTCTTTGAGCTTCAAAATATGCTCAAGCAAAATGAACCACCAAGTAGTCCTGTGTTGTCACGCTGATTTTTAAAAATGCTGAATATTTCTGTCCCTCTAATGAACAAGCTCTTCTTGACCCAGTCTGGACACCAGGAACATGAAGCATCATGAATTTGCACTACTTTATATGAAAAACATCTTCAGAGTCCAAGGAATATTTGAGTGAAGAAAAAGATAAAATAGACTATATTTCTATAAGTGATGCATATGTAAAGACATTTAGGAAATTATTTAAAATATATTTGCATTCTCTATGTTCTGTCTTGGCTACCCAGAGTAAAGGTTGTGTTTGCTGTAAAGTCACTTTCAGCCTGCTGTGATATGTGAGCTCCCCACTGATGTGAAAACAGGAATTTGTAGCTGAAGAAAACTATCATTCTTTATAAAAGCAGATCTCCCCTTCCACTCACTCAGACCAAGAGTTATGAGCCAATTTTATTCTTCTGAGCGTTCCTGTCCCAGTGGGTGTGTGTGTTGCTTTGCCCTCTGCTGTTTGCCTTATGTTTGTCCTGTCAGGGAAGATCTACTCTAAAAAGATGATGCAGGTCTCACTACTCCTGATAGATGGCAAAGACTCTCTGCTCATTCCCTGTGTTGATCTTGGTGTATTTGGAGAAGACTGAAAATCCTGATGTGGTTTTTAAGGTGCAAATTTAGGGGATGTACAGTCCTGGGAAAGAAAACACACTCATTGATATGTAAGATGAGAATCTGGGAAAGCTCAGCTTAGTTTCCTAATCTTCCAAACTTCCCATTCCATGTTGGCAAGTAACTTATAGCCAATTACAAACAGCTGAATTAAAGCTGGCACTCGGCATTTACTTCTGCTTTTCAATCAGTAAGCTGAAGTCTGTATGATAGGTAAGTCTTTTGAATGAGCTCAATAACGTCTTCCAATCATGGAGTTTCACAGTTAAACAGAATACCCCAAAGATTAAAATTGTTCAGGCACTTACAAGAGTGGGTACCGCATAAAGACGTGAGATTTTGCTTGCTTTTCTTGCTTGTTGTGTTAGCATCTATTGCTGAATGGTGCATTTCAAAATAATTTCACTTCTCTGAGGGGTTTGTGGCACTATTGTGCAGAAAGTGAGTGAATGGAGGGGTTTCAGAGATCTGTGTCTATTCCTACAGAAATCTTATTTCCATCATCAGTTCAATGTGGCATAACATAGAGATGCTCCTGGAAGGAAGGGAAAGAAGTGAAGCCTTTTTGCTCCGATTAGCATCCATGTAGACGCATGATGAACCAGTCTAGGGACTGACTTGGTCGAAAACTAATCCCCCCCTTCAACTTTTTATTTTGTCATTATTCACATAAATGAAATTAAATAACATACATGTTTAAATTGCATAGGCATTGTATCTTGGTTACATATGTCAAACACTTGAATTTATACAGGATTGCTTAACCACTTAATCTATATAAATACAAATTTTAGAAGGATATATAAAGCAGTCTTTCCAGTTATGAATACCATATTGATTGACAGATGTCTATTATGCCTTTTAAGAGATTAAAACATTTATAAAAAGCATGCTTCATACTAAAAAGAAATCTGCTGCTATATCACATATAAAAATTTCTGAGATATCGCTTCAGTTTTCACATATATGCATTGCTTTTATCGAATCCCAACAAATATTGTTTTTATCCTTACAGGTAAGATTGTTGCTGGCCTAGATATAAGGGTGAAGATTATTCTCAAGCAACACAAAGTACATGATGATTACTTCAATCTGCCAAAAATTTTGTCTGGAGCTAGTGTACTCCTGAACATACCCCAGATCCACATTCTGTGTTAAGCACTGCTTGGCCTTACTTGATTACGTCAACAACAGAAGATGTTTACTGCCACCTCCCTAATGGCTACAAATGTGAGGTACTGTTTTTGTAATTTATTCTGCCTGAAGGATGGAGTAACTTTGTCATTTCATTTAAATGATTATTTCAAGCAAAGGAAGCAGTCAAGTTTGTGGTTTGCAATCCAGAAAATGACTAGCCTGAACTTCACCTCCCCTGTGCTTCTACTATTTCTAAGCTGGAAGAAGTGCTTACGAGATGTCGCATACCTGCCCTGCTATTCAATTTGTCTTCACAGGGGAAGTCTTTGCAATCTCACAGAGGCATTGTGAAACACCATTTATCAGCGCATGCGGAGCTTTGAGATCCTTGGCGAGAGTGAATAATAGGGTAGTAAGGTCCTACTGTAAGATATTTTAAAATATCAAAATAGGGATTGAATTCTAGTTATGTGTTTCAGCAAATAAAGCAGAAAATAAATAAAGCCTTTTAAGTAAAATAATTAACAATTTACAAATAACTAAAATTTAAAATAAATTCTGAAAATAACAGGTTGTGGACCTGCTGTCTTCCAGGGGACTGATTCAAGTCCACTTAGATCAGTGGCATGACTCCCTGCTTCCTAGGGCACTTGCATCAGGGCTCAGGAGAGTCTCACCAGCCCAGGTGATGTGCTGTCTGCTGTGTATGACTCAGAGCTAACTAAAATTCA
The DNA here is from genome assembly GCA_013399115.1 of Anseranas semipalmata. Classification (NCBI taxonomy): domain Eukaryota; kingdom Metazoa; phylum Chordata; class Aves; order Anseriformes; family Anseranatidae; genus Anseranas; species Anseranas semipalmata. The sequence goes on from VXAA01007033.1 coordinate 1,845,440, forward strand.
ATAATGAGTAACAGCATTCAATACCACTCGGCAAATAATAAGGCAGAAAGGAAGAGAGCGTTCCCTGTTGACCACAGACCTGAGGGGGCCCAAGTGCACTGTTTCTAACCAACAAGTCCTAACTATCTGGTGTCTGTGAAACCTGAGGCAGGCAGGCATGTCACCCAACAAAACACTAAAAACCCAGCAATACCACTCTTTTCTCCTCAAATGCTTTCCAGTTCATCAGCATTGTGGGTTATAAGCATGTGGGGCTATCATAAAGATCGTTCTCTCTGGTAGTGATTATATTGTCTCTGATATCTCATATACTGCCTCAGTAATCTGTCCCTGTACTCAGCTTCACTGCAACTTGGGATGACCCACAGGTCTGTCCAAATTGTCTGAGAATGGGGATGAGGAGTTATTTTCAAGTTTCTAATGCTTTTAAGGTATGTGCTTTATCTGAGATGTGACTTCAATGCACGAAGCTATGGTTAAATCTCGAGGAATATCACCAGTAAATAATTGTGATTAGAGCCTAAAACCCATCTCATATTTCTGGGGAAGGGCTTTAAGCACAAACTCATTATAAATACATACCTTACCCCATGTGGCTTTTGAAGAATGACAGTATGCTATCATTGCAACAAGAAGCCACTGTGACTGCTTTCCTTATTAAACGTGTTTTTCTATGTTTTTGATGCAAATCACATAAAAAACCACCCTGTCTTAGGATAAGTAAGTAATTAAAGCTAGTTTTCTTTAGTGCGAGGGTTGACACTGCCTTTAGTACCAGCTCTTAATTCTGCAGAATCATTTACAACCAGGTTTTGCCGTTCTTATTCCTAATACATGGGGACTTACAGGCAGATCCAGAGGAGACTGAGCCTGACCGCAGATGCTCATCTGATCGGATGGGGAAGAGCTGTGAGCAGAGGGCACTTCCACATCAGGGAAGATGAGGGCTGGGTATCTTAGGCACGCCCAGGGTGAGGTGGCTGCTGAAAGAGTGTTCTTCAGCTTGCAATTTTTGCATTCGTGTCCTTATTGTTGTCATTCCCCACAGTCTGGGCTGTCATTTTACTGGTTATTTAATAACAAAGAAATCCAGCTTGTTCCCTCTCTTGTCCCAGTCTTGCTGTAGGTTATGAAAAAAGCTCAGTGTTGGAAGAAACAGAACAACTTGACAGCCCAAGCACTTTTCTTCCTTCTTTTGTGTCATGCTTTGCTGTGGAGCCACTAAGCCACTAGAGGAGAAGGAAAACAAGGGGACCTCCAGCTGCAACCAGCAACAATTAGGAAGCAAGAAACTAAGGGAAAACAGTAGAGAGTAGGAAAAGGAATCCCCCAATTTTTGTAGTTGATTCTACAGATAACTGGACAAAGTAACAATTCTTTCTTTTGTTCCCCCCCACCCCATGTCTGTGCATACAATTTCACATGTTCATTTTGGAACCAGTCATGATTGAGAAGCAAGCAGAAAAACTTCACTCTAAATGCAATGGGCAGGCAGGCCAATGACGTTAAGAGGTAAGTGAGAGCTGTATTTTCTGCAATTAATAGTTTGAAAGGAACGGAGATAGATAGAGATTGGCTTAAAAAAAAACCAACGCAGTGTTATTGCTGGTGTTGTTTGTTTTCAAGTTAACAATGCAAAATGAGGGTACCCTATATATAAACCCTTATCTTTGTCAAAACTGTCCTGATCCACTTGCACTGGAAAACCCCAAATCACTGGGAATCCTGCAGCGGTCTGGCTACTATCAAAGAAGGAAGGATTGCAAAGGAGGGCAGCGCGATTTAAAAGACAATACGACAGAAAGTAACGCCAAAAAAAAAAAAAAAAAAAGAAGAAGCAACGTTTGTTTTCTTGGCTGCCTGCATCCTCAGCTCACTCTAAATGACAGACTTTTCTTCCCTCTGCATTCCAATCAGACGGTGCCAATGGGCAAGTGGGGAAAGGAATATTAATGGCACCGCCACGGAGCGGCTGCTCGCCCTTAGCCGCACCGCAGGCCGAGAAGAGCGCGGAGCTGGCGCTCGGGTCACGCCGTACCCACCGCGCACGCAGCAAGGGGCGATCAAAAGGCTGAGAAGGGCCACCCAAAGCAGCTCATGTACACATCCATGTATTTCTGGGGGGCGACGCGAGGCCCCCGCAGCCCCCTTGGCGGGAGCGGCCGTTTCGCCAGGGTGACTTGCATCTTCCCTGCTCCCGCGCC
>VXAA01007033.1:1848179-1859389 GCA_013399115.1 Anseranas semipalmata
TCCGTCTTGGGGCTTTCAGCTTACGGAAAAGGAAAGCATCTGATGCGTCTGCTCACATGCCACTTTTGGTCATACGTTGCCTCTTTGCACAGAGAGAGCAGGATCGCTGGGAAAGATGGAGATACACTAAGTTGCTAGTAGTGAAAAGTGCTGCAGAAATCCAGTGGTTTCCCTTCTCCACTGAAGTGACATATTTTTCCTCGGGTTAAGTTGAAACCGCTGCTTGGCGGAGACTGACTGTAGCTGAGAGTGGGTTTGTGTTTTTCTTGCACGGTTAGGTTTTGCGAAAAGCAGCGATGAAGAGGAAGCTGGCACTCTCCAAGATGCAGTTGGTTCTTCTCGTTTTATTGGTGTGGCTACCAACAAGGTGAGAGGATGTTTAATCTTGTTGCTCAGTGCAAACATATATGTTATGATCTTCTAAGGGTAAGCTTGTGTGAGAGGTTATAAAAGTAGAGTGTATATTAATGTAATAAAAATCTCTCTTAGCTGTTCGAATGCAGTATTGCATAGTTTCCAGAGCAAATGCCGTGGGAGAAGGCAGTCAAAGGATCATATGAACGTAATGAATGTCCTTAAACAGTTTGTGAATTAATGCTTTATTTCATTATGTCAAAGAAGAACTAAATTTTAAATGCCTTACTGTAAAATCAGGATCTTAAAGATTTATTGGAGTTACCCTATCACAGTGATTCTGTGCCATACAGAATAGTTAAGATGGAGAAATAGATTATTGTGAAGTCAAATAGCAAATCACAGTCTAAAATAATGCTGGCTTTTTCTTTTCTTTTTTTTTCTTTTTTTTTAATACAGGCATGTCTTTTTTTTTTTTGGTCTCTTTTTTGGTCAACATAGAAATTCAAAATGATACTTAAGCTTTACACCTCTAGGTGGAGATAGCATACAACTTCACAATCGAATATAATAAAACAATAGCTTCATTTATTAATCAACTTTTTTATTTTGTTTGAAGTTCCCCATTTCTAAAGTGACAACGTAAAAGAAAGTAATTTTAATCATACAATTAGTTTTGTGTTTCCCACAGTCCCTAAACATCCCTAAATTGTAGTTTGTAACTTTGGTTTACTTGCTTTGGTTCTCACTGCGGTAGGTCTTGTCCTAATACAGTATCAGTCATAAGCTAAATAATGCAAGGTTCCTATGATTTAAGATGTCTGCATTTCTTTTTGTCTATTTCCTAGTGAACAAAATATTTCCCAAAACTATATTTCCTATTTCACTTTATGCCTGACTCTGGTGCGTTATTAGTTGAGTCACAGTGGGCCAGATCCTGCAAACCCTACTCAAGTGAGTAATTGCACTGACGTCAAAGAGGTTACATACGTAATTAAGGAGTTTATGCCTGAGTAAAGTTTGCAGGATTAGACCCTAATTTAATATAATTATATGAACTATTTTTTTTCCTGGTATGCTGACTTCAGAAAACTATTATATCTGAGAAAGCAGCTTAAAAATGGCAGGTACTTAGAGCACAGAAGTACATTTTAAAAAACAAAAAGTGAGCCATCCAGTAATTAAGAATAAACTCACACATCAGTAATATTACACATGATATTTTCGTATTTGTTGTATACATTATCTGATCTGGGTTGATTATGTGGTTTGTGTAATGGAAAGCACAGACTGCAATGATTTACATGTAAATACTTCCCCCATGCTGTTGAATGGGGGACCAACATAAAGCCACATCTTTAACGATTTTACAGCTTGCTTCAAAGAAAATGTCACCTAAACCCACTTCTGGTTTAGAGTAGGAAGAAAACATGCTCGTTTTTATGCCATAATTAGTCATTCAGAATGCCTTGATCAGTAGTTTATTTAGAGATGATAAATACTCAAAATTTCAGATTAGACATGTAGATGGGTGAAAAAGGTGTAAATGATAGTGCATGTAATGTATGATGCTTTGCTTCCTTGATATTAATGCTCTGGTATTAAGTAGGTGAGATAGATGAGCTCATGCATTTCACATGCATGGTACTTAAAATTATTGCTACAGTAACATTTGCACGGGAGGGTTTTCCTAGTATGCAAAACCTTTGGGTTGGGTGTCCGGGTCTGGGAGGACTGTTTGGAACCACAGCTGGCTGTGCAGCAGGTTCATATGCTCCAGCCCCCAGTGTTTTCCACAGATATATGACCCATAAAGGCTGGAACATCTCTTTCTTTGTCGGGAAAGTTTGAAGCAATTGTTGACCTATAGATTCTTCTTGACACTTCATTTATGTTATTTTTCTATCTAACTTCTATACGGTTTGTCTGTGTCTAGTGGAACATCAGATAGTGCTTTCTATAACACAACAGCATTTTAAAAACAGGAAGGCTATCTGCAGCTATCCTGCAGCTTGCTAGTCAGCGTCGTTGTTCCCACCCACCAAGCACTGACATCAGAGGACTCCCTGAACATGATTGCTGGAGTTTTCCCTCATGTTAGTTCTCCTGGTCATGTACTTAACATGACCATTGGGTGGAGGCATATCCACAGGATTTATCCAGAGAAAGAGTACACTTAGGTGAGGACAGATAGGATGGAGCTGGAAGGAGACAGTTTTGTGTGTGGGAACTCAGGTTATCAGTCTGGGAGTGACATGCCATTGGGAGCTGGGAATCTCGTTTGGGCTTTTGTACCCGGACAGCCAAATGTGTTAGTGGAGCTTGTAGTAGCCATCACTGTGATGCAATGTTGGATACAAGTAGAGGCTACTGGAAAATGAATACTGGGAAATTTTAAGTGGTATGCCATAGACTGTTATGTTTCTGAACATGTTATACATAAATTGTGTAATTGTAGACTCTTAATTACACCCTTCATGTTAGAGGGCAGAAAGATAAATATTCAAGGCCAGCTGGCAAAAGCTGCATGTTGAGTGTACATTAAAACATATCTAGCACTTTCTAAAATGTAAAATGTCCATTTAGATCAGTGCTGGCTGACTCCCTGGAAGACGAAGCTAAGAATAACATCACCATCTTTACAAGAATTCTAGACAGACTTCTGGATGGTTATGATAATCGTCTTAGACCTGGATTAGGAGGTAATAAAAACAATTAAAGATTGATTTTAAAAAGTCAGTTTTACTGTTCAGATTTTATGCAGTGATATTCTTCCTTCGTTTTTTTTTTCCCTAACAACTGATAAGTATTTTTATAAATTATTTATAACTCTGTATTCACCCAGTTGAATCATTTGAAGTTCGAGGAAGATAACATCTATGAATGGAAAGGAGGCACTTTCACACATTTATCTTAAGTAAAGAGAAAAAAATCTGGAGATTTAACATAGTAAAATTGAGTGAGAACAAAAATAACATCTAAATCTGTTATTCTAGTCAGGGAATTTTGGTTGAACTAGGAACACAGACTTGATTCCCTGCAATGTGATGAGTGTATGTTTTCAGAACTCTGCACAAATGTTTTGTATGGTGTGTAAAATTCACAATTTAGATTCATTCCTCGTCCCAGTAAATCCAACAGGAATGTTGTATTTTTTACTTCCTTGAAAATTAGGGTTTGACTGGTGATTAGCATTTTGTTCCTGGGTACCTTGCATGTATTTGGTCATTTGGAAAAAAAAAAAGGTGCAGGGGGGAAATACTGGAGGACAGAAGTCACTGCATTCATGCCATGGTTGTCAGTTTTTTTTTTCAACATGTCAGTTCACATTTTCATTTTAAAGCTGTATGGCAGCTCATGTAAGTATGTAAGCAAGGAAGTTAAATAATTTGCTTGGTGTTGGAAGTATTATTGTGCAGGATGATCTGTACGGTATGGGGAGGGGCACGATGTCTTGTTTTTGATAATAGTTTGTCTACAATTATAGTGCTGTTTTGTCTACTATGTGCTGTTTATACTGAGTAACAGAAATATTTATGTATCGATAATAACATTATTATTATCATTCATAACAATTTTGGTAATGGTAGTTTTCAGCCTGGAGACTGATTCAGCTTGCTAAAACTAATTCAAGTGCAAAATTCCTGGGAGCTGTTGCTGTTCCTGTTGATTTCAGTATGATCAGGATCAAAGCTAGAGATCTGCTCTGACTTCCATGGAAATTACTCTAACAACTCCATTTGATCAAATTAGAAATTAGTTAAAGCTCACAGTTTTAACAAACGCTCTTCCATCCTGACCTGTGGCTCTGCTGCTGTTTTGGTTATGGAGGGAGAATCTTGGCTTGCATCTGACACAGCATAAAGTGGGAGCTATCACTGGCTGGCAACAGCTTTCTCATTATACATTAATCTTAACCTGAAATATCTTTTCATTTTCAGTTCTGGCCTCTGGTGCAGTGGAGACTTGTGAAATAGTTTATATTAAGGACTTTTTTATTTACATAATCCATAAAATGAGACATACAGCACTGTAGATGTGAGAATCTGTATAGTGATGTTTTACATGGAGATTCAATTTCTTTGCAAAATACTTCATTTTAAGAATTTAGACATAGTATGAACATACAATGCCTTGCAGGTAACTTGCAGAAACAATTCATATCACAAACTTGAGTTTAATTTACAGGGCTTATAATCATTATTTTTATTAGAAAAATAATGGAAATTTCTATTCCTGTTTACAGAAAAAGGACGTGCTATTTAATGAGAGCAGTCTGCAGTTCCTTTGCATATCATGTATCTGGAATATTAAAATTTATATTGTTGATAGCATGGATTTTAAAAATAAATTTTCTAATATATTTTTATTTTATATTTTCTATTAAGTCTACTTCAAAGTATCTCCCTCTTTTTCTTTGCCAGGCCTTCTCTGTAATGAAAATATGCTTTGGGAGCATAAAAATTAAAGAATTAACATCTGTTTGGTAGTGGCATACATGGCAATCAACCCATGCAGAACATGTGTGAAATGAAACTGTGTCATGCATATTAAACCGTGATGATTCATGATGCATTAATGTTAATCTGCAAGAATACTTCAGTTGTGGATGGACAGATTCTGATAGTTTAAAAGAACACTTGTGAAATTCAGTTGTGATAATCCATGACACAAAATATGCCAAATAATGCTTTTGTAGATAATGCTTAGTAATTATGGAGTTTCCCATTTCAGGAATTTTGTAGCATTTTATTCCCTTAATCTGTACTCTAAAAAGAAAAATGGAAATTATTCATCTTTTTTCTTTTTTTTTTTTAAAAGACATTATGCATTTAGTGACTCCTGATAGTTTCTAAAAGTGCTTTTGCATAGACTACAGTATTTTGACCATGCTGCATGTCATTAATTTGATATCCTTAGGTTCAGTTCTGTTCCAGTTGCATTTATATGAATCTGAAATAATTCAATTGAAACCGGTAGAGCATTTACTTTGGCATAGCAGCTTGCATTATCCTGCTATGCTACTATGACCGAGATCACAATCTGGCCTAACATGTGGTACAATAGAATGGTCCAGGATCTCAGATGGATTCTTTTAAAGTCTTTTATGAAAGCAAGAGCTGTTTACCAGCCCACTTTCACCTGTTGTGAAAGACATTTTCAGAGATGTCTTACAGCAAAGTTCAGCTCATTGTAAAGAATTTTCAGCTCACAAATTTTCTTGTTAATGAAAACTGCTAGCTTAACATTGGTTATTTTAGCTAATTATTGACCAATAAAATGGAAATATATAGGCTCTTTCAAAGTCTGTATATCGATTCAACTAAGTCATTGCTTGAGAATTTGTTCTTGATTTTAGGGATAGATTTATAATAGATTTTACTGGGAGACTTTGTGTGAGTGTTTACAGTAGGTAACTTGATGCTTTACTGATGTGTAGATACACTGCAGAACTGAATTATTTTGTATGCACTGTTTAGGGCAGCTTTAACTTTTACTGTTGATGCGGCGCTCTCATAAAAACAGGTTTTGGCTATTGGAAAGTCTTCCTAGCAGCTGGGATCCTTGAATGATGTATGATCACTATAGCGATGCAGTAGCTTGCAAAATGGATATGGGCAGGGAAAAGAAGATACTGCACTGTCCCCTAAAGTCAGAGACATCTCATATCACTTAAATAATACCCAGACGTACTGTGTTGAAGTGGATATGTGTGAGGATATTCAAAGGGAGATAAAATTTTCTCTGCACTCATATTATGCTGAACACTGGGTTGCAGCTGGAACTGTCTTGACTACCCTTGCATTTTTTACATGAACTATTTTACCTGACCATTCTATGCAATTTCTGTTTAGTAATCAAAATAAATTCCAAGTTCTGTTTCAAAACAAATTCCTATTCAAAACAAATATGTCATTAGCACTCATTTGAAAGAAATACAGCCTTGCAAATGACATGTCATAAAGAGTTTGATTGTTTATGATATTCTTCAAAATCATGAAGGTATTTTCTTCGATTTTATTTATTTGCTGTAATGCTTGCAAGACAGTTAGGATAGCACTTTTCCATAAATCCTTTGATTTTTATTAGCATGTAGAAAAAGCAATCCACAAAACAATGGGCACTAAAACTAAGCAAGGGAGCAAAAGAGACTTTAGATTTTTAAACAGTGAGACAACAGAATGTTGAAGCTGAGATACAGCTACATTCAGACCAGGAAGTAATTAAATTTTGCATGTTCTGTCTGCTTTCCTCTGCCCCATGGACAGCCATGATTAAAGGAAATAGGGCCATAGAATAAGGCAATCCCTTCTTTTAATATTTTGATATTTGTGTGTATTAGGTATATTAGCAATAGCATACATTCTATTTAAATGGTAGCTTCTTTTTAAATACTGAAAGAGGAGGTAAGGGAGAAGGGGTGGAGAAGGTGCTAGGATTTTGATACTATGTTGGGTACTTCAGTAGGCTTACTATCTCTATAAGCTAGTCAGCCTGCTTTCCTTTCTCACGGTTGAAATTGCTCTTTTGCAGCATCTATAGAATTTCTGTTGATTCTACTCTCCCAAATTTATAAAATATGATTGAATACAAAACTTAATTAGAAAATAGAAAATTTAAAAGTTGAAAAAAAAGTAGTGGAAAGTTACAAGGACAGAGGACTGGATTTCATAGCCCAGAGGCCAGATTTTCAACTGCCATATTGACATTGAAAAGAGCTACACAAGTTTATACCACTTGAGAATCTTTCCACAAACTGTGATCAGTCTCACCAACTTCAGGAATGGCATTGTCATTGTAACTAAGGAGGTAAATGTTGGTTATTCAAAAAACTGAGAAAGATCAGACAGGAGGTAGGTGAAAACTAAACGCCGCTGTGGTTTCATTTTGAAGGATCCATCTCTGCTGCAAGGTGACTTTCAGATGTTTTGATTGCTCTAAACAAGAATCTCCATTGCGTTTCACTTGCAAGCATACAGAAATCTTTTTTTACAATATTTTATAAATAAATTGAACAGGAAAACGAAAGAGAACTGAGAAGAATTATTGCTGATTATTGTTATCAGAGAGATAGTGAGCAGTGAACACTTAGGGGTATGATCATCCATCTTTGCAGCAGTAGATATATTGTTGCATTGAATTGGTGTAGTAGTGTAGAGAATCAGACTGATTCAAAGTTTTATGACATGCCCACTAACATGAGCTAAAAGGGAAAAAATATTTTTTCAGAGAATTTCATTTTCAATATCAGGAGAGCTATATACATTCAGACATGTGTGTATCAAAGAGTTGTATGTCTTCAGTTGCCAGGAAGCAAGGCCATCATCATATGCTGATGATCTGGAATATGCTGAGTTTAGGGCAGTGTATTTATATGTCACTGTGATTCAGAGAATTTTTAATCAGCTTCAGAAACCTCTGTAGTTGTTTTAGCAGTTCTGCCAGGAATTCAAAATGTTAGAGGTTTTTGGTAGACTCATTGTGCTTGATGCACGTTCAGAGCAGCTTAAAAGAAGGCCCTTGGACTATTTTTTTGCAGGACACTACAGGGAACCTTTCACTACTGGTTTTAAAGGAAAGTTTCACTCCTGTTTCTAAAGGAACAGGTGCAGTGTTCCCTTGCTTGGTCTGGTTGCTACCTTAGCGTTTCTTTGCTTCAGTTTCATCTTTTGGAGGAGGTAATGCCTCTGCCTGTACTTAGTGCAGAGCAGTTCAGAGCAGCAGCTGCATTTTCTGAAAGCCCACTATGTATGTAGTTATGCTGGGATACAAAGGAATAAATACTGTAGGCTTTTCTTTAAGGGTCACACAGAGTCTGGCCGTAATGGTATAGGTCCTAACAGTTCATTCAGAAGAGTCGGCAAGAAACTCAGATTAATTTTTATTAGAGTTGCTGATAATATACATCAGCAAAAAAGAATTCCTTGTAAACAAATGGAAAAGCAATAGGGACAAAGATATGAAAATTGCATTTAATTGGTTATCCAGGGCATGCAGGTGGTGCTAAAATCCAGGAACAGAACTAACTCGGTAGCTGTAAGCATTCTAGGGAATGAATCATTATGGAACTGGAAGGATTAAAAGCCCTCACAAACTGTTCTGCTACTGAAGAACAAACCAGTGAAAATGTTACAGAATAGGATACTGGCTGAAGAGCTTTTTTTCAATGTGAAAGTCTGTGGATAAAACAGCAGTGAAGAAGTGAAAATAAAATTGTTACAACTGTGAAAAGTATTGCAATTGTGGAAAGTGTTGCACAGTGCAAAGTGACAAAATGCTATGCTTCACAATGTTTACCAAAAATCTAGGTAATTTGCTGTAAAGTTTATATGTCTGTAAGGGAACTTGTCTGAAAGGATCTCCCATTTCACTGAACATGTATATTCTGCACTTTTTCTTTTTTTCCCTGGCAACATATGAGCATTTGCTTCTAATACTAGAAATACTGCTGATGATACCAAAGCTGTTTTAAGGGTATTAAGAAGACATGAATACTGCAGTATCTTCAACTTTCTGTGGAGTTCATTGTAGCTCATTGTAAATCAGACTGATGGGATTGTTTAGTTTATCAGCCAGATATGATGGCTTTTTTTTTTTTNACATTTTTTCAGTGATACATTTATTCTAGGTTATTGAGCAACTGGTGCAATCCAGTGGCTTTGCTGGTCTCTGAGGTGTTCTACTGTTGGCTGCTTCCCTGTAAGACCTTTTACCGTGTTATATAAATCTTGGAACCAGTTTGGTATCTGAAATATAGATTCATTTTTTTTCACTCAGGTTGACTAGTTTTGATAGACAAGGACCAAAGGATTGCATTTCTATAGTTCCAAAATTCTTATTACCCTTGTGAAATGGTACCATATATGCACCTGAATTAGAAACATCAGTATTGTTTAAATAATCCAACTCTGAAACATTTTCAGAAATATTTAAGTATGTTAGAAATTCATCCAGGATATGTTTGGTGGATTTTAATGGATTTCATGGATTTTTAGTAGTTGATTTTATCCAAGCATAAGGTGAATGTAAAATGTAGAAATCAGTGTATGTATTGCTTACAGTGAGGAAAAAAACAACAACAAAATATTAATTATTCTGTAGCAACAAAGAGACATTTCATAATACAAAATTAACAGTATTCCGTCTTGCACTAAAAGCCAGAATTTGTATTTATAACAGTATCAGGAAATCCTTTAATGTTTATTGCTATGATGTAGCCTTGGAGTATTCCATTTTGTATATTCTTTGTATAGGAGACATACAGAAAATTACATTTTAAATCTTTTCTTTAATAAGGTATACCAAAATAGAGTACTAACTGAAGAATGTGAGAAGGAAGCTGTTGAGTTCTCTTATTCAATTGTATAAGCACCTAAAGGTATTAAAAAAGTTTTGGTGAAAAACTGTTTAACCAGCAGTTAATAAAAGCATTGGTCTAAAAATAAAAATTCACAGAGCATATGTAGGACATTGACAATATTTGGAATACTCTGCCCTTCAGAGAGTTGGCAAAATGGACCTTAGGAGTATGTTGAATTTAAGAAAAAAGGTAGTTATATCATACTGTGATATGAGTCGACATCACTGTTTTGGTTATGCTAATTTGTGCTCATGCAACAGCAACCAATCTTTAAGCAAATAGTCATGCATAACTATTTCTTTCAAGACAATTCATTAGCAAAAGTCTTGACATTTTTATTTTCAGTGGAAACTAAAAACTTGGGATTAAGTAGACATCAGAACTCCTTCAGCTTCTTTGCGTGGAAGAAGCATTGTCTTTTTTTAACCTTAGTTCTTGCAGCGTTTAGTGGCAAATATGTATTTAATTATATTTACTGTATTTTAGCACCTCAGAAAAAGCTGCCATGAGACACGCCTCTTACTACATGTTTATATTCTGCATAATGTAAAAGGCTTCTACTCCATAGTAGGTCTGATTGTGGTTGAAAATAATGTAACAATGCTAGCTTTATTTATCAGACATAATATAAAATGGTAAAAAAGAGCAGAAATGTGACTTCTTTTCTCTTTAGCTTTACTAGGCAAGCTCATAACTATTAGATTTTCAACACAGTCACAGAGGTGATGGTTGCTCAGAGAAGTGGTAGAATCTCCCATCTGTAGAGACATTTAAAAAATTGGCAGAATATGACCTGGGCAACCTGATCTGTCTTCAGAGTTGGGTCTGCCTTGCACCTTACAGAGGTCCTTTCTAAACTGAGTTATTCTAAGATTCTATGACTTAGAGCCAGCAAGACATTGAAATAATAGCTGAAGTTTTCCATCCTAATTGGCAACTGTGAAAAAACAAATTTTAGAACATCAGTTCTGGAAGACATAGCTGAATAAAAATACGTGTGTTGATGAAGGGCTGAAACTGCCTATGGACAGTGGGATGCACAGCGTTGTATAGCTTTTGAGTTTATTATTCGTAAACAATCCACTGTGACGAGTAGAAGATTTGGAGTAAACAGGAAAGGTCTGGCAAAATGCAGAGGACATATCCTTTTTGTGGTCTTTGTCTTGGATTTCCCAATGTTCAGCAGAAGCTGGAACTTGACTAATAGTCTAGAAATGACTCTAGCCACCTATTTTCCCCCCATCACCATAACCTGGAGTCCTGGAGTCCTGAAGCAGGTTAAATATGGGAAAAAGTATCTCAGAGAAGAGGCAATGTATTTCATTGGATCATTCCCAGTTTACTTTGTCATCATTAGATAGGCAGCATATGGGGAACTGAAAAGTTATACAACGCTGTGCATTCTGAAGCCTAGCACCTCCTCAGGGAACACTCAGGAACTTGCTAAACCCTGCCCTTCTGAAGTGTTTTCCTGAGGGAGATCTTCCTTTTTTCT
>VXAA01007034.1:0-29828 GCA_013399115.1 Anseranas semipalmata
GGTGTTCCTCACGGGTCAGTACTAGGACCAGTATTACCATCCTTGTTGGCGACGTGGATGGGACAGAATGCACCCTCACCTAACTAGCAGATGACATTAAGTCGTGTGGTGTGGTTGACATGCTGCAGGGAAAGGATGCCATCTAGAGGTGCCTTGACAGGCTCGAGAGGTGGGCCTGTGCGAACCTCATGAAGTTCAACAAGCCCAAGTGCAAGGCTGGGGAACTACAGACTGGTGAGCCTCACCTCTGTGCCTGGGAAGATCATGGAACAGATCCTCCTGGCAGCAGTGTTAAGGCACATGCAAGACAAAGAGGTGATCCAAGACAATCAGCACAGCTTCACCAAGGGCAAATTGTACCTGACCAATCTGATGGCCTTCTGTGATGGAGTGATTGCGTAAGACCGATCAATGTCATCTACCTGGACTTCTGTAAGGCCTTTGACATGGTCCCACATGACATCCTGATCTCTAAATTGGAGAGAGATGGATTTGAAGAGTAGACTATTCAGTGGATATGGAATGGCTGGATGGCCACAGCCAGAGAGTTGACGTCAATGGCTCTATGTCCAGGTACAGGCCAGTAATGAGTGGTGTCCCTCAGGGATCTGTCTTGGGACTGGTGCTGTTTAATATCTTTATCAGTGAACACAAACAGTGGGATTTGGGGTTGGACTAGATGATCTCCAGAAGTCCCTTCCAACCTCAACCATTCTGTGATTCTGTGATTCTGTGGATCAAGTGTACCCTCAGCAAGTTTGCAACTGACACCAAGATGAGCAGTGCAGTTGATACAACGGAAGGAAAGGATACCATCCAGAGGGACCTGGACAAGCTGGAGAAGTGGGCCCACATGAACTTAATGAGGTTCAACAAGGCCAAGTGCAAGGTGCTGCACCTGGGTTGGAGCAATCCCAGACAGGAGTACAGACTGGGTGGATAACTCATTTCGAGCAGCCCTGAAGAGAAACACTTGGGGATTCTGGTGGACGAAAGGGTCAACATGAGCCAGCAGTGTGCACTTGCAGCCCAGAAGGCCATCTGGGTTCTGGGCTGCATCAAAAGAGGAGTGGCCAGCATGTTGAGGGAGGTGGCTGTCCCCTCTGCTCTGCCCTTGTGAGGCCCCACTTGGAGTGCTGCGTCCAGGTCTGGGGCCCCCAGCACAAGAAGGAGGACCTGTCAGAGTGGGTCCATGAGGGCTGTGAAGATCATCAGAGGGCTGGAGCACCTTTCCTATGAAGAAAGGCTGAGAGCACTGGGGATGTTCAGCCTGGAGAAGAGAAACCTCTGGAGAGACCTCATTGTGGCCTTTCAGTACATAGAAGGGGCTTATAAAGACGGAGAGAGACTTTTTACACAGGCAGATAGTGATAGGACAAGGGGGAACAGTTTTAAACTAAAAGAGGGCAGACTTAGATTAGATGTTAGGAGGAAATCCTTCACTCAGAGGGTGGTTGAGGCACTTGGTTGCCCAGAGAGCTGTGGATGCCCCATCCCTGAAGGTGATCAAGGCCAGGCTGGATGGGGCTATGGTCAACCTGATCTAGTGGAAGGTATCACTATCACAGGGGTTGCAACTAGATGATCTTTAAAGCTCTTCTCCAACCCAAGCCATTCTATGATTCTATGTAGATATAAACACAGAATAGACTTCTGTACTTAAGTTTAGGTACCTCAGTATAAAAATTTACTTTCTATTCTTTTGTCTCACAAAGCCTAGGGCTTTGTGAGGCCTAGGCTATGGAGTCTAAATGCCTAGGGCTATGGAGTCTAAATGCTCATAAAGCATTTAGACTCCATCCTTCGCCATCCCCATATTTGTTAGATTTTTTTCCAAAAAAAACCAAAACTTTGTACTGTATGCTAAGAAGAACACTATTGTTTCTTAGGAATGGAAACTCACCGAGAACGAGATCGACTTCTTGATTTCCGCCTTTCCCTTGACCTAGACCGTTTTTTTAGGGGACTTCTGGATCTGCGTCTGTCCTTGTGTCTTGAGAGTGATCTGTTGCCAGACCTACTTCTATATGAATGACACCAGAAGAAAAATACTTTAATATTGAAACTTCATAAAAATTAGGTCAACCAAAACAAGAAAAAAATACAAAAATCTTGCCTCACTACAGAAAACTATATAGAGTTACATCTCAGTAATACAGTGCCTACCATCATTTTAGCAAATATGCTTACTTTAAGATTCACCAGGTGCCCATGCTTTCCTTTAAAACAATGCACCATTTAAGTAATATTCATATTTTATTAGAACCTCCATGAATATTCCAGAAAATATCAATTCTTATCATATTAGGATAGCTTTCCTTAATAAACCTCAGTGCGTAAATCTAAAATCAACTTGTAAAAACAGTTTGTTACATTTTTCTTTTTCTCCAGACCCAGTCACTTATTGCAGTCTTGGTCACTTGGTTGGTTCTCCAAATAAAAAAAATGAAACTCCCACTATCTGTGGTTCAGCATTTAGTGAAGTTATCTTTTCAGCTGAAAGGATTTGAAAGCATGGATTTGAATTTAAAGAATTCTCAAGAAAAGGAATGAGCATCTACCACTTGATAAATAAGGAATACAAATAATGTGCAGACAGTCCAACAGAAATCTAATTAAAATCTTCTGATAAAAATATATAGCATAGTCTCAGATTTGATGACAAAACCAAGACTTTTAAAAATTAATATACTCTTTTTTTTCCAAAACATTCATTATTTTTTGAAGATGATATTCCCTAGGAAAGTTAAAATAAAAAACTGAATCTGAATATTACATTTCAAAAAACAATCATCGGATACTTTGCCTGAGAGATTCATGTACCATGAAGTTAAACTTACCAAAGACAGAAAGGCCACATACATATTACTCAACAAATCCTGAAGAACATCAAGACAAAAAATACCAGCTCCACCTTTCTTCTGCAGCTCAAGATATACAGAATAAGATATACCAAGAAAAGAGGAGACGCAACCATTTTTTACCTACAGCTTTGCTCCATTTATCAGTGTAGAAATACAAACTACTTACAGGGCAAATTAATTACAATTTAGTCAAAATAAGCCCTTCAATATAATATTATAAAGATGAAAGGGATTTAGATGGTTTATTAAACACTAAAGAAGTGGTAAGGACAGTTTATTCTTAGGAATAAATTTGCCTCAATGGATCATACTGGCTCTTCTTCCAGCAAGTACTCAAAACTTACTGTAACAGTGGTAAATGATTAAAAAAAAAAAAGTGACTATCAACATGGGTTTTCTGCAAGTGAAAAATGCAAATTTATCTTCTAGAACTCAATTTGGTTTACTTAAATACAGAACAGCACTGAGAATGTTGGAATGTTACGCAAAACAAAGACTGCTTTTCAGTTATGTCCTGAGTTAGAGAAACAGCAGCGAAGCATGCAGTAAGGAAATGACCAAATGATTGTTCTTGCATTAAAAAGGTACCCAATGGTTTGATGTCATTAGATAATATGTACTGCAGTGTCTTGCTTTTACAAAACTGAAGCCTGCACTTAGATCATATTTCCCTGGTAATGTAACTGATGTGCTGGGCCGCTCTATCCAGCCTTTCCGTGTCTAAAAGAATTCTAGTTGCCCTGTTAAAACACAATGTAAGAAAGATGCAACACAGCTATTTCTGCAACGCTAACAACACTCACCTTTCTAAAGTGTAAGCTATAAAATACATCTGAGTGTCTTTTTTTTTTCTTTTTGATACTGAATGTAGCCAAATACCTTTAGACTGATTACATAAATACTCAGAAGACATTGAAAAAATATGAACCATTTCAGGAAATGCCTGTAAGTGTCACATAATACTGTCTCATTCTTGGAAAGAATGTTAATGGACAAACTTTTAACAGTGATCTAGAGATTTCATTTCCTCCCATATTCTAAAGCCTGTTTCAGAAATTAACAAATTTAGCAAAGCAAACAAACTGGAGAAGGAGAAACTGCCCCTAGAGCTTTTTTCTTCTGGCTTCTAAAAGATTTAACTTTACATTTACAGTACAATAAATAGAAATACTGTTTTTATTAATTGTATGTTTAGAAGTTCGGGACAGCATGAACTTTCTACTAGCAAAACCGGCCACCCTACCAGTTCAGGATGTTAACAGTAAACTAAATGCTCCAGCCACAAAACACAGATACTGTTTCTTTTTAAAATACAGAGGTCACAAAATGAAATACGGTTTATGCTACATGGCACAAAAAGTACCTTCTAGAGTGTTTTAATTGAAATTAATCTTGAAAACATTTAGCATTTAGAGGGAAAGAGTATATGTTCAGAGATGAAGATCCCAGTTACTCTGATCTGGTTAGTATAAGCTACTAATCCTCTCTACAGAACAGCAGACAGTGATACTTGTCTCATAATTAATTCAGAAATCTCAGTAACCACCAGCACTCAAGAAAAACAGTATCATCTCTTAGTCCAAAATAAAAACATACCTACCTGTGTTTTGAATGTGATCTTTTCCTTCTAGATCGGGATTTTGAGCTAGACCTGGATTCTGAACGAGAATGGGAACGAGATCGACCGCCTTTTCTTTCACTGCTCTTTCCAGACTCTGAGAGGAAAAAACCACTTTGCAGTGTAAGCTCAGAACATTTAAAGATCCCAGTTAACAATCTGGCACAAGTGGAATGTACCACATATAGTGCAAGGGGCCTACTCTTTGCACATCTTCCTTCTTTGCAAATATCCTTCAGAAACATCCAAGAAAGTCATTGCATATACTCGTTGAGTGCAGCCATCCTGCAGCAGTACACATAAACCAGATAATTATAAACAGCTAGCTCTATTAGGAAAGGGATTTATGTTGCTGCCACAATGCACAAGATTACAACATGTTCTCCTCTTGGTATATTATTAACATAACTACTTTTTTTTTTTTTTAAATAACCTGAGAAGAATAGAGTACATTAGAATAATTTTGAAAACAAGCATAAAATGACAAAAAAATAAAATAGTTAATACTTTCTATACTTTTAGACATTTCAACCACTGTACAAATATTGAAGTTTTATTCCTCAAGCATTGTCTTGGGGAGGAAGAGATGGATAGAAGGGGATGAAAAGTTTGATCCAAAGGCCAGGAAGTCAATGCAAAGCTTATCGGTGACCACAGCAGACTTTGGTTCAGCCTCTAAAAGAGCCTGCTTTACACTGAGGAAATGTTAGAGCTATTTTTCTTCCAACCCGAAAAAAAAAGAAAAAAAATCACCTCTCCCCAGAAAACTCAACACTCCCAGCTATCTAACGTACATAAACCAAAGTCTGAGCTTGTTAATTAAATGCAAAATCTCACCAATCAAAAGAAAAAGAAGGATCTCAATTCAATAGTTGAGCAAAGCAAGAATTTTTATGTTGTGCTTTGAAATCATCAGCACTGAAATGTCCGTCTAACCTCTTAACCCGTTAACATCTTCCTCCCTGACCTGGCATTTCAGAGTTAAAGGGATCAGGGAACCAATTTGGATGAAAAGAAGTCATCACAGTATCTTAAATTTTATCCCAGATTCATCCTCTGATCCCATTTGCTATGAGAATGCACAGTCTTAAGCCAGCATGAAAAAGAGCATAGGGACAAAATTAATCTGCTACAGGTAAAGAAAGCATAATATTGGTGCTTTCACCAGAATGCTAGCTCCCACTGATCATGAAACTATAGCACTCATGCATGCTAGCGAAGAACAAAACAAAACATAAAGTAACTTCATGTAAAAGTTTATAAGTACTTTGAATTTTAAAAGCACCAACATTTAATACTATTTAGTTTAACGCTGTCTTCCTGTTTTTGAAAACATTCAGTGAGCATGTATGTGAGGATAAGAAATGATGGAAATAAAAAACAGTCAACTTCATTCCACTGCTCTATTGCATGAAGACAATTTTGATTATTTTCATTTTTTTCCACATATATTGTACAGCTTTGAGTAACCTTCTCCTGTGTCTGAAAGTGCTCTTAGAATCATGTACCAAGATGCACACAGAACATGTCTGTTAGGTAGTGAAATAATATACCTACCTGGCTCAATAGCAGCAGATATGAAAGACTGGGCCTCCCTTACTCTCTTCATCACTTCTTCCAGTTCCTTGGCAGCAGCTTGTGGTGTCATTTCAGGAGGCTTCACTATTGCATTATTGGAGTGATTTATTCTAAATTAAGGAAAAATAAAACCTTTAACCCACAAACAGTTGAAAACAGAAAATGAAAAATAAGAAAGGAAAACACTTCAACATATGACTGAAAATTTCAAAGTTCAGCAAAACTACAGATTTTTCATAGCGCTCATCTGTTGTCTAAATATCTGAAATGTATGTCTTTTATTCCTTTCAAATCTTACCATTTATAAATAAATGAGGCACAACACTTCTGTGTTACTCTAAACAAATACAGGTTCACGTCTACAAATCTGTTTCTCTATTTTAGATCAAATCTCAAAGTTAAGGTCTATTAATTACATAGACTTCATATAGAAAGCTTAATTTGCACAAAGGACTTTGTACATTTGCACAAATGTACTTTACTTTATGCCATTCATATTCTTCTTAGAGGAAGTTATATCCAATTTTGAAAGTGGAGTTTATAAAAGTATTCCAGTTTGCTAACAACAGATCCTTATATTGAAAAAATATTCATCACAGTATATTCCTGCATCACAGTATATTCCTGCAGATCAGTCATGAATGTATAAAGATACTAAGAAATCTCTCATTCAATATTCATATGGATAATTAATTTCTTACTTCAGTGGCCTGTCTCCAAACATAACTCCATTAAAGGCAAGAGCTCGAGGTACAGAATTTTGGTCTGCAAATTCCACAAAAGCAAACCGTGTTGGTTGAGTCTCATCACCCGCCATTCGCACAAATTTGACTTCTCCAACTTGCTTAAAGAATTCAAGCAGCTGATCTGCTGTTGTAGTCTAGAAAGAGTCAAAGAGCTCAGCTTGTATTATTTTGTCACAATCAACAGTACTTTTATACTCTAGTAGCTACTTAGGCAATCAAATAAACCCCCAAAACCAACACTCATATTGCCATCAGTCAAAAGCAAATCACTTTTCAATCAAATCAGTAACTGTTGAAAAAACAGATTTCTGACAGACCTGGCTTTCCGTCATAGAAACTCAAAGATACTCAGGCTAATTTTGCAACTTTCACTAGGACAAATCATTAACCTTCTGTTATAGTTAATTCCTTGTAGTTCAGAAGGTAAATTCCTTCTTGCTGTACTTAAGCAACTGCATAGTATTATGGGGGACAGCTATCATGATCTCTTGACTTCTACAGAATTATTCAGCTAATAAAATGCAATTGGACATTTGATCAACACACAGAATCTTATTTATGTTTCTGGAATTCAGCTACACTGTGATTTCTCTGGCATCCTGCTAGAGTGAATTCCACAGTGCAGGATTTGATCTGATTAGTGCAGGAGCATTCGAAACTCAAAATATCACTAGTAACCAAAAAAGCAGGATTTTTTTGTTTGTTTAAATTCCTATTGTCACCAACTAACAGAAGCTCTTGAGATTATAATTCATGAATTACAACTCTACATATTCCATTAGTGTTTCTCATATAAAAAAAAGCTACCTGTGAATTCAAGTTTCCAACGTATACTGTTCTCCTGATTTCATCAATTTTGGATGGGTCCACATTCCCCATTATTGGTGGCTGTGGTATTTCTCCAAGTGCGGTAATGTTAGGGTCCAATGCTGCTGCTGGTATTGCTCCCAAAGTGCCCAGTGAAACACCAAGCTGGAAAACACAAAAACGGCATATGCTTTGTGATCTAGCATTGGTGGGAGATACTTCCTAGTATTTCTCTGTGTTGTGCATTTCTGTAAAAATCAATCTAAAGCACAGAGGCACTCTTTTAAACTGCAAGATCCCAACTGAGTACTTTTTATAAAGAATAAAAATCTACCCATAAATAACCTTGTAGAGTTAAGATTTTCTGTGTGCCATCAGTTACCACCTTATTAAAGATGTCTGGCCGGAGATGCAGTATATCAATCAGAAAACACAGAGGCTTGAATTTCTAACGCTAGCAGTCAATCAAATTAGGATGTCCTCAAACATTGCTAGTACTATTCTTTTTTGCCATAGCAGGTATTATCAATGAGGAATTGCTGATGACTGATCTAATTTGGTCCCTTCCAACTCGAGGTATTCCACGATTCTATGCTGCTGTATGGCTTCTAATTTCACCTTTAAACTGGTAAGAACCAAGAAGGAAGAAGCATCAAGACAAAACATGCACTCAAAATGCCATGACCATTGGATATAGCCCACCAAACGCACACAGTTAATCTAACACCACACAAACATCTTTGCCTTGCAGAAATCAACAAAATATTAATCTTCCTCTTACGAAGAAAATACACTACAATGTTTTGCAAGTACTGCTGCACCAAAAAAGCCCTGTAATTCATATCCAGCCTTCAAATGAAATATTTTACTGGTGCAATTTCCTGACACACATTTTACTTCATCAAGTACTTAAGACTAAGGAAGAGCTCATCATGACTACGGAGCATGAAGGAAGTGTGAATTTTTATTTGTTTATTTTTAAGCACACTCATCTGATCAAATATGACAATAAAACATTTAGTCCTACCTTACCAACAGAAGGTGTGAGAAATCATATCTGAATACATTATGTTACTATACATGTACAAGAGCATATCATGCCTGATTATTTTCTAGTTTATCTTGTGGGTTCTGCTGCGTTACTTACAATTACAACATTTAAAGAAAAACCATTTGTCATCATTATTGACAAATAAGGAAAGTAAAAAAGTTTTTAAACTATGCAACAGGCATAACCTGTTCACCAAAAAGCAACTTATTCAATTCACAAGTACAGCAAATTTACTGCTTCTGCTGAAATCTAAGGAAAAGGAAATAGTAGCATGATGACATGGTTAATTAATACCGTACAGGAGAGAAAGGGAAATTCTACAGGTAATACCTCTGCATTCTGTCTCCTTGCGTTTTCTACATTTACCCAATGGGTCCAAGAAACAAATAGCTAGCACCTAATGATGTAGTAGTAGAACAAGCTGTTCTTACTTAGCCCCAAAAATGCCACTTTATAACTAACAATGAATTTTGGATTCATGGAATAAAATATTGAGATTTTGTTTTTAAAAGTTTCATTCACAGAACAAGCTAAATTATTAGCATGATACTGAACACATGCACAAAATTAACTCCTGGAGAGCAAGGTGGGGTATTTATTATTTGCTGTCTTCCTAATATCTGAACAGACTGGCAGAAAATTATTATTTATTTTATTATTATATTATTGTATTATATTTATGATTTAATTATCATATTATTTTATATTTATTGTTATATTGTTTATTATTTTATTAATAACAGATAATTTATTAAAGATGTATATAAAAACAAAGTCAATTTACTTTAGAAACAAACGTCTCTAAATTCTGCTAATAATTATGCTTGATTAGCAGCAATTATGCCTTGGAGCCACAGGTAAACACATTTTGGTTTATGAAATGCCTAAACTATTACTTCATATATCAATAAGGGTAATATCACCTATTTTAATAGAAAAAACAACAACAACAACATTCTTGTGAACTAAAAATGGTTTTCAAAGCCATGAAATGTCTTTTATACAACTACAGTTATGCACTATAAACAAAATCGACCTAAACCTCTAACTGGTGAATTTGGTCCCACTGTTTCAGTATAAAAATTGTACTCTCTAAAACAGTTGTTGGAGTACCAGCTTCGAAAAGAATGCTGACTTTTGTGCAGACATAAAATATTGCAGCAGAAAACAAAACTTGGTTAAAGCAATGTTTTCATGGAAGGGAGGAAAGAAGAAAGAAATTAATTAAAATTCATTTCTATTAGGATGCTTACCAGTATCAGCTAAGGATATAAAAGTGGGAATAATGCTTCTGGTAATGGAGACAAATGAGGAATCATTATAAGACAGGTAAGTCTGGGAATCTGCAGGACACCCTTAACACACAAATCAAAAACCCAGGATGGTACCAGTAATATCAGTAGGCACACAGCTTCAACATGTTTGGAAGACTGAGGACTTTCATCTTCAAATAACACAGGGGCAGCGACACTAAGCCTAGTTTTTTTCTGAAGTAGGCTTTGCTATTTCCAGAATTGCTTCTGAATAGGGCACAGCTGCCTGCTGATGTCAAGAAAAGCTTACAGAGGCAAACGGGAACTGAGCAGAAGTAGCAGCAGCTAGCTCCCATGCTTCTCCTAGTGAAAACATTGCTAGGCAAACAGACATAAGTCCTACCATAGAGATATTAAATAAAAGCATCCTAGTGCAACATTTCCGCACTACAGAGATCTGTGCCAATTTAACTACTACGTTTTAAATAATTTTTAGGAGGTGGATAGCATTGCCACTAGATCAAATTAATGGGTCCAGGAAGGGACAATTAACATGGACACAGTCAAAACCAGTATTTACCCACTATTTTGCAAATTAAAAATCCGAAAGAAACACCCAGGAAAGGCAGTGCACAGACATCTTGTGATCCACCCTCCAAAAGAGGAACGACGTCTGAATCTTCACTGATTTGACATATAAGAGACAACATCCATGGATCAGGTCATTCTTGTTCTCTGAATGCAAAAAAGGCTATTCAATACAGATGAAATGAGAAACCAAACAGCAACTGAATTTTACTTACTGTAGTCAAAGGTGTTGGGGTAGGTATAGGAAGCAGCCCTGCACCAGGCATCAGGCTTGTCATAGTAGGAGCAGGTGCCAATAAAGAAAGGGCTTTGGCTTCATCTGGGATTTTACCTGAAGAAGCAAATGAAAGCATTATACAGAGTTGGAACACTACACAGATGTTATTCTTTCTATGATTTTACAATTACCCTTGCATTTAAAAAGGTAATAAATAAGAATGAATCTATCTACCAGATCCTTACAAAGAAAAAAATAAGAACTTAAGTTTTTCCTTTTTTACCCTGCCCTACTAGGAAAAACAAAAGTGAGAAAAACTTCAAAGACTAGCAATCTCATTAATGGATTATTATTTTAAAAACTGAATATGTACACAATTATTTAACACTTTGAGCTATGGGTCACCTGTACTGGAAACTTAATGTTCATGAACCAAACGATATCAAGCATGGACGCTTTCCCAGGGCGGTGTTTTCGCGGTGATCGAAAGTTGTTTTACACATGACAACCGTTCGTGTTGGCTGCATCACTAATAGCACACAGAACATCAGATACAGAAAAGAAGAACATTTTTTAAAGTTTAATCCCCAGAAATGGCAAATAACCAAATCAGTAAAAGAAAAAAAAAAAGAAAAAACATGTATGTGCTAACTGAAATTTGTGCTTTTTTTTCCCCTCTGATGCTACCTAGTTTTGATGTAAAAATGAATAAAAATAAAATAAAAACTACTGTGACTCCACATAATACATACTACAAGTGAAGCTAGGGGGAAGGGAGGGCAGAAAATTTAGATTTGTACTGTCTTATATTCTAGGTCATCTCAGTTTAACTGAAACTGATAAATTAGCTCTAAATTTACTGAGATTGAAGAAAATCATAATTGATCAGCAAGGAAAGCCATATTTTCCTAAAATATATATTTTCTATTATTTCAACCAGATTATATTTTTCCTGACATTCTAACAGTTTAAATAATATCTAATCATAGGTTAGATACTAAACATAGGTTTAATTCAAAGTTAGATACAATTAGATTGCTAAATTAATCCCCAAAATCTTCAAAAATTAAAAGATGTAATAGTTAAACAATTAAATATGCCTATTAAATTAGAAATGCAAAGGGATTTAAACTGGTTCAAACTAAACAATCAAAAGCAAAACTATAGAAGGCAGTTCTAATTACACTAGGTATCTATGCTTTATTCAAAATTGCTGGCATAACTGTACACATGCTAAGCTACTGACCCCTTTGGTATTACATGTGCTTTAATAAAGCAAATGCTTTTATTTGAACTTTTTTTAACAGGCAAGGTATCTACAAAGACTGTGCTTTGATTAAAAATGTATGTATTTTAGCTATAAAACCCTAAATTCAGGATTTGAAAACAAAAATATTAGTAATCTTATCAAAAAGAGAAATACTAGATAAGTTTCAAAACACTGTGCAGTTTTAGCTATACAAGTTCCAATAAATCCCACAAGAATTATACTACCTAAAAAAAAAAAAAAAAATTAAAAGAAGAAAAAGTATTGCAAACCAGTACTACAGATCTGCAGCAAGGACTGGGTTACAACTGGATGTGACCAAATGACAAAACAAATCTAAATGAAAATTAATTTATATGTAGCATGTGTGGAATAGAAAAGATAAAATAACAATACCCATTTCTTTCTCATGCCTCCTATTTACATTTATTTATGTTAAGTTTTGAGGCACCTTGCTCCTTAACATGTAACAAACCACTTGATTTTGCTATCTATAGGAAAAAAATAGGAAAATTATTAGCACTCAAGAATGAACTGTGCAATAATGTCTTCCAGGGCTTTTTAAAAAACATGCAAGATTCTAAGTAACCACCACAACGTTCAGCACTCATTTTGAAGTCGGGCATGCAAGGAGAGGTGTACCTGATCTGCCTGACTGCTCACGAGAATCACATATCTTGCCTACTATGTAGCTAACTAAACAGGCTTTCAAATATACAGTTCCAGTAACTGTGCATGCAAATTAGGCATAAGATTATATACCAGTTCTTCTGAAAATCAAAATACTTAAGTGCTTTCAGATGATTGACGAACCAGACCATTAACTATCAGACCTTAGCCTGAACAGCCAGCTTCTTGCAATTAACTGGATACTCATGCAGGTTTCCACACAATGAACACACATGGCTCAAGTAAATTCAATAACAGAAATGGCTCCTAAAATTGTGTGTCTGCATTCTAATTTTGATCCTTGGTCAGTAACGTACATAAGCATATGCCTAATTTAAGCATGCACTTACATACAGCCAATTCAATATACACTTAACCGGATAAATTTATGAGATGCTAAGGCATTTAGCCCTTTGAAATAGGAACCAAGTTAGGCACATATTGAACGGACGGTAAGTTAAGTTCAGAAAGTTACTTAAATACAAGCCTAAACTTTAAGCGTATGGGCCATCTTACTGAAATAATAGGAATTATTCATTTGATCAAATGTTGCTTAAGGAATCAGCTGAGCACTTTCAGTTAAGTCTTCTATTATAGCAGTTAAAAGAATGTAGAGTATGTATATCTAAATTACAAGTTGGCAACATTATTTCCGTAATACTTAAGGCTCTGAACAATGTGATGTAATGTGTTTTAATAGAAAATCCAGTTGGTCAGTTCCACACCACAAAGAAAGATCTGCTCATTCATTTTATTGTGGAAGGGTCTATCTCTACAAACAGAACCCTGAAAATTTGCCAGTATTTTCAGACATGGTATCTTTTCCCAGGTTCACCCTCCGGTTTTTAAGATCAGGTCAAACTTTTAAACAACTCTGTAGAAAATAAACTGGGGCAGGGAAGAAAACCTGAAGTATCTTGCAAATCTACCTTCCTGAACAAATGAATGTGTGAGGCCAACTAACCTCATTAGTTACAGCCTTTAAACTTTCAGAGCTCTATCTCCGTAAGTTTAGTTATAAAAGAATATAAGCCCACATAGATATACAACAAAACATGTGGGTTATGACACAACAAATCAGGACACTTTTAAGAATTATTTAAGAATAACTGATTTGGTTTTTAAACTCATGCTTTTAAACTCAGGCTTAATGGAAATGAGCTAAAGATATTTTCAAATAAGGGAAACAGACAAAATAAATATGTCACATATATATACCCCATCATTAGAAATACTTCTTAGAAGCTTTTGATTGTTTAGTAAAATACAGATTCTATGATCATTTACTTAATTACTCTTTGCTTTGTGATGGAACCTGGAAGCAAATGTAGATTAGTTCTGCACTGCTTAGAAATACCTCATGCTTCTTAGGAGATGTATTGTTGTCCTAAATATATGTTATGACTGTTACTTTTTTGTATCATCAAAGTGCTTAAGAGCCCTAGCCAACTTTGTCCATACCAGAATCCATTTTGCTAAATGCTGAACAAAAGTATTGTTCAAGTTAAGCAGGTAATCGCAGTACTTTTATCTCCTTCCAAGTGCTCGGAAGAAATTAACTTCCTGTTCTTCATTCTTAAACTACATACTTAATCCTCCCCTCAAAACTGCTTCAGCAATAGGTAGGTTTGTTTTAAAATATTTTCTGTTCACATCTACTTTAAACATAATTAAAGGAATTGTTATTTTCCTGCTATTTTAAGTCAGTGGCAAATGCAAACTTTGAAATAAAATAATTTACGTGTGATCCAATTCATGATTCTTAGTGGATTTAGCAGCAGCGATTAAACAGATTAGAACTACTGGCAATACCTCAACTGCCACCGAAAAATACAACAAAGATCACGAGGCAAAGCTCTTCCCAGCTGCAGTTCACAGCCTGGTGCATTACCAAAGTGAAACCAACATATCTTAATCTACTTAGCTGGGAAGAGCAATGCCTGAGGATGAGACATACCACCTTGCCCATAATTTCTGCTGCAGGGCTTCCTTTTCACAAGAAAGAAGAACATCATCTACAGAAGATAACCTTCTCAATCACTCCAGCATCAACTGCCAGGGCTTGTGAGATGACTAAGAAGATGACACTTTTTTTTTTTTAAACCTCTTGTTCAAGTAACCACCACTGGAGCATGTAAAAGTGCAATACACACATACACACACACACACACGCATACAGAACTGATTCAATCTTCACACAAATAACAATGTTAAAAGACAATGTGCCTCATATAACACTTCCCAATCAAAACTTTGGGCTGCATTTGTACTTATGAGTGGTAAACAGTTTTTCTAAAAATTATGAAAGCAAAAGGATGAGATTTTACTGCCACTGACCTCACTGGAGCAAGATTTCATCAGAAGAAAGTATTTCATGACATTCAATATCCATGAAATTTCAATTTCAGAAATAATAATTTTAAACTCTTTATATTAGACATAAATGGAAAATCTTCTTTTAAACAGACCGTGCACCCTAAAATAAAAACTACTCTGCTGAGAAGAGGGACAAATAGCAGAGAAAGATCATGACTGTTATTTTGTAGTTAAGGTCTCCAGACAGAGTTTTAAGTGTCCTTTTCCAAAGTAAACTCAAAGTATAACATATGAAGTAATGCAACTTAAAACTGGTATCTGTTCACTATTTCCAGTCTTCTGTGTGCTCATCTGTTGAATTTAGATGCTCAAACACATTCCAAACCAAATTTATCCATAATTCAAAGCATAAATCTCAGTTAATCACACTCTGTGTATACCATCCACCATTCATAAGCAGCTTCAGGTCAACTTCAAAATGAAACACTGTGAACCCTTTACAAAACACCATTTTTACAGAACTGAAGTACCAGTTCACAAGTACAAGGGAAAGAGATTTAACAAAACAAAACAAAAAGGGACAAAATAAAATAAAAATAAAATAAATTAAAAAAAAAAAAGGAAAGAAAGCAAAATAAAATAAAAACAGAGACAGGGCGTCCATCTTCAGCAGGCCAGACTTCGATCTCATTTCCCCCATGAAGGTTTCACTTGACGGCAGGTTTAGTGGCATGGCAAACAATGCCTAACTCAGGCAAGTGTAACAGGTCTGCCTTGGCCAGTCTAGTCATCTAATAATGCACAAATATCACACAGAGAAAACATACAAAACCAAATTAATAGTCAAAATCCATCTACCAGATAATGTGGACATAAAATTTAGAATGATTAGGGTGGCATCTTTGTTATCTTTCAACCTTTGCTTTCTCAAAGTATAACGTTTAAAGAAAAACCTACTCATACACACAAAAGAAAATCACATTTTGACAGCTTGATGTTACTTCATTTACATTTTTTGTTAAATTGCTTATGACATGTCACAAAATTAACACTGTTTTCACTGCACAGTGATTCCCTCTTCATACTCTCTCGATTTACCACTGTTTAAATGCACTCTAAATTTCAGATTTTATTACGGTTTTTAAAACCACATTTTCAGAGTTGCATTTTACCTCTCCTCTACGTTCAATTCGGCGCATGAAACATTTCATTACTGGCACCATTGGCCAACAATATAATTTAAACTTCCAGTAAAGTATAGCCATTGCTACTTTTAAAGCGTGTGATACAGTCAACTGACTCCATTAACAATGCATCATATGATACAAAGTGAATCAAAAATGTTGTATTGTGATCTCCAAAGCCATGCTTATTCCACACAATAAACCCCTCAGAAGTTAAACCTATATGAATTCACATCTTTATAAATTAAATTCAGTGATTCTGTTAGAAAGTTACATGGAAATGGCACTCTGACATGAAAAAAAAATTGTCCTCACAACCCAATCACTTGTTTACCTAATTATGCATGAATCTCTGTGGGGTTCAGAATGACTTGGAACAGTGACAATTTATCTGTAACACATTTTCTCGGAAATGTCTAATAAGTCAACTGCAAATGGGTTGGGAACAAGATTTCTCAGTATTCTCCTTCCACTCACTGTCTAACATCAAGAGACACAGGAAATCATAGCTTTACCTGCCTGTTGCCATACCACGTCAGGCAGTGATCTCATCACAAGAAAAACACCAGGAAGTGTTGTTCATTCATTAGGCGGCAATCTTCCCTCTCTGGCAGTACTGAACCAGGTTAAGGTCTTTTGGATGAAACATAAAACTAAGATCCTGAATAATTTATAGTCCATTATTTAGGGGCAATTTTTCAATAATCGGGGCTCTCATCTGATACATTTTGCCTACCCAAAACTTCAAGTGGATACAGCAATATCCTCTTCGTAGTTTAACAATAAGTTCAAAGAATAAACCCAAAAAAGCTCCTTTGTTGTAAGAACAACTAAAAATCTAGGTTTCACAAAGACAAAAATATGTGCCCATATTAACAAGGCCATGAGAACAAGCAGTCTGCTGTAGGTGAATATGACCTTCAGTTAAAGTAGTTTTAGAGTCTATGAAACTTTGGAGACTTGTCAGAGTTTGCTAGAACATCCCAGACCATTATTACAGCAGCACTAATCTCATACTATCCAGATCATGATGTGGCAAGCATGCCAAAAAATGGTACTCTGGGATCACTGTTAACAAACTCCAAGAAGTCAGCAGCATTTTTTAAACCAAAACCTGACTCTTGCAGTAAGTCACGTTAACAGCAGGTATTTCTGGGCTTGCTGCAGCTTATGGTTCAATCATCAAGATATCGTTTTTCATGGCAAAACCACACTAAAAGTGAAGCTAGCTTCAGTCCACCAGCTGGAATGTTTCCACTCCAGGGAGGCAAAAAGTCCAGATCCAAATGGGCAGATGCTCAATTCCACAACGATCCCAGTGAAGTCAATGGGGCTCTGCCTAAATCCTGTTACCTGCCTATGTACAATTCAGCAATAGTACAGCTATGCCTCATAGAACTGTATTCAGATTTGGGATATTAACAATAAGAATTCCCTTGTATTCAACACATCTGTAAAACTATAGCCTCAGAGCTACTTAAAAGAACACTTGTAAATTTAGTATTTACCAAACATCTTATCTTTACTAACAGTTACAAAAATACTTTACTTTGGAAGCATTCTGTGAAGATAATTGCATTTGTCAAGAGATATCTAAAATCAAAAAGGAGTACTAGCATATAAGAAGGAGTTTTTATTGCAAATAAAGTAATACTTTCAACAGTAACAAGAAGGGAAAACTGAAATCTTGTTATTACATTAGGAGGTAAACATTTATATTCAAACAGTAATTATCACAATGAATATAAAATATTTTAAATTAGATAAATCTAAAATGGCCAAATACATACATCGCATGTTGACGAGACAAATGGAAATTCAGTCCAAAAAAAAACCCAAAAAGTAATCATTATTGTCAAAAGAAAAAAAAGCAAAAAACAAAGAAACAACAACAACAACAAAAATACACCAAGAGTCATACATTAAGATCCAAACTGTAGCGTTATCTGTGCAAGGAAATTACCTAATATTTTCAGTGCTCCATTGACTTCAGTGAGAATTGTGTGTGGGAATAAGCTTGCCAAGACAAAAACCATATTGAAGGGGAAAAATTTACCCTCTTTTTCCCCAAAATATGTACCAATGGAAAATTGAATTATCCTAATTTCAATCAAATTATTTTTTCTAACGCTGAATTTAAATTAAATCTCTATAATTAGGTTTCTTCATTCTATTTTCAATTTTGTATCAAGTCTTTTTTTCAAAAAGCAGTAAAATAAAATAAAATAACAACAGAGCACCATCTCCTTACATGGAAAGCTTAAAACAATTAGCAGACAGGACAAAGACCAACATTACAGAACAATGTCTAAAATACTAACCTTCTGCGCAGGGCACAACTATCAAAGCTCTGTCAATAAAAACCGTGTTAGTTAGATGCTGGGCCACACCAACACTCGATGCTTCACGAAACTTAATATAACATACTTTGGAGGAAAAAGCAAGAGGTGCATTGCTGCAAGATAAAAAGGAAAAAACAATCAGTCATACTGAATAAAGGTAGGCATGTATTTTTAACCATTATTTCTTAATTTAAAAAAAAAAAAAAGTAGACTTCCTGGATAAGTTACCCAAAAGACAAGAGTATACAAATTTACTAATTTGTCTCCTATGCCACTAAAAAAGCGTAACACCTCCTCCTTTTAATTAAATCTCAAAATCCCAAATCTACAAGACTTATTTTCTTTTCAAATCTTGCTATACAACATTCCCCAGCCCATTACTATCGTATGTAGCACAAATCAAACTACCCCACATTCACCTAGTAAATAATTTAATCTTTTTTTCCTCTGTATAGTCCATTTTTAGGAAATTCAAACAAGAAGTCCAGTCATTTTCCAGTGAGTCTTTCAAATATTAGCCCATACTAACTGATACACTTTCTTAGGTCTTCACTAAAGAAATTCTGTTAATTCTCAGTAATATAAAACAGATTCTTGAGAATTCTTTCAAATGTTTTGTCTGGGTTCACTAATGTAACAAAAATCCTTTTTATCATCCATTTTATTGCCTGCCTTAGTTTGGCATAGTATAGAACAGGATAATACTGGAGAAGGCAGGAGGAATTCAGTTACCATATTAAGCTCTAATAGTAAAGAAAAATACAAATATGTATGTTGGGTAATATGCTTTTCCATCAGATAGTATACCAACAGACATGTCAGAAACCACCACATGCAAACGCTGTAATCTTGATCAAAACCAAACCAAACCAAACCAAACAAAACAAAAACATTTGATCAAAAACATTCCGATCAAAAACATTCGTTTTTCAAAATGTATTTTCTAGGTAGTGGGAGAGAAATAAAATATGTACGAAAATCAAGACTTTAGAATTTAGAAAAACACTGCAAGATGACTACATTTCTTTAGCCCATTCATTTTGTCTGTAGCAGCCAGTGTTTCCACAGTTTAAGTTTTGATGTTCAGGAAGGAAATAAATTTATAGAAAGGCCTCTGAACCACCTATGTGGTCTTGGTTCAGAACATTGTCCAATATCAGAGCTGGCAAGGAGCTTTGACTCAGAAATGTTTGCATACAACTTGTAATCTTACA
The DNA here is from genome assembly GCA_013399115.1 of Anseranas semipalmata. Classification (NCBI taxonomy): domain Eukaryota; kingdom Metazoa; phylum Chordata; class Aves; order Anseriformes; family Anseranatidae; genus Anseranas; species Anseranas semipalmata. The sequence continues at coordinate 19,715 of VXAA01007034.1, forward strand.
CATTCTGAAGAGTTAGACATTGCTCACTGCAAGGATGTTCGCTGGAGTTTGTTTTTTAGGGAAGTTGTTTTTTTGTTTGTGTGGCTTTTTGGGGGGGGGAGCATTTTTTTGTTGTTTTGGTTGGTTGGTTGATTTTTGTTTGTTTGTTTTTTTAAATACACATGCTAGTGTTACAGCCTAAATGGCTAAAGTCTCCAGTGAAGATTCTGTGGTCCAGACTGTTGAAGACTTCTAACATCTCTTGGCTTTTTCCTCCTTTTTTTTTTTTTTTTTTTTTAAATCATTTCTAACTGGATAACATAATTCTGTGGACAAGGCAATTCAAGCCCCAGGAAATAATCCTTATAAATTTAAACATCTACAGAGCTAGCTATGTAAAGTGTATTTTTTATATTACTCCCCCACGTATTTGCTGGATTTCAATCCCAAAAGCTGTTTGGAAAATATGTTAAAAATATTAACACTAGAACACTGCTTAAACAAGGCTCTAAAACGTAGTCTTGGTACAAACTCCTTTCTGAGGGTTAAGCTAATCATGTAAGTCACTGGAAAATAAACAAAGAGAAGGAAAAATTCTCTTATAAGAAGACCACCTCTGCACAAAACATATCAGTACAGCATCTACACCCAGGGAAACAATGAAGACCTAGAATTCTAAAAGTTTTTAACTTTACAGCGACTGAATCCTCTCCTTTTATGAAAAGCGGACCTCCTAAACCTCCCCAGTAGACTTCTTAAGAACAGAGCTGGGAAAAGTCTTATTCTGTTTTAATTCCTTTTGTTCTGCCAACATTTTCTCAGGCAGAGCTGAGGCAGTCACAGTATTCTTCATAGCGTTACAAAGCATCAATGTAAAAAATTAAGTCCTACACCTTTCATTTAAGGTTACTATATATAGGACAGTTGCTCTGAGAAAGCAAGAAAACTCAAAAGAAGAAATAAAGATCTGAATAACATTTGTACATTTCTGCCATTTTTATTTTCCTTTCTAGGAAGACAGCAACATCCATTTCCCAACAGAGTAACAAGCAACCAAAACCTTTACATACAAATGACCTGTTCAGAAAGTAATTGTGAAATTAATTGTGAAAGTAATTGTGTAATTGGAGTAATTGTGCGTAGATCATATTTAAATAAGGCTCCGCATGTTTTACCTCAAAGGCCTTATCTATACTGCAGTCACTGCAGGACACAGTGAAGTCTAAGAAACAGCCACTCCAGGTTATCCAGAAGCAACCAGTGTTACAGCAGGGCTTTCAACACCTCATGTAGACAGTTTGTGTCTTCCTGCTTTCAAACAACTCAGTCTGCAAAAATCCAATTGTTTGTCAATAAAGATTTTCAATACTTAACTGCCTGAAAATCATCTTACAGCCACGTTTGAAGGCGTAGCACCACTAATGGAAATTTGAAGGCTTCTGAAACAGACTTCAGCTGGGTGATGAGCGTAACACAAAAGCATGACTGGAACTAAGAACCTCAGATGTAACTGATCTCCTGGTATGCTGAAAGACAATTCTAAGCTGTAGGAGCAGTCTGTATACTAGAGTAAATAGCCAAGGCAAAAAACCCATCACAGCCTGCAAAACAGCTTCAGATTATAACTGTATCTGTACTGCAAACTGAAATGTCTCTGTCTTGTTTAGAACTATGAAAGATAAGCCACACTTCCTGTTCTCACTGAAGACTAAACAGCCAAAAGAAAGATACCAAATTAATACTTTATTGAACAGCATGGCTTGTAAATTTAAACATAAACAACTTTAGGATGTCTAAAAAAACAAACAACAACAACAAAAAAACACCACCAGACAGCAAAGAGACGGAAGTTTCAGGGAATATTCTACAAAGCAGGGAACCCAGCATTCCCTCTCACACTCCTGTATATTTAAATGTTGGCATCACTTACTGCATGAGTGTGGTTTATCAGGGACTTTTCACACATACACACTTGCAGGATGCCTCCCTCCTATATCCTCAATGGCCTCACTTGAAAAAACTCAGTAAGTACTGATGCAAAAATGGCAAATTGACGGGCACTTGTTAAAACAGTGACAGCAGTTCTCCATTCTCAACACAGGAATGCAGATCTTTAGCCAAACCAGGACCATGCACAGGTAATTCAAAACCTCAGTAGTTTCTCCTCGGACTTCCATGACAAAGTATCACCAAAGCTGACAGAGGAGTTCTGCGAAAGACACTTCTCCTACACATAGGTGGCAAATCCAGAGGCCTTGAGGTAGTAACTAACTGCTCTTACTACATAAACTAATTCTCTTATGCAGGCTGTGATTATACTATTTCCCATTCTTTTTGTCATCTTCACCCTATCCAACCATAATTTTCCACACCATTTTCATATACTCCCGCAACTTTTCTTTACAATGCTGAAGTCTTTAGCTTCAGAAAGAAACCAGATCTCATTTGGTAAAAACTGGTAACCTGCAGTTCACCCATCCTATTTTCCTCAAGATATAAGCAGAAGAGAAAATACTATATGCACCAGTAAATTAAAAAAAATCACAAATCGTGTTTCCTAAAAGGATTTTATAATCCTCCCTTACTTTCACTTCTGAGCATTTTTCATAAAAAGCTGGAATATAAAAAAAAAAAAAAGGCAAATTCTCAAAGGGTCTCTGAATTTCCTTCTTCTCCAGGCTATATCTTTGTTTATGAGATAGGGATGAACAGATGACCAAAAAGCTTGTTAATAAAATGGAATAAAAGGGGTCTTTAGGCACTGAAAGCTACCTGCACTAGCCTTTAAGAAACAAGTCTCCCAAGGAAATTATTAAAAATCTCATTAAGTAAAAGTTTCTTGGTGCCAGTGACTATGAATAATAAATCATTACAGCAGACAGATAAAACTCTGCTAGTCTCTCTTAAGATCTGATAATCAAATACAAATTACTCAAGAGTGAAATAAGTGGATAAAAAAAATATATCTTTTCCACTTCCATGTAACTTGTATTTGTTTACTGATGTTATTCAAGATCCATACATTTTTTTTAGATTGAAGTTTCAATGGAAAGCCTTCCTGAGACCAGAACAGTACAAAGTTCTATGATCAGGTAAAATTTGAAACTTACTTGTAAGAAAACAGGTAAATACAAACAAAGACTACCAGTAACAACCCACTGAAAGATGACTCATGTTAATGGTTTTTCAGTAAAAGAAATACTGCTTTAAGTGCCAAGGAAGCCTCATTGACAAGTAGCTAAAATTAGAATGATGACCATATGGAAACAACATCTTCAGTGCCAAGAGTCTCCAGTGCCCTCAACACTGAATGTGAAGGTGGACTACTCATAGTTCACATATGCCTCTTTGGAAAATAACAGTACCCATCAAGTAGCATTTACTGCTTCCTGAATAAAGTGTGAAAGCCTCTAACAAACAGGATAGAAACTTCCCCACTGAGTACCAGGCATTCAGGAACATGACACATGTGAAACCCATCCTTCTTCAAGGGGTGTCTGACCAGCAGTGACTGCAGAAATTGAAGGGCTTTTATCAGTGAAAATGAAACATAAAGTGACAAAGTACCAAAGACCGTATCATGATTTAACTCACATTCCTAAGGAAAGTCCTCCCAATCAATTTGGGATACAAAATAACAGACCCAAACAGAAGCTGATATTTCAAGAAACAGTCTTAAGAAACTAATCTCTGGGAAAAATACTGGGTTCAGGAAGCATACTGGAAATGAAAAGTCACCTTAAATAACTTCCATTTTATTCAATGCATTAAAAACCCAAGGTGGTTTCTCCCTCTTCCCCTCCACAATTTGTATGGTTACAAGAACTTTAAATCAACTACTCTAACACTAATATGCTATTTAACGTGATCCGTAAAAGACTGTATTCAGCAACGGGGACTTCCTTTTAGTTTCTTAAAGAAATTTTCTGCTGCATCCTAGAAAAGCAAGGGATGTTAATGATAAGAGACTGGAGAAATGTAGAAAAATGGGTAAAAAGGAATATTTCTACTAATAATAGGTCAAACAACAACAGCATAGCCTTATACTTTGTTCTACAATCACTGAAGTGCAAAACGTATAGGTGCCAGATATACCACCCTTGCTCCCTAGTAAGTTATATACCCTCTCTTTTTCATTCAACTCAGCAGCAGGGTGGTGCACAATGAATTACAGTAGAACAGGGATATCAAAGGAATTCCCTATGGAGTGGAAATGATCACCTGGTCAAATTCACCACTTCTACAAACTTCTTGGATTGCTCTCACAGAGCAAAATATCAGAGGATTAGGAAATAAAAAATCAAAGCTAACATGTAATGCTGCAACTTCAATGAAGGGGAAAAATATTTTTTTTTAAATAACTGACAAGAGCCAAGCTCCAATATGCTACATGTCCTTGATCACTTACTTCCTTTCAATCAAAAAAAAAAAGCAACTGTTAATGAAAATTGAACTGTTATTGAAAAATGCGAATATTTTATACAATCAGATTTTATGGATTAGATTTCAGCAGATTAAGGGAAAAGTAGAAGGCTGACAAACATGACTGATGTGGAAGAGGTGAAGGATAATTTACATTTTAACTCAGAAAGACCTTAATACTTGATTAGAAAAAAGGGAATATATACACTTCATGGTGTGTGCGTGTGTATGACATGTACATGACATACATAGACACAATTTATAAAGCAAATAAATTCCCTTGTATATTCTCTTAACTGTTATGCATCATATGTAGTTCACATCCATTAGAAACAAACATGCCCAGCAAAGATAATGGGATTGTAAATATCACAGTATATCTCAACTTGAATGCCTTTTTTTTTTTTTTAAACAGGAGATGGTTTGAGACCATCTAAGGAACCCAAAGGTGGACAAGTCCACAAGACCTGATGAGATGCATCCAAGGGTCCTGAGGGAACTGGCGGATGAAGTTGCTACGCTATTGTCCATCATATTTGAGAAGCCGTGGCAGTCCAGTGAAGTTCCCACTGACTGGAAGAGAGGAAACATAACCCCCATTTTTAAAAAGAGTAGAAAGGAGGACATGGGGAACTACAGGCCAGTCAGTCTCACCTCTGTGCCCAGCAAAATCGTGAAGCAGATCTTCCTGGAAACTTTGCTAAGGCACCTGGAAAACAAGTAGGTGACTGGTGTCGGCCAACGTGGCTTCACTAAGGGCAGATTGTGCCTGACAAATGTGGTGGCCTTCTACAATGGAGTTACAGCAATGGTGAATAGGGGAAGAGCAACTGATGTCATCAACCTGGACTTATGCAAACATTTGACACTGTCCTGCATGATATCCTTGTCTCTAAATTGGAGAGACATGGATGTGACAGATGGTCCACTTGGTGGGTGAGGAGTTGGCTGGATGGTCGCACTCAAAGAGGTGAGGTCAACAGCTCGATGTCCAAGTGGAGATCAGTGATGAGTGGTGTTCTTCAGGGGTCGGTATTGGGACCAGTGCTGTTTAATATCTTTGTTGGTGACATGAAAAACAGGATCGAGTGCACCCTCAGCAAGTCTGCTGATGACACCAACCTGTGTGGTGCAGTCGACACGCTGGAGGGAAGGGATGCCATCCAGAGGGACCTGGACAGGCTTGAGAGGTGGGCCCATGTGAACCTCAGGAAGTTCAACAAGGCCAAGTGCAAGGTCCTGCACCTGAGTCGGGGCAATCCCAAGCACAAGTACAGGCTGTGTGGAGAATACACTGAGAGCAGCTCTGAGGAGAAAGACTTGGGGTGATGGCTGCTGAGAGGCTCAACATGAGCCGGCAATGTGTGCTGCAGTCCAGAAAGCCAACCGTGTCCTAGGCTGCATCAAAAGAAGTATGGCCAGCAGGTCGAGGGCGGTGATTCTCCTCCTCTACTCTGCTCTCGTGAGACCCCACCCAGAGTGCTGCGTTCAGCTCTGGGGCCCCCAACACAAGGACATGGAGCTGTTGGAATGAGTCCAGAGGAGGGCAACAAGGATCATCAGAGGGCTGGAGCACCTCTGCTATGAACAGAGGCTGAGGGAGTTGGGGTTGTTCAGCCTGGAGAAGAGAAGGCTCCAGGGAGACCTTACAGCAGCCTTCCAGTACCTAAAGGGGGCCTACAGGAAAGCACGAGAGGGACTCTTTGTCAGGGAGTGTGGTGATAGGACAAGGAGTAATGGCTTTAAACTGAAAGAGGGTAGGTTTAGATTAGATGTTAGGAGGAAATTCTTTACTCAGAGGGTGGTGAGGCACTGGAACAGGCTGCCCAGAGAAGCTGTGGATGCCCCATCCCTGGAAGTGCTCAAGGTCAGGTTGGATGGGGCCTTGGGCAACCAGATCTACCCTGCCCACGGCAGGAGGGTTGGAACAGATGATCTTTGAAGGTCCTTTCCAACCCAAACCATTCTGTGATTCCATTATGGATACAGAAGAGAACACAACTTCACTCTGTTCTGCAAACTCAGTAAAAATGTTTTGTATGTACACTGAGTATCTGCAATACAGAATTAGAAAAAAAACAGGTTACAATTCTATGCAATGCAACACGTAACTTTCTTTCACCGCTGCTTTATCTATAAACAAGGATACTACTCTTTTACTACTACACCATGTATTGTTATCTTTAAACAAGAACTGTTTTTTAACTACATGTTTCCATACAAAGGCTGGCATATGAATTCCCAATCTCAGTGAGAGCTTTTGCTTAACTATTTATAATCAAAGCTTTTACTACCGTTTACTTTCTATTTACTCTATTTACATACCATAAATATCCTGGAATTACTGAAAGCTACCATGCCCCATACTCTTACTCCTCAGTGTGAAATAAATTAAGAATTGCATATTAATATTTGTCATTGAGCAGCCAATATCCATGAGACCCGTAGTTCACTAAATTCAACTTACTGAATCACGTTTTTCAGATGAAAACCTGACTGAAATGTGAGTTTCCCACTGTTTCATGAAGGTCGCAAAATTCATGCTCCAGAATACATTGCAAGTTTGGGTTTCTTACAGAAATGTTTTTAAAGCTATGACTGGGATGACATGAATTTTTGACTGATGTCAACTATAATATGAAAAGCAAACCTCCCTTAATTAATACAAAGAACTGATATTTAAAAACCTAGGCCTTAAATTATTAAATACCTACAGAAAAAGCAGTAGCAAAACATAATTTTAACAAACAGAGACATATATTGTGGCACCCTTTTGCTTGGGATTCCTTTGCTTCCTGTACATTTGACAATGAAACAGTATTTTCTGAATGTATCGTAATATTATTAAAATATATTTTTGTAGAGTCATTAAGAAGCATGTCTTTTCTGTTCCACATGAAAAAAGAGAAACCTTTAATTTTTTTCCAACATTGCAATTTGAAAGTGGGGTCAAATGTTCAGAACTATTTAGCAAGGAAATACATATTTCTAAAAGTTATGCTTTAAAATTGTGAATAAGATCAACAGTAAAGGAAGTAATCGCAATCCTGCACCCTATCTTGGGAAAACAAAATTAATTATTTAGAACTGATGTTTAAAGCATTATCACAGAATCACAGAATCGTTCAGGTTGGAAGAGACCTCCAAGATCACCTAGTCCAACCTCTGACCTAACTCTAACAAGGCCCACACTAAACCATATCTCTAAGCTCAACATCTAAACGTCTTTTAAAGACCTCCAGGGATGGTGACTCAACCACTTCCCTGGGCAGCCCATTCCAATGCCTAACTACCCTTTCGGTAAAGAAGTTTTTCCTAATATTCAACCTAAACCTCCCCTGACGCAACCTTAGCCCATTCCCCCTCGTCCTGTCACCAGGCACGTGGGAGAAGAGACCAATCCCTACCTCACTACAGCCTCCTTTAAGGTACCTGAATATTATAACCTTATTATTATAACCTTGACACTTCCAAGTCAAACCCTACTATGGTATTGGGTTTTAGTATTTTATGTATATACATACATGAGCAAAATTTTATACAAAGACACAAAGATTATTTGCAAATGTCAAGAAAACATTTGCCTTAAAATCTACTACTAGATCTACCTACTATATCCATTAGTGAAAAATAAGAGCAACAGCTGTAACAAAAAACACATTTATTACATTTAGAAAAGTGTATTAAGAGGTAACTGTAGAACCAGTCCAAGTAAGAACCTAGAAAAGTGTATGAAAATCACCAGAAATCTATTAAAGAGTATTTAATACTTGATCACGCCATTTTAAGCTTGTCTTTGCATGAACGGACACGATTAAATATACTTTAAATACACGTTAAATCATATTTAGTTTTTCTGAGTAGTCCTTATTCAAACCTAAGCAAGTAACAAGTATCTAGTAACAGATAAAAATGGACAGATACCATCTTTTTTGCTATTAAGTTTTAAAGACACGAATTTTATCTCTGTGAGCATCTTTTTAGTAGAAAGACCAAAATATCTGGGTGTGAATGACTCCCCCTCCCTCTTTCTACTACCCCTACTTCACTTTCGTATAGGGAAAAATAAGATATATTGTTCAAAAGGGCATGTGTCATTCACATCCTAGTACTGCAGATGTGTTAATAAAAATTATAATAAAAATTAATAAATATTTCTTTTCCTCCCCTGCTCTGTTGGCCACGATCTGCTTGGGTGAAGCACTGGGGTTAGCAAAATAATTATATCTCCCATTTGAAGAGATCCCTCGCATCCAGCCGAGAAGATGACAACAGCTACAGTTTAGAGAAACGCTTCATGTCTGTTGTTAACTTTTATTTACTGCAAGCGTCCTACGGAGGGCATTTCTGAGAACAAGGCGGGTACCGTCCCTCTTTGAACAGCTATGCTGGTTTCTATCCGAGGGGCCCTTTCGCGAAGGCGAAAGCAGCCCTTGGAACAAAAAAAGAGCCGGTCCTGCCAGCACGCACCGCCCGGCCTGGCGCTCCCCACACACGCGGGAGGCGTGTGAGCGACGAGCGAGGTGGGCCACGGAACAGGGTTTTCAGGAACGGGGGAAAGAGACGCGCGCCCGGGACGCGTTTTCAGGCAGCCTCGGAGCACGCTTCTCCCCAGGCCCTCAGGCTGGGGCTCCGCGTCAGGCAGCAGGCGGCCGAGCCCCGGTTGCCGCCGGGAGGACGCCAAACCCGCGGGGCTCCTGCAGGCCGCTCCGCGGATGCCGCCGCAGCTCCCCCAGCCCGGGCCGGCGCCGCCATCTTAAGTGCGGGCGCAGCTCCTCTCCGCCGCCGCTCCCGCCACACAAAGGCGCGGCGCCACGTGACCCGCTCGCGGGGCGGCAGGCTCCGGTGCCCACACTCAAGATGGCACGCAGGGCCTTCTGCCTCTTCCCTTCCCGCCGCCCTCACGGCCGCCCGGGGCCTCTCCCTCCTCTCAAGCCTCCCTCGCTCCGGTGGCCGGCACACGCCGCACTTACTCCGGGGGATAGAGGCGCAGCTCCTCGATATCTCCCAGGAAGCCGAAGAGGGTCCGCATCTGCTCGCTGGTTACCGCCGAGGAGAGGTTCGTGACCTGGATGACGGACGTGGGGCCCAAGGGGAAGCCCAGCGGCACCCCGATCCCTCCGCTGTTCATCATGGCGGAGCCCGCGCGACCGCTCCGCTCCTCTCCGCTCCGCTCCGCTCCGCAGCGGTGCCACACGCAGCCGGGGAGGCGGGCCTGACGACAGAGAGGAGCGCGCGGCGCCTGCCAGAGCGTCCCAGCGTGCGGACGCTCTAGCGGCGGACTCGACTGCTCCTTGGCGGTATTGCTGGTCTCCCGCCGGCTGAGGCGCTGCCGGCGCAACCCGCCCGGCGGCCGCGGGGCTCTCAGCTCGGCAAAGGCGGGGGGAAAACCCTCGGTTTTTTTCCCCCGGCTTTGCCAAGGAGCCGGCGGGCAACCCGCGCCTGCTGCCAGGGCGGGACCAGCGCGGGGCTGCAGCCCCGCCTAGCAAGGGGCGCGCGCGGCCCGGCCGTTAACGGCAGCGTCGTGCTCCCGCCCCGTCAGGCGCGCGGAGGGGGAGCCCGCCCGCCGCCGGCTGCAGAGCCGCAGTACCAGGGAGCCTAGTTACAAAAGCCCGCCTGCAACAGGGCAGCGTCCGGCGTGAAACCCGCTAGCTCTGCCAGCCAATTAAAGCAGGCACACGAGAAATGGAATTAAAAAAAAAAAAAAAAAAAA